>VXBP01009181.1:9671-44623 GCA_013400115.1 Rhinopomastus cyanomelas
GACTTCAAGGTTACAGAAAGGGGACTGCACAGCCAGATTGGTGAGGAAAGGAGGCTCGCACACCGTCTAGCTCGACTGGAAATATTGATTCCATCTGCCAGTGCCTTGGGGTGCCAATGGAATCTGCTCTGTGTGCGGTCAGGCAGCTCTCTGCAAACGCAGCCAAATCGCCTTTCTGAGAGACACGGATCTGCTCAGCACATCTCACACTCCAGAGAGAAAAGAGTAGTTCATATTCTAGAGAGAAAAAGGTAAGCGCTCACTTTCACAGAAACACAGAGCTATAGAGGCTGGAAAGGCCTCTGAGCTCATCCGGCCCAGCCCAGGACCTGGCACCACCCCATCGGCCAGACCAGGGCACTGAGGGCCACAGCCAGGCTGCCCTTCAACACCTCCAGGGATGGGCACTCCACCAATGCCCAGGACAGTCCAGTTCAGGCTCTGATTCCCCTTTCCGTGAGGAAGGACTTCCTGACATCCAACCTGATCCTCCCCTGGCAGCTGCAGGCCCTGCCCTCTCATCCTCGTGCTGGGTGCCTGGGAGAAGAGCCGGACCTCCACCTGACTACAACCTCCCTTCAGGGAGTTGGAGAGGGGTAGAAGGTACCCCTGAGTCTCCTCCAGGATACGCACTCCCAGCTCCCTCAGCCTCTCCTCATCTGCCTTTCATTCCAGTCCCTTCCCCAGCCACATTGTTCCTCTGGACCCACTCCAGCCCCTCAATCTCCTTCTTGAAGTGAGTGACCCAGCACTGCCCCCAGTACTCGAGGGGAGGCCTCCCCAGTGCCCAGTACAGGGGCAGAATGACATCCCTATTCCTGCTGGCCACACTATTCCTGATCCAAGCCAGGATGCCTTTGGCCTTCTGAGCCACCTGAGCACCCTGCTGTCTGTTGTTCAGTTGGGTGTCACCCAGTGCTCCCTCTTTGCACAGCTGCCCTCCAGCTGCTCATCCCCCAGTCTGCAGCTGCAGGGGTTTATAGTGGCTAAAGTGTAGGACCCTGCCCTTGGCCCTGTTAAACCTCTGCCCATTGACCCAGCCTGACCAGATCTCTCTCCAACCCCAGATATGAAGAAAACTCTGCTAGTAAAAATAGCAGCTTTTTTTTCCATTTGTGTTTGCACAGTGATGCCCGACAATGAGCTGAACTATAACACTTTGTTTCCTGAGGGTAAACGACTGCATAGGCAACATCCCAATGAGAGCAGTGTTGGACTTCAACCAAAAAAGCCGAAACAACTACAGAACGACCCCAAAGGGACGTTTCATTTCCTGAGAACTTGTAACCTTAGAGGGCTGAAACGCTGGAAGCATGAACTCCCAGGACGGTGATAAAGCAAACAGCAGTCTTAGTCTGCAAGAACAGAGAAGACACAATGTGGGGAGATTGTCTTCTTGTGGTACACAGGCTGCTGAGCCAGACTGCTGCGCTACCTGCCGTTTGGGTGCCGTGAGCCAGGCTGCTGTGCTACCTGCCCATTTGGGTGCCGTGAGCCAGACTGCTGCGCTACCTGCCGTTTGGGTGCCGTGAGCCAGACTGCTGCGCTACCTGCCGTTTGGGTGCCGTGAGCCAGGCTGCTGCGCTACCTGCCGTTTGGGCGCCGTGAGCCAGACTGCCGCGCTACCTGCCCGTTTGGGTGCCGTGAGCCAGGCTGCTGCGCTACCTGCCGTTTGGGTGCCGTGAGCCAGGCTGCTGCGCTACCTGCCCATTGGCCGCCCGTATTTGATAAATAAAGTTGATCAGCACACAGAAAAACATCACAACCCTTTGGGTTTTTGTTGACGTGGAGTCTCTTGAGAACTAGGATGCCGGGGTAAAAAGCCGTGCAGTGAGAGAGCAGGATTTGCCTCACAAGAAGTGGTGTAAGGGTGAGTGGACTGAAGTGTGCAAGTACTTCACCATCAGCAAATGCTTCCTGCTCAAGGACTTTAAAAAAGGCACAAAGGAAGCCAACTGTTGGAAGAATTAAGACAAATTCATCAGTAATCAAGTGATTAACTACTAGAGCCAAGCAAGCAGAGGAGATAGTGACTTCTCTGCCCCTTAACATCTTGAAGACTTGATGCTGTTTTGTAAGATAAGCCTTAGCCCAATATGAAATATGTTTTATCTCGGCGCAAGCTATTGAGCTGCACTGCTTGAGTAATATAATTGTCTGAGGTACAAGAAAGGTCATAGGAGATAATCTAATGGTTACTCCTGGCATTACACTCTGCATTTAGGATAAGGAACTCAAAGCACTCTCAGACACGTGGCACCAAGGAGGTAGAGTCGTTAACAACTGTTGAAGATTAAGAAAGCCACAGAGAATTACTCCCTCCTAATCTAATTTCAAATAGAGCCCTGCTGATCAGAACATGCTCCTGTATGCACATAAATCTTGCTGAATTTGGTGCTGAACATTCAAGGAGCATGATCCCTTGGACATGGTGAATGCTTCATGGTCCCTTTAGTAATGCCAGTGACAGTTGCTCAGTGTTGCCCAGATGATGCTCAGTACTATAACTGAAAGCAACTTGGAATGCACTGTTCGCAGGAAAAGACACAGAAAGCAGCCCAAGGGTTTCTCAGAAACACATCTACTCATTTCCTGGGCCAAAGGCGGGAGAGACTCCCTCATCAGCCATCAAAGCCTCCTGCAACAGCATGCTCTTTGTCTGCTTTGAGCAGCAGTAGCCAGCAAATTCTTGCTCCACACGGCATATTTACGTGCTGCTGCTGCTTAGCGCACAGTGCAGGAGCTCTGCTTGTGCAAAGGGAGTGTCTTTGCATATATCTGCTGTCAGAGAAGGTGGATTTATTTTTCAGCTCCTGAGCAATGACGATTCTCTTCCTCACCTTGTCTTCTATGTCGCTTAACAGCTACAGGGGTCAGGTTTCTAAACTTACGAGAAGGATACTGAAAGGAGCTGCTCACCCATCTCCAGTCATCAGTCCCAAGCCCTGTCTTCTTCCCAGATGAGCGCTATTAAACGCTACATCCGTGAAGAAGCAAAATCAAAGTAATCTGTTGGAAGTTTGCACGAGGGCCTCTGATGCCAGGAACGGGATAACTTAAGGATATCCTGTGAGGAATCACAGCTTAAAAGTAGAGAGATGCGTACTCAAGCCTTGGTTTGAGTTTGGCAGTCAAGCTACACGCAGCCCTTGTGTGCAGAATGTCATTCCCCAGGCTCCTGAGCCATGACATAGCTGTAATTAATGTGGCCCTCATTAAGAATGTCTAATACTTAAGTACTGTGTTTTCTTCACACTAAAGAGCTGCGGCAAAAAAAATCCTGAAAAGCAGCCTTAACCACTGGAGCCCCTAAGGGTGTCCAGGGGCTCCAGCTGTGTCACAAAGCCACTGCTGTGCCTCCAAATTCCCAGCGTGCTGGATTGGAAAAGTAGAGCTCAGCAAACTTCCCGGAGCAGCGATACAGCCAGGATGTCTGAGGGCACACAAAAGGCCTTCAGGAGCACGCTGCTGCTACGGAAATCACCGCTAGACAAGCGTACGGTCTTCATTGCAGCAACACAAGCTTGCATGTTCCAAGAGCTGTTATTTCAGAATGGTCTGGGGTCAGCTGAAGTTTGTTTAGAGTATCTGGTTTCCAGCTCTTTTCCCAGCCCAAAGTTAAGTGAAGGAGAGCTAGGAGGGGCAAATCTTATGGATAAAGATCTATGAGGGGCACAGTGTTCTACCGCAAAACAAAAGCACTGGCCACAGCAGCTAAAATTAAACATAAGGACGTTGGAATCACTTGACCGATGGTAACTCCCCTGCCCTGATATGTGAAAATATGAGTTCAATGGACTGTCACACAGAGAGTCCGTGTCGCAAAGCCATCAAGAAGCATATCTGATATATGTTGTAGTCTCAACAGATTGGGAACCAGTCCCCCTACAGCTGGAGAAGGGTGCAGATGGGAGGGTGAATAACATACGTCTACATAGGTTCTAAAAGGAAGGAACAGGCTGAACTGGCACACTGCAAAGCCCAAGCACGTATTTCTGGGGAACAGCACAGGTGCAGGCAAGCCAAGATTATTCTCAGGTTAAATCTGTTGTCTTGGGGCGCTCTCCCAATGAAGACTTCTCCTGTTGTAGGACACACTGCCTACTCTTCCAGTGCAGCTTTACCCCTCGTAGCAGGGCTGTTAGCACAGGCCAAGCTCCCAACTAGAGCACCTGTCCAGCTTTCCTTTGAGAACTGCTCTGCATCTGGAAGCCTTGGCAGAAGAGCAAATCAAGCTGCCTGGAAAACATCAGAGACAAACTTCAGTGGAGACCACAGAAGCCTCCTTACAACTGTCTTCTGGCTCTGATGTAACTCAACTTCAAACAACACTTCAAGGCCTCATTAAACTCCTTTATGCCTTTAACAAGCAAGTTCTTCTGAGAATTTTCACTGGTGAACTGCTTTCCTGTGACCCTTTCCTCTGCTAACAGTTTAAGGCTGTATTTGGGATTTGAGGGTTTCCTAAAATGTAGATGAACTCGATTCCATTTAGTTTCATACAGTGACAGCTGTATTGATTGCTCTGCTGTGCACAGGGCTTGTGGGAGCGTGCTGCTCTGGTCTCCCAGCCAGGACAGTGCTCTGGGAATCCTGTGGCTCCGTTACCATGCTGCTGGAAAGCCTCGTTTAGGAACCAAAATCACTCGCCTTCCATACTCATGGCTTCCCAAAAACATCTGTTACGAATTCCGCTTTCATTTGGAGCCGCCACAAAGCGTGGGAAAAGCCCAGGCTTCTCCACCTGTGACTCAGGCACTTTGATTTCACACAATGGCAATGGTTGGAAGGCATCTCCAAAGATCATCTAGTCCAGCCACCCGGCTAGAGCAGGACCACCTAGAGAAGATTACAGAGGAACACATCCAGGTGGGTTTTGAATGTCTCCAGAGATGCAGAATGCATTTTGCCTATGTTTAGGTGGAAGCTCCTGTGTTCCAGTTTGTGACCACTGCTCATTGTCCTGTCACTGGGTACCACTGAGAAAAGTCTGGTTCCATCCTCCTGACAACTCACCCTTTAGATATTGACAAACATTAATGAGACACCTCCTCAGTCTCCTCCTCTCCAGACTAAACAGACCCAGCTCTCTCAGCCTCTCCTCATACGGCAGATGTTCAGCCCCCTAACATCTCAGTGGCTCTGTGCTGGACTCTCTAACCCAGTAGGTCCTTGTCCTTCCTGACCTGGGCAACCAGGTGTCTCGCCGGGCCAGGATCAGTATAGAGGTTTAATCTCCACCCTGCTTTCCACAGGCATAAACATAAATTCAAGGGCTCAGAAGACACATCCCCAAACGTGTCACATGAGGAATGGCTGAGGGAGCTGAGGCTGTTTAGCCTGGAGAAGAGGAGATGGACAGGAGACCTTATTGCTCTCTAAAACTATCTGAAAGCAAATTGCAGAGAGGCAGGGGTTGGTCTGTTGTCCCTAGTGACCAGTGATAGGACCAGGGGAAATGGCCTGAAGCTGCATCAGGGGAGGTTCAGGTTGGATGTCAGGAGGGATTTCTTTCCAGAAAGGGCTGTCAGGCACTGGAACAGCTGCCCAGGGAGGGGGTTGGGTCCCAGTCCCTGGAGGTGTTGAAGAGAAGGGTAGATGTTGTGTTGGGGGATAGGGTTTAGTAGTGCTGATAGGGCCAGGAGAAGGCTGGACTTGATGATCTGGAAGGTCTCTTCCAGCCAAAACTGTTCTGTGGTTCACATAGTTTAAATGGGCTCCTTTTCAAGGCTGAGATTCAGGAACATTTGGTGGCCTCACTGTTTATTTAATTTATTGCTTCCTGCACAGTCACTCAAAAAAAAGAAAAAGCACAAAACCCCAAACAAGGCAACAAAAGCCCAGCCTGGTACCATCATACTTCTCACTTCAGAGCAAGGAAAGGGAAAAGCAACTGCTTGGCTCATGATCAGTGCTCACCACACCCAGCAGACACTGATTCACTTGCCTCAGACTAGTAGGTCTCAGTTTTTCACAAGAAATCCACTTGCACTGTAGTGGTAAGAAAGTAGTGATCCTCAGATCTTACTCAAGGCCACCAATCAAAGTGGAGAAACTCCACAGGAACACAAACAACTCTGCAGGAAATTCTATGTTAAGTGAGAACCATTGGCTAGTTCACAGAGACACTACAGTGTGGATCTGACACAAGTCTGGGACATAGCCTCTGTTAGTACAATAGATCATAGGATCATAGGATGTTAGGGGTTGGAAGGGACCCAAGAGATCATCGAGTCCAACCCCCCTGCCGGAGCAGGACAAAACTATCTAACACAGATCACAGAGGAACGCATCCAGGCGGCCTTGAAAGTCCCCAGAGAAGAAGACTCCGCGACCTCCCTGGGGAGTCTCTTCCAGTGCTCTGTGACCCTGACAGTAAAGAAGTTCCCCCTTGTGTTGAGGCGGAACCTCCTCTGCTGCAACTTACACCCATTGCTCCTTGTCCTATCACAGGGAGCAAGTGAAAAGAGCCTGTCCCCCACTCCTGGCCAGCCTTCAGGTACTTATAAACATTGATCAAATCTCCCCTAAGTCTTCTCTTCTGCAGACTAAAAAGCCCCAAGTCCCTCAGCCTCTCTTCATAAGCCATGCCCTCCTGTCCCCTAATCATCCTCGTAGATGCCACTGTCTAAGCATTCTTTCCATTCTGAAGGACTCCAAGAGCTTCCTCAGAGGCCACTGGCAGTCAAACAGCATTTGTTCCTAACAGTGAGAGGCACTTTTTATGTCTGGTCTAGCCAGGAGTGGTTAACTGGATGTCAGAGCCCCTCAGTCCTCCCCAGGGCACTTCTACAAGGAACCAAGATGCTTTAACATATTAGGTGTCCATTACCGGGATCTGTGTCATAGCAAAACCACAAGCCTTGGCTTCTGACATATCTTTGGCTCTCTACAGTTGTCTTCTGTACATTCCTCCACGACGCATAAAATCCTGCTGTTGCTGACGTCCAAGGAAAGACCTACCACTGCTTTCACCAGCCCAGGGTTCTGTATGGCTGAGAAACCAAAATTAATCACACATGCGGTCTGTGGATTCCTCTGAGAGGAGAAAAAGAAATCCAAGTGACTCTCAAAGAATGGAAACAAAATGAAAGAGGAAATTCCTCTATCATTTTAGTTTGGATCCATCCTAAGACAGCTAGAGGAAGCCATGAGACCATGTTATATACATTGGGATATATACGGAAAATCATAGCATCATTAGGGTTGGAAGAGACCCCCAGGATCACCAAGTCCAAATGCAAGCCAACACCACCGTGGCCACTAAACCATGTTTCCAAGTGCCACGTCTACATGTTTTTTGAATGCCTCCAGGGATGGTGACTCCACCACTTCCCTGAGCAGCCTGTTCCAGTACCTGAGCACTCTTTCAGTGAAGCATTTTTTTCCAATCTAAACCTCTCTTGGTGCAACTTGAGGCCATTTCCTCTTGTCCTATCACTTGTGACTTGGGAGAATACACCAGTTCCACATCTCTATAACCTTCTTTCAGGTAGTTGTAAAGGGTGGTAAGTCTCCCCTCAGCATCCTTTCTCCCAGACTAAACAACCCCAGCTCCTTCAGCTGCTCCTTGCAAGCCTTATTCTCCAGGGCCTTCACTAACTTTGTTGCCCTTCTCTGTACATGCTCCGGAACCTCGACTGGAACAGCTGCCCAGGGAGGGCATTGAGTCCCCATCCCTGGAGGTGTTGAAGACAAGAGTAGCTGTTGTGTTGGGGGACAGGTTTTAGCAGTGCTGCTAGGGCTGGGAAAAGGTTGGGATCGATGATCTTGAAGGTCTCTTTCAGCCTAAACTCTCCTATGATTCCATGAACAGCCTGGGATCAAAAGCTAAGCTTCTAGCACACTGAAGATATCCTTGTGCAGCTGAGGCCACACACGGGTCTCTGTATAAATAATAAAACTCTCTTTCTGCCTTAAGTCTCAGGAACATCCAGGGACCACAAAACAGACTAGAGGTTCAAATAATTTACTTCAAACAACATAATTTTCTAATGTAGTGCTTGAATAAATACCCACATCTATTTCACCCCATCAAATGCAGAACATTCAGCTTTCCAGCCAAACTGTGTTAGCACACACAGTTAGCTCTCTTTCATATGATCAGTATTTCAGGACAGAGAACTCGCACACTGATCAGCCTTCTAAAGACCGGGGCGTTCTTAATTAAGTGTCAAACAGGGACACTGGCAACACTAGAGAGAGATCCACTAAGACTTCTTTAGGAAGAGGACCTTAGACTGGTTTCCACAGTCTCGTCAGTCATATCATGGACTTACAGAATCACTAAGGTTGGAAGAGGCCTGCAAGATCACCCAGTCCAACCATCAACCTTTCAACTTGCTAAACCTTCCAATAGCGAGGTTGTGGTCATCCACAAGCCAGTAACTTGGTGTTGGGCTAATTGCTGAGGTCATTCTAGTTAAAACACAAGCATACCTAGAGGCTGAGATCTCGCCTTGTTATTGCAGACACCAGCACTGACACCCAACGCTTCTGTTTCCTTTCAGCTTTCAATTACCAACAACACGTCCTGGGCAGTTTATTAACTCAAAAGGACGGGATGACCAACGTTACACGAATTCAAGCTCTCTACGCCACCCAACATTTCACACCATTGTCCCTGCACCACAGAGCCAGCAGTTGTCAGGCACTTCCTGACACCCCTCTTCTTGATAGGGAGTCTAAGTCAGTCATTTTAAAAGTAATTTTTTAAAATTAAGTAAGTTGAAGTTGAGTAATTTGCTGAGTGAGAAGCAGATGCTTCTTACTCAGATGTTTCTTTCTTTCTCTTGTATTTTCCTAGCTGTGGATTAGCAACATCTAAAGGGACTGCAGTAAGAAAACAATATAAAAAGGTGCCTTAGCCTGATGTCTGGGATCTTCTCGGTGTCATCTAGTGATAGGACATGGGGCAATGTTTGTGAGCTGGAACACAGGAGGTTCCACATAAATATGAGAAGGAACTTCTTCCCAGTGAGGGTGACGGAGCCCTGGAACAGGCTGCCCAGGGAAGTTGTGGAGTCTCCTTCACTGGAGACATTTAAGACCCGCCTGGATGTGTTCCTGTGTGACTTGGTGATCCTGCTGTTGCAGGGGGATTGGACTGGATGATCTTTCAAGGTCCCTTCCAATCCCTAATGATTCTATGATTTGGCTCTGTACAAAGAGGAAATGAAGGCTGAGGGTCACAGCTTGCCACTTGAGATTCAGTTAGGACTCGCTCCTTGCTGGCTGTGGCTCATGCAGGAATTGCAGTTACCTAATGCTGCTTGATTCTGGCAGCAGAACCACTGCAATGCAAAGTGTGAAGTAAAACGGGCTCCGGCAAGACACGTTTCCTTTCTTTGTGCCACCTTTGGTGGCCTGAAAACAGCAGCTATCAAACTGTATCCCTTGCTGGAATCCTAAACTCTTCTTCTGAAGCCAGAGTCAGCTCTAGTGATGTGAAAACTGACTAGGATGTGACTGAACAAACCGAATGGAGAAGGGCTTTGATGCCTGAACACGCTCAGACACACAAAATCTGAGAGAAGTGCTGTGCTCCAGCACGACGGCACCCCCACACCAACCTCTCTTCAGGGGCGAGCTCAAAGCAGGGGCTTACAGCAACCAACGGGCCAACAGTGTGATCAAGGCGTGCGATGCTCCAGCACAGCAAACCCAGTAGCAAATCTCCCACATCGTCGCTCTTGCGCACAGCTTGCTTTTAGCGAAGATGAGAAGGACCTGGCAGCGTTCCCCTACCTAGCAGTAATCACCACCCTTTCAGCCCAGCTGGTCTGCGCAGCTTCCTGCCGAGGCGGCCCCATTTGCCGAGTATAGAGTGAAGTGTCCTGCAGATTACAGTGCCTCTCTTCCCACACATTTCCATCCCAGGGCTATTTTTCCCTCCAGACATGCATCCTCAAGGAACCTCCTTCTGCTTCGCTGATGATAGCTCAGGTACTTCCACGTCAGCTTGAGCAGCACCATGAAGGAAGCGTGATACCCAAACCACCCCCTTCTGCAGAAGTTTGGAAACTGGCCTCTGCCAAGGGCTGGGGAAGTGTCCTGGTGAACGGCACTCTGGCTCTGCCTTGGTGCATTCTTGCCCTGGTCACTGCTGGAGACAGAGTGCTGTCCTAGACTGATGCTTGTCTGGGTCTGGGACACTCTTAAACTGTGCTTCTGACTCTGGTCTAGCTGTCTATTGCAAGAGAGGAACAGTTCAAAGCCCCTCACTTTTTCCTCTGGTATAAGGAATCTGAGACTCACAGAGTCACAGAACATATGGGGTAGGAAGGGACCTTGAAAGATCATCCAGTCCCATCCCCCTGCCACAGCAGGATCCCCTAGATCCAGTCACACAGGAACATGTTCAGGCAGGTTTGAAATGTCTCCAGAGAAGGAGACTCCACAACTTCCCTGGGCAGCCCCTGACAGGGCTCTGACACCCTCACTGGAAAGAAGTTCCTTCCCACATCGATGTGGAACCTCCTCTGTTCCAGCTGACACCCACTGCCCCTTGTTCTATCACTAGATGCCACTGAGCAGAGCCTGGCTCCGTCCTCCTGACACCCGCCCTTTCTGTATTGATCAATACAGAATTGTATAGATCAATACAGCAGGGAGATGCTCCCCTCCCTTCATCATCTCTGTGGCTCTGCACTGGACTCTCTCCAGCAGCTCCATGTCCTTCTGGAACTGAGGGGCCCAGAACTGGACACAAGATTCCAGCTGTGGAATATTCTTTCATTCCTCCATTCTTGTAGCATTTCCAGCAGTTGTGTTTTTCCTCCCAAACCCTGGTCCTGTCATAAGTCACTACTTCTCAGTGTCATTTTTATAAATACCCCAGAAACACCCTTAGCGGAGCACCTCTGGTTCCCTGCTGCCTGTCGCCAGGTGATCAGAAAGAAGCAGGAGCCCTTATTCATTTCAAAGCAGCCAAGTCTCTACAGTGACACAAGCTGACCAAATGCATTCACAGAGGACACACTTACCCTTCAGTTTGAGGTCTACGTTGCGTCGCAGCCAAGGATAAACACCATAGTTGGACATGTCTTCAGGAATAGGGTGGTTGTACACCCAGCCGTCACAGGCAAACCGATAGAAGTTGTCACATGGGTCTACGGATTGATTTATCTTGCTCAGGATGCTAGCAGCTGCAAAACAACAGACACCACACAGATGGGGGTGAATGCTCTTTCCTAAACAGAGAACTACGCAAGGCCACAGCCCAGAACCTTTGTTTCCTGTGACTGATGTGGGTCCTCAGCTCTGCCGTGAACGTTGATCAACATGTGAGGGGTGGGTGTCAGGAGGATGGAGCCAGGCTCTGCTCAGTGGCATCTAGTGATAGAACAAGGGGCAATGGGTGTGAGCCGGAACACAGGAGGTTCCACAGCAGTCTGAGAAGGACCTTCTTCACAGCGAGGGTGACAGACCTCTGGCAGGGGCTGCCCACGGGGGTTGTGGAGTCTCCTTCTCTGGAGACATTTCAAACCCTCCTGGCCATGTTCCTGTGTGACTGGATCTAGGGGATCCTGCTGTGGCAGGGGGATGGGACTGGACGATCTTTCAAGGTCCCCTCCAATCCCTAATGTTCTGTGATTCTGCAAAGCCCCAATTTTAATTGTAGAAACTAAGCGGTTCTGCAGCAACTTCAACAGGGACATTCTTTAGAAGTTTGGGTTGTTTTTCCCCTGCCCAAAGCTTCCTGAGCAGAATGTATCACAGAAAAAAATGAGGCAGTATAAACCCCTCACTGCCGTTGTAGAAACGTGATCTGGTTGCCGGGAGCGAGCTGTTGCTTACCAGCTTCGATGCACTCTGAGGTCAAGCAGTACTGCTGCTTCGGATGAAGCTTGATCAGCCCTTGGCTAACTGCAAAATGGAGAAGCACAAGATCATTTGCACGAATTCCGCCCACTGCAGCCAAGTGTTTGTACTTGATCATCCAACAGCACTGCAACCTGCAGCCCTAGTGCATCACTGACTGCATCACTTTAGAAGAGTTTGAATGTACATGGAGTAAATACTGCAGCTTGCTGCAATCTTCCCCTTCGGTGCTGGCTTTCTCCTTCCTCTGCCTTTACTCATGGCAGCAACAGGTCCCTCAGGATACATCTACACACCACCTCGAGTGACACCACTGCAGCGCTACCCACTGACTGCTAGCACTCCCACAGAGAGAAATCGTTGTTGTTGTTGTCACCCTCCAGGGATGCAACTTTCACACTTGGTAGTGTGACAGGGTCCTCTCGAGCCACCTCCTCTAGGGTCCTCACAGCTCCTCCCAAGCTGGGGGGGTTGCACTGGCCTACGGCACCTCCTAGGTTGCTAGTTGTCTGGGAGACCAGCCTGACACCCACCTGACTACAACCTCCCTCCAAGGAGCTGTAGAGAGTGATAAGATCCCCCTGAGTCTCCTCCAGGATAAACACCCCCAGCTTGCTCAGCCTCTCCTCATCAGCCTTTCCCTCCAGTCCCTTCCCCAGCCTTGTTGCTCCTCTGGACCCACTCCAGCTCCTCAATCTCTTTCTTTGTTGACTTGAGTGTGGTTACTCACACATTGAGAAGTTCTGTGTTTGCCTGCAAACGTCTCCAGAATTCCTCTGGAGCAGCTGAACCCTAGGGAGGGGAGACCCTGGCACCCTGAATACTCTACAGAAAACCTGGTCGAATTGTCTCTGTTGTGATTGTAGGGGAACCAGACCTTTCAAATGAGATCAGAAGTCCATGGACGATTGGAGGAAGCACAAGATTTGCTTAAAGCTCATGTGGCCCCCATTCCCTGGAATTCTCTGTCAGTCTAAAGAACTGGAAGGTTGGCTGAATGATTTCAAAAGGGGATCTGCCTCTGCAAGTTCTTGCAGGGTGCGACACCACTTTCTTGCCTCCGCTTGGTGGGTCCGGCTGTGTTCACACTCATTCACATCATTTGGTAGGGGCAGCCACACACCTATCAAAGGTTCTGTGTGGCTGCCAAGAAACCTAACCTACAGACAATTCCAAATCCCAGAGAGGGAAAACTAATTCCCTCTCTGTTGCAGGAGAATTCCTTCTCTATTGCGTGAAGCTGGATCTTAGAAATCAGAGCGTTTGAATTTCATCCCAAATGCAGCCTTCGTGATTTTTGCAAAGACAACTTCGCAAGTCATCCCAGCAGAACAGAAGAACCCAAAGAATCCACGAGCATCTGCACTGCCTCCAAGAATGTCAGTCAAGCCCAAAATGAAAACCAAATGAAGGGGAAACCAAACGATCCCATCAAACGAGTGCCCTGTGGATGCTTTTCGAGGAAGCAGAGGATTAGTCTGCTCTGGTCACAGTCCGTAAGCTGTCAGCGTTACTGGCAGGCAGAACCTCACCTGCTTCTCCCTGCTCTGAGGAAGACCCCAACTCTTGCTAGAACATGTCCATGAGCTTTCAGACCTAAATTCAGCACTCAGCAAGCTACATGAGCTCCTGTTGCCTTTCCCAGCTCTCATTTTCCTCAGACAAGTCCCTTTCCCCGACACGTTTTGACTTCAGGATAAACACAAAACAGGAGGCACAAGAAGAGACCCAAGCACGTTGTGGGGCTCAAAGCCTGGTGGCAGCAGGCAGCCTGGGGAGGGATGTGCTCGGCTCAGCCTCAGAACTTCGCACTTACCCAGGAAAAGCGCAGCGCCAAGCACAACAGTGCCGCTCACAAAGACGCCGAGGGCAACCCGCGTGGCTCTGCTGGCTGCTCTCCCAGCCTCGGGTACCGCTTCTCCTTCCATCGGGATGGCTGGGGAGGTGTTTGCTCCCGCAGAAGCCTGGTCTTCCTCTGCTGCCGTGGTCTCAGTGTTCCAAGTGCTCGCACGCTGCACCCCTGAGCTCTCCTCCTCTCGCCTCTTCACAGCCCCACGCCTGTGTCGAGAGCCGGGTCAGAGGCACTTCCTGCTCTCTCCCACTCAAAGGGCTGGCATGTGTAGAGCAGTAGCAGTCTCCTGTGCTCCCTGGGACGTGCAGCCCCTGCAGCCTGGAGAGCCTCTAGGAGCTGATGGCTCAGCAGCTCCTCTTATCAGCAGTTCTCAACTCGAGGATTTCACAACGTTGCAGAACAGATGTTCCAGCTATTCAAACACACAGCAGCAAACGCCCGACAGTCGAAGCAGGGCTGCTGGAAACTTTCACAAAGACTAACGGAAGGGGGGTTTTTTCCCTCCCTCGTGCTTATTTTAACAGACTATCTGCCCACTAAAGCTTCCTCCTCTTAAACCATTCCTGCTGCATCCTTTGGCCTCCCCAGAGGAGGTATCCACGCAGTAGACAAACCCTTTTTAGAGCTTCCCAAGAGGTCCTAGAATATCACAGAGCGTTTTATTTTGGGAATTCGGGGTGGGACGCCGCGTGCCAAGAACCACAGCCCTGCCACACGCAGCAACCACCAGCACGGCCCACAGGGTGCTGCTGCTCGAGAAACGCCATCGCTTTCTTCCAGGCAAGAGAGTGCCTGCAGACATACAGCAGATCTTAGGAGACGATCCTATGCAGGAGAACAGGAGACTCAGGGGAGGACTTTCTCCTCCTCTCCAACTCCCTGAAGGGAGGTTGCAGTCAGTTGGAGGTCACGCTCTTCTCCCAGGTAACCAGCATCAGGACAAGAGGGCAGGGCCTGAAGCTGCCAGGGGAGGGTTAGGTCAGATATCAGGAAGCCCTTCCTCATGGAAAGGGGGATCAGACCCTGCACCGGGCTGCCCACGGCAGTGGTGGAGTCCTCATCTCTGGAGGTGTTTAAGGGCAGCCTGGCTGTGGCCCTTAGTGCCTTGGTCTGGCCGATGTGGTGGTGTCAGGCCCTGGGCTGGGCTAGATGAGCTCAGAGTGATCCTCAACAATTATGAGGCTCTGTGACTCCACACCAAGCACTACTCTGAGCCTGGTGCAAAGCATCGATTTGGGCATCTTGTATGGGGAGGGAATCTTAAAGAACTTGTAAAAGAAGTCAAGGCAGGTTGGCTGGGATTCTTCTGGTTCTCACTCAACCTTCTCTCCAGGCAGCAAGGCTTCCCCACTCACCAAGCTATAGAACTAATAACTTCGAGGTGAATCCTGCAAGCTGCCTGTGTCATTTAACCCTCTGAGGAGTTCTCACTTCCCCTAAATCCAAACCCTCATGTAAAATCTAAGGCTACAGGGCCACAAATACCAACCTTTGAAAGCCATTAATGTGTTGGTGCTAAGTGTCCAGACAGGTGTGTGGCGCTCACATAGACTTTAACTCACCTGCTGATCTCTGCTTCTCTTCTAAAGTCTCCAAAATTTTGGGAAAGAATTCAGAGTCACAGAACATTAGACGCTGGAAGGGACCTCAAAAGATCATCCAGTCCAGTCCCCCTGCCACAGCAGGATCCCCTAGATCCAGTTGCACAGGAACAAGCCCAGGCAGGTTTTAAATGTCTCCAGAGAAGGAGGCTCCGCAACCCACCCTGGGCAGCCCCTGCCAGGGCTCTGGCACCCTCACCGGGAAGAAGTTCCTTCTCAGATTGACGTGGAACCTCCTCTGTTCCAGCTGACACCCACTGCCCCTTGTCCTATCACTAGATGCCACTGAGCAGAGCCTGGCTCCATCCTCCTGACACCCACCCTTCACATATTTATAGACACTATTGAGATCACCCCTCAGTCTGCTTTTCCTATTCGTCTGCACACTTGTCACATATTTAACCCTTGGTTTTTGTCATCCATTAGCTGAGGAAGAAGATGGACATGATGCCACAGAACCAAGAGGACCGTGTATCATCCCAGTACTCCTCCTGACTAAACAGCCCCCACGCACTCAGACCTTCCCTGCAGTCCCCTCCCCAGTCTCATCACTCTCCTCTGGACCCGCTGCAGCACCTCAGTATCTTCTCACCTCAATCCCTTATGCCAGAGTCAGGCAAGAGTGCCTGCTG
The DNA here is from genome assembly GCA_013400115.1 of Rhinopomastus cyanomelas. NCBI lineage: Eukaryota > Metazoa > Chordata > Aves > Bucerotiformes > Rhinopomastidae > Rhinopomastus > Rhinopomastus cyanomelas. The sequence goes on from VXBP01009181.1 coordinate 25,580, forward strand.
TGAGCTGAGACCAGTGGTGCTCGGCCAACTTCTCCCCACAGAGCTTGGCTCGATTATCCATATTTTGTCTGGTTTTCACTGGCAACAGTCAAAACCAGCGTTGCTCAGGTGCTGGAGAGTGCTTGGGACAACCAAACGGGCTGAGGTCAGCACATGCTTTGCTGGAAGGCCCGCTCACAATGAGTCTGAGCACTGCAAAACCATCTGACTTCTTTGCATTGGGTAACTTCAAAATGTGTTCAGCTGATGACTGACACCTGTAATAGGGGCAGCAAACACCAGCCAGGTTTTAAGTGCAAAACCCACAACGTGCTGGGTTACACCAGGAGACACTCCCTCAGAGGACTCCATCCTCATGGTGCACATTACAGACTTGTCCCGTCTGGGAGACAACCAACAGGTCACCTGAGAGGAATTAGTTAGGCTTGACAGGAGCAGCCCAGCGTCACAGCTGTGGTGAGATCCAACAGCATTTCCAGCTTGTGGCAGAAGACTGCAGCCTGTGCTGCACTGTTGGAGGCAGAGCCACAAGCTGCAGTGTGAGGGGCTGCAGCAGAAAAGCAGGACAATCTGGTAGCTTTGATGAAAGAAATGGATCATCACTGGTCAGAAGAAAGGCTGCATCTGCTGTTGGGCTTTGGACTGGTTTGTTCAAGCCATGTGGCTGCTGCAGGCAGAACGGGCCAACTGGGCTTCACAGACACATGACGTGCTCGAGGGAAAACCTGGCCTGGTGCAGTTGAAGATCACTTGACTGCTTGTGCTCAGAGCTCTGGATCTTACAGATGACACTTTCTTGGCTGCAAACCCCCCAACATTTCTGTGTTACAGCCAACTGCAACCACAACCTTTGTTCGTGTGACAGCTACAGCTGGAAGCAAACAACTCAATTGTCTTCCACAGGCACGGCCACATCACGGAACGTCACAGCACAGCTGTGACCGCATGGGCCATCAGTACAGAGCCAACAGGTCTTGCAGGGCTCTCAACATTGCTGGCAGCAAGCTTTTCCACCAACAACAACCGCAGCTGAGCAAAGAAGACCCTGCAAAGCAGAAAACGTTGTCCTCCGGCACTTTGTTCCCAAAATCCATTTCTTTTGCTTTTTTAATTCCAAGTAAGAACGGAGAACAGAGACGTGTTCCCACTGCTGCAGGAAACACGATTGTGTTTGCTGACCCAAAGGTAGAATCACTCCGGTTGGAAAAGACCCCTGGGATCATTGAGTCCAGCCACTAAAGCTACTCCACAAGGTCATCCCTAAGCCAGATCCCCCCAGCACCACGTCTAAGCGACTTTTAAACTCATCCACGGATGGGGACTCAACCCTCACCCTGGGCAGCCCAGTCCAGTGCCTGAGCACTCCCTCCAGGAAGAATTTTTTCCTGGTGTTTTTCCTGATGTCTAACTAAACCTACCTTGCTGGAGCTTGAAGCCCTTCTCTGGTTCTGTCGTCAGTTCCCTGCGAGAAGAGCCCAGCACCAACATCTCTGCAGTGTCCTTTCAGAGAGGTGTAGAGAGTGATGAGGTCTCCCCTTAGCCTCTTCTTTCTCAAACTAAACAGCCCCAACTCTCTCCATTGCTCCTCAGAAAATTCACTCTCCAGGCCCTTGCCCAGCTTCGTTGCCCTCCTCTGCCCTCACTGGAAGTGCGGGTATCTCAGCCAAACAGCAGCTCACTGCACAGACTGACACCTGAGATTATTAAAGTAAAACTCTGAAGCTTGAGGGCTTGTTCAGAGCTGCGTTTGAAAAGACCTCCAGTGAAGCACTGCACCAGCAGGAAGAACTGCTTTAGGTCTTCCAGAAGTTTTTTTTCAAGAAGTAGAATAAACTGCAGCAAAACAAAACACTACTTCTCCTCAAGTCCTCCCTCACACTGCAACAAGAGTGTGTTTACACAGAGCCGTCGCTTGTGCAAACTCCTCATCTGTCAACCCACTGGACAGATTCAACTCTGAGCCTGTGCCCAGAGCACTTGCTGACTTTACAGTCCTATAGAACACTCCACAGCAGGTCTGAGCACTTTGCGTGGGGAGGTTCATACGACCGCAGCCACAGAATCATAGAGCAGTTTCAGCTGGAAGAGACCTTCGAGACCATCAAGCCCAACCTTTTCCCAGCCCTAGCAGGACCACTAAACCCTGTCCCCCAATGCAACATCTACCCTTCTCTTCAACACCTCCAGGGGTGGGGACACAACCCCTGCCCAGGCAGTTGTTCCAAGGCCTGACAGCCCTTTCAGGAAAGAAATCTCTCCTGACATCCAACCCGAGCCTTCCCTTCAGGCCACTGCCCTTCACACTATCACTGGCCACTAGGGAGAACAGATTGACCCCCACCTCTCTGCAAGCTCCTTTCAAGTAGTTGTAGAGAGCAAGAAGTCCCTCCTAGTTGTTGCTTGTTCTTGCCGCAGCCTTAGCGCTGCTCCAGGCCTTGTGCCCACGTCTAACAGTGACACAGAGCAGCACTGCAGAAGGGGTTAAACACATCTGGCCATCAACTTCCTGAGACACAGGCAGATCAGGTTGAAACCACAACATGAGGTCCCATGGGACAGGAGAGTCAGACCACATATTTGACTTCCTGAAGTTGCAGAACTCCTCACAACACAACCAAGCACTAAATATAATCAGCAATCCAAACCAAATTGCTGGGTCTGACAGCCCTGGCCTGAAGCTTCCCACACCTCTCCCTAAAATAGAGCTTTGTTGTTGGGTTCGTTCTGAGAGACACAGGGCTATCAAATACCCAGATTTGTGGATTTCTAACCAAAACTCCTTATAAAAAATAACTTGAAGTAAAACCTGTGGATACCTGTAGAGTATCTGCTCTACTCGTGTCACTGCTATACTGGAAGAGCTGCTGTAGCCTGCAGCCTCAGACTGGGGGATGAGTGGCTAGAGAGCAGCCTGGCAGAGAGGGACCTGGCAGCATGGGGTAACACCCTGCTGAACAGGAGCCAGCAGGGTGCTCAGGTGGCCCAGAAGGCCAATGGCATCCTGGCTTGGATCAGCTATAACATGGCCAGCAGGGCTAGGGACATCATTCTCCCCGTGCTGGGCACTGGAAAGTCCTCCCCAGTACTGGGGGCAGTTCTGGGCCTCACACTTCAAGACTGAGGGGCTGGAGGGGGTCCAGAGGAGCAACAAGGCTGAGGAAGGGACTGCAGGGAAAGTCTGATGGGGAGAGGCTGGGAGAGCTGGGGGTGTTTAGCCTGGAGGAGACTCAGGGGGGATCTTATCACACTCTCCAAATCCCTGAAGGGAGGTTGCAGTCAGGTGGGGGTCAGGCTCTTCTCCCAGGCACCCAGTGCCAGGATGAGAGGGCAGGTCCTGAAGCTGTTCCAGAGGAGGGTTAGGTTGGAAGTCAGGAAGCCCTTCCTCATGAAAAAGGTCATCAGAGCCTGGACTGGACTGCCCAGGGCAGTGGAGGAGTCCCCATAGCTGGAGGTATTCAAGGCCAGCCTGGCTGTGGCCCTCAGTGCCCTGGTGCGGTTGATGCGGTTACGTTACGTCCTGGGCTGGATGAGCTCAGAGAGCCTTTCCAGCCTCAACAGTTCTGCGATTCCTTGGGAGGACTGAGGGATACACACGCCGTAGGCCACAGCAGGACTGTCCCCCACATGTGTTAAAAGAATCAATGGCAGTAACTTTGAGCAATAAGAAGGCTACTTGTGTTGGCTCTGCAAACACAAAGTGTTTTGAAAGCTCAGCTCCACAGCACAGAAACAACTTCACACCAGAACGTGAGAACTTCTGCAGCTTTCCTGGTGCGACTCTGGAATTCTGCACTGGCTAATCCAATCTCAGGAACAGTCTCTATGTGGGACACAGTAAAGTTCCTCTATTTAACACAGAGGGTTTTGGTTCATTTTCCTTAACAGGATCTTGAAGGGGTTAGCGGGGGGAACAACCAAACCAAGAAAATGTTGATACCAGGAGCTGAAGGAAAAAAACAACATGATGGTTCAGGATTAGAGTGTTTAGGGAAATAGTGAACTTTTTATTCTACCGTGGAAACGTACAGAAACACACAGAACAGTTATATACCCTTCCTACCTCTTCTCAAGCAGGACCTTCCAAGCACTGAAAGCCACGTTTTAGTCAATACACAGCACAGTCTTACAAAAATAGAACTTTTCAGACAACAGGAGAAACAGTTCAAAGAAAAACACTTATCTTTTCGAACAGAACTACGACGTGACCAAGCTCCTGCTTGTTTTTATACTGCAGCCAAATCCAATTCAGAGAGAGCCCCACATGGCACCATCACCCAGGACTCACCCTAGTGGAGTCCACACGCCTGCCTCAAAACTGCCAGGACTGGTGCACATGAACCTAATCACAGCCACATTTTTTCGCCCTCTAAAGTGACCTTTCCCCCTTCAACCCTCAAGTGTGAGCAGGGTGTGCCCACAAGAGCCACGTTATCCTCCACTCCTTGCACTGTGGTGGGATGGAAGATTAGCGTGAGTCCTCCAGCTGACAAAGAGCTCCAAGTGCCTCTATAGCCTACGGTTAAACATCTCAAAGCCCAAGTAACAAGGCAGCAGCTACAAACTCCACGAGGACAGAAGACTTCTGCAGAAGAGATTACAGCAATGAGGAATGAAAGTAAGCACACAATGCTGAAGACAAGCTCTCTTCCCTTTGCAATGAAGGATCTGGGGCATCCCTTCAGAAATCTTCCCTTTTTCTCTCTTGGCTTCTGTTTTGCCTTCTTTTTTCAGTCGTGTCTCCTCTACACGAGAGCACTGCACTGTCCATTTAGGAACAAAACAAATCTAAGACCCCTCCATCCTTAAAAAGGCCAGAGACAAAATATCTGATGGAAAACCAACCCAAGCAAACCAAAACAAACTCCATGAAGCACCCTTCAGGGATGAACTGCTAAAGATGTCTTCTTTAATCAATTAGTTTGTGAAGATCTACAAAACATGAAAAGGATCACATTCTAAAGGTTCAGTGCATTCGCAGCTCTCGAGTTTTGCTGCTTATTCATTTTTAAGCTGACTTCCAAAAATAACACCCTAGCTCATCAAAATATACATTTTTCCATTTGCTTTTAAATTAAAATAATAATAAAAACATTTAAAGAATTCACAATCAACAGCATGACTATGTTTCAGGATCATCTACAGCATATAATTTAAAGGTTCGAGATGTCAGTGTGCAGCACGTGGCAGGCCTACACGCTCCATGCGGCATGTACACTTGGGATCATCTGCATGATCTCGAGTAGTCTAGATGTTCAGGCATCAGTGGGTTTCTTCCAAATCGTATAGAACACCCACCTGGAGGAAGTGAGTGGTTAAGGAAAACACCGAATGCCAAGCCCGTAGCTCACCGTTAGCATGGAGAGCTGCCTTCCCACCTACACTGCGATTCGACAGACTTCTGGCAGCTTGCAGACATGAGGGATGTCAGAACCTCAAAAGCAGAATGTCACTGGATCCTCTTTGTGACTGTTCTGGCAATGCTATCACCCAGGCAAAGGCACACGGACCCCAGCAGAACGCACAGCTCACTATCCATCTCTACACTGTGCAAAGGTAACATCGCACAGCCGGCCACCACGCAGACAGAGGGAAGCACCTGACCAGCAGCACCCCAACAAAAAACCCAGAGGCAGGGAGTGTGTCCACAGCACCAGAAACATCCCTCCACATCTATCACTAAGAATATCCATGAGATGACCCGATTCACAATCCAAGTCCAGTCCACTCTATCTGCAACAGCCTGCCTACAGGGAGAGAGAATCCCGCAGAGACAACACATACACTCCCCATCTACCTGCAAACAAGCTCGCTTTCACGCCGCTGTGCTGTGGCAACAGCATCCCCCTTGAAGCAGACACCTGCCACCATCTAGCCCCAGCACTTCTGAGCACGTCTTGGGAGAAGAGCCAGAGGAATGCTGCTCTCCACACCTGCCACAAGAACAGGGGCATCTGCAGACTCCCGTCAGGAAATGGGAATCACCTACATGCCAACCACAGTTCCCAGAACTTTCCTGACCAAAAGAGCATCTCATTTCCACTGAGACAGAAATCGACTCCAAACCCAGGTTCTCCCGATGCCGCCGCAGACCTGCAGGTGCAAGGGCTGAGTGCACCGCGTATGAACACAGTCTGTAAGGATACAGTTCCATGTAGGAGGGAACGCACACAGTCTCTTTAGAAAACTCCACAGGACAATAAAGCCTGCTAAGCTGCTCTTCATACAGAGTCAAGGCATCAGTCAGATTGACACAGTTTCCCTGCGGAAGAGAAAGGAGAGTCTCCGTTACAATCCAGCCACAACCGCAGACAAACGCGCACATGTCCCCACGGCCACACAGCTCCTGCATCCTTGAGAGCCAGATACATGCTGTTCTTAATATTTAATATTCACAAGGCAAACAGTGAACAGCTTGTCTCCATTCTGCCTACAGCAAACGGCGATCTGTATCTTTCAGGAAAGGGTAAGTGTGGAGCGGGACCATCTATCCCCTCATTAGCAGAAGCCACCACTCCATTAGGGCGCTCCGTTCACACAGACCGCCGTGCGGTGTTTATGCTGCAGCAGCTCCTCAACAGCCATTTTCTTTATGGCTGCTGAAATACATTACCGGGCGGCGCCACAGCATCCAGACCGAGTTATTTAACGCTGCCTAGGCCTCACAGTGTTTAAAGGCACTATAAAAAAACCCCTGCAATGTTCATTTTAAACAGATTCTTCCACAGGGCAGTATGACTGAATAAATCCAAAGGTCTGTGGCTAGAGGACAGATGGCTGGAGTCTGCATAACACTTCTGAAAAGGAAGCAATTCCCATTATACTGCTTTTACCAGTTGGCTTTTGTCATCTCAGAACACCAGCAGCACCCAGTTCTGAGCAAAACAGACATCCACGCTTGGGTGTTTTTTCCTCCAAGACTGCAACAATTAAGTAACAGACACACTGCATTCACCACATTCAGGAGTCATAAAACTGCTGAGGCTGGAAAAGACCTCTGAGCTCATCCACGACCTGACATCGCCACATCACCTAGACCATGGCACTAAGGGCCACAGCCAGGCTGTCCTTCAACACCTCCAGGGATGGGGACTCCACCACTGCCCTGGGCAGTCCATTTCAGGGGCTGATCACCCCTTCCATGAGGAAGGGCTTTCTAACACCCAATCTAACCCTCCTCTGGAGCAGCTTCAGGCCCCATCCCTGGAGGTGTTTAAGGACAGACTGGATGTGGCCCTTAGTGCCCTGGTCTGGGTGATGTCAGGTCATGGGTTGGGCTGGATGACCTCAGGTTTTTCCAGCCTCAGCAACATTTCTGTGATTGTGATACTGAACAGCGTTCACAGTGTCTAAAGCTGATGACTCATCAATTACACTTCTTCCAAGGGAAATAAGCAGAATCAGGCTTCTTTTCTCCCACACCACCCAGTCTTCAAAATATACAAAAATCCCATCAAACTCCTTTGCCTGACACCCCCCCCTTTATTTAATCCTTAAACAATTTGACAAGCAAGGAAATGGGGAAACCTGAGATTATTTTAACAAGCTTCTCTGACTCAGAAGCATTTGAAGGGGTTTTAAACTTCAAGAACAACTGTTAGAAGACCGTTTAACACTGCCACCTGAACTGTTTCAGAGCCTTGGTACTCAGAGTCTGCTCAGTGCCTACCCACCTCTCGATAGCCCGTGCCTGTTTCACAAGCCCAGCTCTCCTGGGCTTTCACAAAGCAAGCATTCTGGGGTTAGTTTTCTGCTTCCCACAGCACAACGCAGAACCAACTCAAATAAATACAGTTACTGGGAGGCAAAACACAAACCTTTCAAGTAAGCAGTAAAACAAAAGTTCTGTTTAAACTAACCTTGTAGGTACCAGTTAACTAAGTCACCTTACCCACATGGTAAAGGGGACGTGTCCATCAACTGGTCCTACACTGAATTTAGGCCACTATGCTTCCTCCAACCTTAAGCAGTAAACAAGTGACTTGAACACATACGGAAGAGTCCCCTCTTCCTTTAGTCACCCATTTCTTACGTGTCACTCTCACATGTCTTACCCTCTGCGTTACCGCTACTGGACACTCCTGCCTGCAGCAAGATAGAGAAGTTAGCTTTGATTTCCCCCACGTTTGCCCAGTTTGTTTTCCAGCAAGTGCCAGAGCTGAACACAGCCAGAGGTGCAGTTTCTTTCCTCGCTCCAGCATAACTAAGCAGCACCAAGACCTACAGAGCGTGAAAGACTCTGCATCAAAGCTCGGTTTGAGTTTGTGCGACAGGGACGGCTTTCGAGACTATAGACCTGAGAGCATCTCCACTGACCAAACAATCAGTTTAAACCTGAACTCCAGTAACACAAGGGAACTAAAGGGCAAGTCCTGCCTGACAAACCTGGTGGCCTTCTACAAACAGGTCACAACATTAATAGATGAGGGGGGAGTGAATGCTCTCATTTACCTGGACCTGAGCAAAGCCTTTGACACTCTCCCACATCACATTCTGGTCTCCAGGCTGGTGGGACATGGCTCTGATGGGCGGACCACTAGATGGGTAAAGAACTGGCTTGATGGCCACACCCAGGGAGTGGTTGTTGATGGGTCCATGTCCCAGTGGAGGCCAGTGACAAGTGGAGTCCCTCAGGGATCAGTCCTGGGACCAGTCTTGTTCAACCATCTTTGTCGGTGACATGCACAGAGGCATTGAGTGCACCCTCAGCAAGTTTGCTGACGACACCAAGCTGTGTGGAGCAGCAGACACGCTGGAGGGCAGGGCTGCCATCCAGAGGGACCAGGACAGGCTGGAGAGGTGGGCACAGGCCAGCCTGATGGGGTTCAACAAGACCAAGTGTAAGGTCCCGCATCTCGGTCGAGGCAATCCTGAGCACAAATACAGGCTGGGCAGTGACTGGCTGGAGAGTAGCCCTGAGGAGAGGGACTTGAGGATGCCTGCAGACCAAAAGCTCAACATGAGCCAGCAGTGTGCACTTGCGCCCGTAAGGCAAACCATATCCTGGGCTACACTGGGAGAAGTGTGGCCAGCAAGTCAAGGGAGGTGATTTTCCTCCTCTACTCCACTCTGGTGAGACCCCACCTGGAGGACTGCATCCAGTTCTGGAGCCTTTATTACAAGAAGGATGTGGACATGCTGGAGCGAGTGCAGAGGAGGGTCACGAGGATGATCAGAGGGCTGGAGCAGCTCTCCTGTGAGGTCAGACTGAGAGTTGGAGCTGTTCTGTCTGGAGGAGAGGAGGCTCTCAGGTGACCTTATTGTGGCTTTCCAGTATCTGAAGGGGGCTACAGAAAGGCTGGGGAGGAGCTTTTTAGGATGTCAGGTAGCGACAGGACTAGGGGGAATAGAACAAAGCTGGAGATGGGTAGATTTAGACTTCATGTGAGAAGGAAGTTCTTCCCTGTGAGAATGGTGAGAGCCTGGAATGGGTTGCCCAGGGAGGTGGTGGAGGCCCCATCCTTGGAGGTGTTAAAGGCCAGGCTGGATGAGGCTGTGGCCAGTCTGATCTAGGGTGGGGTGTCCCTGCCCATGGCAGGGGGGTTGCAACTGGATGATCCTGTGGTCCCTTCCAACCCTGACTGATTCTGTGATTCTATAACTTCTTCCCAGTGAGGTTGACAGGGTGCTGGAGGGGGCTGCCCTGGGGGGTTTGTGGAGTCTCCTTCTCTGGAGACACTTAAAACCCATCTGGACTTGGTCTAGGTGATCCTGATGTAGTGGGGGGGTTGGACTGGATGATCTTTTGAGGTCACTTCTAATCTCTAATATTCTGTGATTCTGTGAATGTCTGCCTCTTGAAGACTCACAGAGGCTCACAGAGACTCACAGAGACACGCAACACTTCTTCTAGCCTTCTCTCATGCTGCAGTCAAGGAAGCCTGCTCCCTCTTTGGAAGCACTCATTAGAAAACCCACACAGCAGCCAAAATGGAAGTGCAACTATGGAGCAACAGTGCTGTGTACATTGAGAGGTCAGGACCACGCTGTATGGCAGAGTGGCCAGGGAACAACATCCTGGTGAAGGGCTGCATGAGCCTGTGAAAGACATGCAATCATGCAATTCCTTGCACTGGTGCTCAGTGCTGTTTACTGGAACCCAAACCCCCGAGTGGTCTGAGATGGTTTCTATGCTGACGCAGATTAGAAAGGAGCAATTCCTGTTCAGAGGTATTTTTAAAGGTACCACTTCATAAACAGGCTGAAAATGATAGCTTACACAAACTCAAAGGATCGGAGCAGCAGAGCAAATCTTAGCTTAGAAAAAGGCATTTTTGTAGCTACGTGCAATCCGGTGACACACAGGCACCTTATGCTAAGTCTCTGCACCTTCCAGAAGTCAGGAAACAGTCACTTGGAAGGGCTGTCACAGACAACATGAGATCTTATGACAGGCCAAGTTCATACATTCTCACTTCTCTTCCCTGTGATGGCTGGGAATCTACACCTGTAATTGGCCCCTCTTGGAGAAGACAACACTGAACATCACCTCACAGCCACCGAGCCACGTTACATCACCCAACACTTCAAAGCACCAGCTTCAAGGACAAAGAACAGATCTATAAGCAAGCCTTATGACCTTTAGGCATCAGAGTCACAGCATTATGTTCAACACCAGGTTTTCACAAGCCTCAAGCCTTTATTTCTGCAGACAGGATCACAAGTTCTGCAGGCTAAGAACCTTGAAGCTCTCCTCTCTGTCCAGGTGCTTATGTAGCCTAGAGAGTCAGACGGGATGCAGCCTAGACAGTCGACAGAGGGGCTGCAGCCTAGAAAGCACAGATATAAAAAGCAATGCTGCCACTCAAAGTAAATTTTTGTTCTTGTGACTACTATTTGCAGATGCACAGAACAAGCATCTTTACCCCCCCAACATACTTAAGCACAGAGTTAGAGCACCAGAGAATGAGATCTGTAAGCTGCTTTTTCTAGCTCTGCTGAACTGAAGCAAGGAAGAAGCCCTCCCTCCATTCTACAATTGGCTACATACAGTCTTGCATCCCTTAGGAGTAAAACCCCAAAAGCTCTAGAAAACCTTTTGCTGTCAATGTGGTTAAGCTGCTGGGCAACAACAGTTCTCAGCTCCCACCTAGTGGAGAAGGGATGTCGTGCACGAGCATCTGCACAGCTTATGTTCTGCCTTTCCAAGAATCACTTCAGGCTGAAATACTGTCACATGCCTAGCTGACTCTTGAAATCATTCTTCTCCATTCAGACAAGAGCTAAGAGTTCAGCTGAAATAATGAACAGACAACTAGTTTGCAAAGCCCAGATTTCATGCAAAAATCCCCCAAATGAGCTGTTTGAAGGAGAAAACTAGCTTGCTAGTTTGTTTTTTTAGGCAATTGCTTTGCATTTGTCCCCCCTGTTGCTCTTGCACCTGAAAAACACAGCATTACTTTCCAACATCCAGATGCCATACCTGTGTGAAGTATTTTCCATCTTGTTTCAGAACTTTCATTGAGAGGTCAAGAATCAGTCGGAGAAATTCCCATGTGGAATCTACATAGAGAATAAGATTTTAAAAGAGAACAGTACATGACTGGCTTGCTCACTATTGCATATTCAAGACATATCCAAGAAACTAGAGGGTGAGGAAATATTTACTGGCACTTAACTTCCCAAGTACTTCAAGAATTACAGGAGCTTGTATCACACTCTGGAATCAGAGCACAATAAAGAAGTCCTAGGCGCACACTCATCTCTTCTAACACTCAAGAAAAATTTGAAGAGAACAAGCGCGTTACTACCATTCTCTGCCTCTCTGATTTGCTATTAAAAGAGCACAAATCAAAGCACTGTTGTTGCAAACTGCCCACTCCTCCATATGGCAGACAGGCAGAACTGTGGAAAACCCCCAGAAGTTTAGGAAAACAGTTTGGAAGAATAACCTTCTTCTGGAGACGTGGAGATTGGAACAGCTGTCAGATCATTAATGACATAATCGAACATCCTTCCCTCTTTGGCATACCTCTTCAGCACTGGAATGCAGTCTTCAATTAGGACCTGTACAAATGAAACAACAGCTAGCCCTCAACACACCCTTCCCCTGACAAGGTACCAGGAACAGATCATCAGAATTTAAGATGGGGAAGCACAAAATTAAATAAGCTTTGTTTTAGGCTCCATTTCTAACATTTTAGAGTTATGACAATGACCACACAGGTCTGAACTTTCTGGCTCTGTCACCGATGTCTGGGCAACCACTGTTCTACCTATTCCAGATGCTAACTGTCAGCAGTGCCCCAACATGAGCAAATAAAGGTGCTTGTATGTAGGGCCACTGACAGGCACAGCAGCATGTGAGTGACATCTGTTAAGCTTTTACATGGGTTTGGGGTTTTTTCTTTAGCTCTCACATTAACCAGTATCTATAAAAACCTTAAGGAGCAGCAACGAAAGCAGCTCTCCAACAAGGATGGCAGATGACAACTGGGCTAATGTGTACACTCTCAGATGCAGCACAGACAGACCTTAACTGCGGGGATGCTTCCACTTCTCTAGTTTTTAGTGGCTTACACTACGCTGTGCTGGGAAGGGATTCTGCCTGTGACCTGAAAACACTTACATTTGTGTGTATTGTGAATTCAGCTCCCCCCCCACCCCCGAGTTTGCCACAGGCTTCCATAACTAGATTTGAAATATTAGTTCAAACAGAAGACAAACAAAGCATTACCTGGTAGCACTCTCCTTTCAGATTGTCCAAGACGTCTCCGCAAGTTTTGCGCATGTACTTTCTACACCCGTCAATAACCATTTGGTCAATGTTTGACCCTGGTTAAGGCATTCTCTGTTCCAGAAATAACACAGGGAACACTTTCTACTTCTTCAGAAAGAGACTATCCAAGAGGTGACACTGACAAAGGCTTAGGAAGACAGATACTTGGTATGTCTACGTATTGCAAGTGTCACATACTCACCAGATGTGGAAGCGCTTAGTTTTGGTTTGAAGCGTTACCTTCAGTACTTCAGGTGCCCACTGCTGGGACAGACTGCAGCGTGTGTTTGAAAAGCAATGGCGATCAACGTTTCATACGGCTAGCATGACAAACTCTTTGAACTACAGAACGTTAAAAACTTGATTTCTATCAGTACTTTTAGGAGAGGGAGTCTGTCATTCTGCCACCAATAGAGTTCTTGACGTTCCTATTCATTCAGATTTTTCATTCTAAGGATTGTTTTTTTCAAGCTTTCTTTAGAAAACCAGAAGAATCTCAAGAAGGCAGAAGTCAGTCCAAATTGCCAAGCCTGCCGTCTGACTTCAGAGAAGGCATCAGTCTGATTACGTACGTGTTCCTTCTCAGTTCTACACAAGATGCTACTTAAAGAGTCACAGTATAGATTGGGAAATTGAGAGTAGGTGCTACATAATGATAAACAAATAGCAGCCCCTGGGTCTCTCTAAGGAAGAATTTTTCTCTAAGCCTACTAAAAAGTTTCACTGTAGACCCTATCTCTTCCCACAAATCACAGTCTGCTAGTGGATTGTGCTCAATGCTACAACACGCGCAGAAGATGGGTTGAGAAGTATTAAAGCAAACCCTCAGCCCTTAGTCAAAGGATATCTCTACCATAGTAACCATCTTTGGCTTCAGTTTGACTATCTCGTACAGAATCCCTCCATCACCACCTCCGAGGATTAGCACTTCTTTCCCAGTGTAATCTTCCTTCCCACTGCCCATTATGGCTTGAGTATATGCCAGGTCACTCTCTGCCAGATCTGAATGGAGAGAAGAGAAAGTCGGACAGAAATGTGGCATTTTAAATTTTACTCGTTAATTTGATATTTATTTTATATTAAATTGAATGCAATATAATACTATGATTCTATGAATGCAATATAATACAGACCAAAACAAGAGCATCTACAAAAACAACTTAGCTCTCAGAGACTAGGTAAGAGGAAGTTGGTGATTTACCAAAGCCAACGAGATCCTCCTCAGAATCCCATACAGGACTTCTTTAGTTCTCCACACAAACCCAGCAGTGGCCACCTCAGTGCATTAGGAAGCACTGGGTGCCAAGGGAAGCAAAGTTGTAGAGCAGAACTGTTGGTACTTTGGATCTGACATCCACACTTGATACTTCAGTGGGTTTTCACTAGTGTGCCAAGAGGCAAATCAGGTCATTTTTGAAAACACACCAAACTAGAAAGAGCAACCTAGCTGCTCCCCCAGTGGATTCCTATGCAGAAGTCCAACTATGGCCATTAACATCCATCTGCTGAAGAGCCTCGGAGCACACCTGCTGACTTGTCAACAATCAGCTTTAAAGCTGGCAGCAACACTCCTAAGCTATAGTAACAGATTTGAGCTACAAGAGCAAAGCACTGTGCAGCAGCACATCACGGCGCACTTGATCGTTCTGCCTGGCAATAAGCGCTTTGCTGGTAAATGCACAACAGCAGATGATGGAAAGCATCACTTTCAAATCCCACAGGAGATAAATACCTAACGTCATGCTCCCCTGTGGCTGAGGCACACTGTGAGACAACATTCACATAAAGCCTCATCTCCATATGAAACACCAATGGAAATTCCTGGCTACAAGTACAGAATGTCTAATTTAATGATCTCAAATACAATTCTAACTGAACAGGCAATACCTTGCTAATTAACTCTATAACAACACTTTTCATCTGCCACCTGCACAGAAGCCCTCCCCACCCCGACAGCTGCCGAAAGCTAATTGAACAGTTAGAGGTGTTTCTGGTGATTTCAAAAGCTACAGTCAAATTTCTTAATCACTCTGCCATCAGACTGAAATTAGGCACTCTATGCCTAGACAGCAACATCTCTCATTTACCCCAATCACTACTCTTCAACACAGAGCCATCTTGCAACGTGTACAACAGAGGTACTTTACAGTGTACTCCTCAGTCCTCAGGTCTTCTAGCAAACAGCATTCTTATTCAGCTCAAATGAACTGTAGTCAACTTTCTACAAAGACCAGCAGGCAGAAAGCATCACATACAAACACCCTCCCACAAATGCTGTATCACTCTCCTCATCTAACTTAGGAGTTCAGATGAGCATTTTGAAGAAGACAATCCAAGTTCCACAACAAAGCAGTTAAAACATTTAAGACACAGTTGTCCTGTATCTTCACCAAGCAAGGAGTTCCCTCAGAGAATCACAGGGTAGCAGGACTACCCCTTTACACACAGATGTCCCAGCTCCTACTTCTTCGTATTTCTTTAGAATTCCACTGTCCTTCAAAGAGTCTCCTTTGTCAATCGTCTGAGTTGCCTGTTTTACTGTCAAAGAGAAGCCCTCAAAAGGTTGGACTTGCAGTAAACAGGTAAAAGATTATGTGAAAGAAAATACAGCAGAAATGACTACGGAAAAATACATAAATTGGGTTTTTTAGTCCAGATTTTGCATCGGTCAGCCTTTCTGATTAAAATACTTTACATAGAGGAATACGTGTGCATGCAAATACACAGCTTCCAGCACCACACCTACGGCACCAGGCATAGCGGGATGCAGAACACCACCTCCTACCATTTCATACAAAAGATCCTCCAATTAGATGGTACTTACTAACATCCCCGCTGAGGATAAGGATGTTCCCAAACTGTTTTGAATGCAGAATTTTAATATTCTGAAAGGGTGAATCTTCATCGTAAACAACTTCATCTATGTCATACTCCACCAGGCGCCCATCAGCTGTGGGCCAGTATCTATCAATGACACCCCCTCTCAAGATGGCTGGCAGCCTAGAACGGAAATCGTAAAAAAAACACCACAAACCACAGATCACAAGACATTTCAAAATTAAATTATTTTTTCAATTCCTTCTCTACACCCTTTGGATTGATTATGATAAATAAATCTTTACAAGAGTGATCCAAGAAAACTTGGAAGATTTAAGACTCCACAGGTAAATGAAGCCTATTGGCTACGTGTTAATTCAGGACTCTGTACAGTCCATGTGTTTCCTTACATACAGCCGCTATAAGGCCAAGGACAGGGTCCTACACTTTGGCCACAACAACCCTCTGCAGCTACAGACTGGGGGATGAGTGGCTGGAGAGCAGTCTGGCAGAGACGAACCTGGCAGTACTGGTTGACAACTGGCTGAACAGGAGCCAGCAGGGTGCTCAGGTGGCCCAGAAGGCTAATGGCATCCTGGCTTGGATCAGCAATAGTGTGGCCAGCAGGACTAGGGATGTCATTCTCCCCCCTGTACTGGACACTGGGAAGGCCTCCCCTCCAGTACTGGGAGCAGCTGCAGGACTCTCACTTCAATAACGAGATGGAGAGGCTGGAGTGGGTTCAGAGGAGCAATAAGGCTGGAGAATGAGGAGAGGCTGAGGGAGCCAAGGGTGTTTAGCCTGAAGAAGAGGAGACTCAAGGGCAACCTTCTCACTCCCTACAACTCCCTGAAAGGAGGTTGTAGTTAGGTGGGGCTCAGACATTTTCTATCTCAGTACAGTCTAGGAGCAATGTGGCAAAACTCCATCTGTCTGCGTCTGTATCTTGTGGGGTTCTCTCTTACGTGTGTGTGTGTGGGTGAATTAGAGTTTCTTGGTGCCTTCCTCCCCTCAACTGAGTCAATTGTTTCAATTGCCTGTAGATTCATCAGTGGGTTAAACTCTCCCTTTTAGCTTTAGCTAAAAGCTCTTGGTTGAAACATCGTCGGGGTCTCTCACCCACAATGTTAGTGGAGACCTAGATGAGAAGTACAGGGATCCAGATGAGGACCCACACCACTACACTACATTGCTTCAGCTGTAAAGACAAACTGCATTTGAAACAGCAGTGAACGCTCGAAACCACTGCATTCTGTTCTCAGCAAGATGTGCAGGCACAGAGTCCATCACATTTCTCACACACTTGAGAGTTACGTGCTTCTTTTCCAGGAAGGTAGAGCAAGAGACCAGGCATAGACAAGCTGCTTCTATATTCACTAGTGATTCTCAGCAACACTGCAGTGAGCCACGAGATGGCAACACACTCTGAATGGCTTCCAGCCCCTGCAGCAAGACAATGAAAAGGCTGGAACAACTTTTCCTGCAGCATTAATTCTACTGGAACTGCGTGTGTGTGAAACTAACACTAGAAGGATGCCAGCAAACTTAAGTTTAAACAAAATAATTTGAGGGCTATGTGACACCATCCATGTCAGATCCACTGCTGTGGGAGATGTCTTCCTAGAGGTAGCCAAATTAACCTGCATCCCTCTGGGAATGCTTCTTTATGACCCATTTTTAACAAGTTATAAAATCCTGAGTTGGAAGGCACCTCCAAAGTTCCTATCATAAGGACTCCACAAACTCTCAATATCATAAGTCATTAAGACAGCCTTAGAGAGAGCTTGTCCCCTGCATATACTTACACAAGAGTATCTACATCTGCATGTGATGTGCCAGGTGAGGCTTTAGGATGAAGTAAAGCAAGATAAACACCTGTGAGGCTTTAGGATGAAGTAAAGCAAGATACACCTGCAGTTTATATTTAACTGTTAAACACATAAAACCCCACCAATATTAAAGGTATAAGCTCTCTCTTCATATCACTGCCACTTTAATAGCTAGCTGTCTTGTGTAGTTTTCAGATTACTTTCTGCTCTAGAACTGACCAGCTGTTTTTCCATTAAGTAGTTTGCTCCTCGGCTACAATGAATCATCTTGATTTTATATGCTGCTTTTTACTTTTCCTCTACCATTTCCACTTCTATGTTCTTTAAAATACCCACTGCACTCTCCTGTAAGTCTAAGTGCTTCCCAGCTTCGAGGTGCCAGGCACTGCCAGCTGTTAGGAACCCTACAGTTTAACATATATTTGGCAACCAGCAACAGGACAAGAGGGCAGGGCCTGAAGCTGCCAGGGGAGGGTTAGGTTGGATGTTAGGAAGCCTCTCCTCATATAAAAGGGGATCAGACCCTGGAATGGACTGCTCAAGGCAGTGGTGGAGTCCCCATCCCTGGAGGACAGTCTGGCTGTGGCCCTCAGTGCCCTGGTCTAGGTGATGTGGTGATGATAAGTCATGGGTTGGGCTGGATGAGCTCACAGGGCTTTTCCAGCCTCATTAGTTCTGTGATTGTTATCAGTAGTATTAAATAACCTGCTACATTACATTTTTATCCTCTTGGTAGGCCCAAAATACCCCTTTTCTCCTGAGGTTCTGCCATGCATGACCAAGGGCAGCACCACGAGATGCAGCAGAGGCAAAGCTGTGAGAGAAAGCTGCAGTAAGCCTTGTTGAGGCAGTGCTGAATCTTCCACTGGCTTAAGTTGCAGCCCTGCCCAAGACAGGGTGCAGCTCTCCCCACCCTTTCCCAGGACTTTCACTGATTCTTTACAACCAGGTAGGTCATGAAGCTGCCTCAGTCATAGTGCTGAGGCTGACCCCTGTCACCATCACCAGCTCTATTCACTTTGCCCACAAGCTACGGAATGCAGTCCTTGCCTACTTATAGAATCACAGAATCATTACGGATGGAAGGGACCTGGAAAGATCATCTAGTCCAATCCCCCTGCCACAGTGGGATCACCTAGACCGTCATACAGTCAGTTAAGGTTAGGAGGGACCACAGGATCATCCAGTTGCAACCCCCCTGCCATGGGCAGGGACACACCACCCTAGATCAGACTGGCCACAGCCTCATCCAGCCCGGCCTTTAACACCTCCAAGGACGGGGCCTCCACCACCTCCCTGGGCAACCCATTCCAGGCTCTCACCATTCTCACAGGGAAGAACTTCCTCCTTACGTGAAGTCTAAATCTACCCATACCAGCTTTGTTCCATTCCCCCTAGTCCTGTCGCTACCTGACATCCTAAAAAGCTCCTCCCCAGCCTTTCTGTAGCCCCCTTCAGATACTGGAAAGCCACAATAAGGTCACCTGAGAGCCTCCTCTCCTCCGGACAGAACAGCTCCAACTCTCAGTCTGACCTCACAGGAGAGCTGCTCCAGCCCTCTGATCATCCTCGTGGCCCTCCTCTGCACTCGCTCCAGCATGTCCACATCCTTCTTGTAATAAAGGCTCCAGAACTGGACACAGTCCTCCAGGTGGGGTCTCACCAGAGTGGAGTAGAGGAGGA
>VXBP01009181.1:44672-68397 GCA_013400115.1 Rhinopomastus cyanomelas
ACCACTCCCTGGGTGCAGCCATCAAGCCAACTCTTTACCCATCTAGTGGTCCGCCCATCAGAGCCATGTCCCACCAGCCTGGAGACCAGAATGTGGTGCAGGATAGTGTCAAAGGCTTTGCTGAGGTCCAGGTAAATGACATCAGTCAATCGCCCCATATCCATTAATGTTGTGACCTGTTCGTAGAAGGCCACCAGGTTTGTCAGGCAGGACTTGCCCTTGGTGAAGCCATGCTGGTTGTACCCAATCACCTCTTCACCATTCTCCTGTCTCAGCAGTGCCTCCAGGAGGATCTGCTCCATGATCTTACTGGGAACAGAGGTGAGACTGACTGGCCCGCAGTTCCCCAGCTCCTCCTTCCTCCCCTTCTTGAAAACAGGAATTGTGTTTCGTTGCCCTTACAAAGCAGTCTGCTCTTGCTTCCTTGCTGCATTTTCTCCTACCATTTCATGCAACCCTTGCAGCAAATAAAGTGCTTTGGGCAAGGATTATTTCTAATACTAAAGATGAAGCTCATAAAAGACACTTCAGACTACTAGAGAAACCAACCCATATGCATAAACTTATATTCCAGGCTACTCACTGCAGTAGAGCAAAGCATGATCTTTTATTACCTTTAGCAACCGTGCAAACAAATCACACACAGAAGCAGACGTGCAGACTTACCGTTTCACCCTTTTTATGTTACCATGAAACAATTCTTTCATTCTTTCTTCTACTTTGTTTAGAAGCTGAAAAACACAGAGGTATTATTTTACATTAAGTGATGACCTGTAAATGAGACTACTTGGAAGGCAGTAAAAACCTGCACCTGCACCGAAAGGTTTTGGAATGCAACATTAGAAGTGCACGCTACGAATAACCTCAGCCTCGTTACCAGCAAGAATGTGCTTATTGTAGCAGCTGTCATCACTGTGTGTAGTTGCCCTCCAGAATAACATGGCCAAAGCTTTCAAGCACAGCCAGGAAGGGAACCCAAGAACTCCACATGGTTTCGTTCAGTCAAAGCAGGAGCCTATTCTCCTGCAATACTCAATTTCTGCAGCTTTCGTATCACTGAAAATGAAATTATTTTCTCCACAGAGGAGAAGTTTGAATGTAGAGGCTCTCCAACTCTCAGATTAGAGAAGGAAAAACAGTCAAACATTCTTACTTCAAGGTTGTGAGTTGAACATTGCTTCTCTCTCAATGCCCTGGGCACCTAAAGAGACTTGAGTGTTACCCAAGGCTGCTGTTCCTTTTTACAGCCTGTACAGCAAAACCATAGAACCCAGGATGTGCAAAAAAGAGCATATGCACACAGTGCCCTCATACAACTAGTATAGGTGTTACTACTACTCATCTGTAAGCATTCACGTTGATCATACCTGATCAACTTCCTCTCTTCCTTTTGTATGATCATTGTAGCTCTGCAGATCCACAAACACTAATCCATGAGGGTGAATTCTCAAATTGGCAAAACTGGAAAACAGAAGAGACAACAACGATGATTTCATTCCCAAAAACTGAGTGAGGAAATGAGGCCTGAAACAAGATATATTCCATTCAGAACACACACTTCTTTTTCCAGCCATCTGCACCTGTCGGCAGTGCCAGCTCTGGTCTTCGAGAGTCACTAAGCAGCAAAGTTGCAAGGGCATGCCAGTCACTACACTAATAAACTCAACAGGCAACAAGGCACTGAAACAAGGTGCTTGAAGCAGACCTATGTCAGGAAAATACACTCTTACTCTACTACTTTAAAGGCCAGTACAGTGACATACAGGGGATCAAGGAAAACCAAAAGGTGCCACAGCTGTGCAACTGTGCACAGTATAGGGAGATAACTTTAAAATCCTTAGTAAATTGTTGTATTGCAGAATGCTTTGATTTGGAATGGACCTTCAACAGCCATCTAGTCCAAAAGCCCTGCAATGAGCAGAGGCATCTACAACTCCATTAGATCAGAGCCTCATCCAACCTGACCTAAATGTCCCAAGGGATGGAACATCTACCACCTCTTTAGGCACCGTGTTCAAGTGCTGAGGTACTCTGCAAAAAACTTCGTCCTTGTATCTAGTCTCAATCTACTCTGAGACTAGATACAATTGTTAGTTTAAAACAATTACACCTGCCCCCATCTTTCCTGTAGGTCCCTTTCATGGACTGGAAGGCCACAGGTCTCAGACCTTCTCTTCTCCAGGCTGAACAACCCAAACTCAGGTGATCCAGACCTCTGATATCTTTGGCACCCTCCTATGGACCTGCTCCAACAGGTTCCTGTCTTTCTTGTGTTGATGGCTCCTGAGCTGGACATAGTACTGTAAAGTGAGGTGTCGAGAGGAGTAATGGGGAAGAATTGCTTCCCTCACTCTGCTGGTCACATTACTTTTGATGCAGCCCAGGACACAGTCAGCCTTCTGGGCCACAAACATATATCCAGCCTTTCATCCACCAGTACATGAAGTCCTTCTTCACTGGGCAGCTCTCAATCCCTTCATCCTCCAGCCTGTACTGACACTGGGAGTGCTAGACGTTGCACTTGGCCTTGTTGAACTTCATGTGGTTCACAAGGGGCCACTTCTCCAGCCTGTCCAAATCCCTCTGGATGACATCCCATCCATGAAGCGTGTTAACTGCAAAACTCTGCTTGGCATCATGTGCCAACTTTGAGGAAGCACTCAACCCTGTTGTCCACACTATTGAAGATGACACTAAACAGCACCAGCCTCAGTACAAACCCCTGAGCGACATGACTTGTTACCAGTAGGAGTGTGGCTAATACAGCTATTTAACAGAACATCCAGTATAAGACAAATAAGCCAACATTTGCTTTAATTTGTTAACCTGAAAAACACAGAAGTACTGATTTCAAAAAGAAGAGAAGCAACTGGTCTCAGCCACTTCCAGGGAGGGGACAACCACAACCTCCCAGGACAACCTATTCCAGTGTCTCCTCATGCTCAGTCAGGAATTTCCTTGTAAGAGCCAATCTAAATCTACCTAAAAGTTTTAGCCTGAAACCATTCCCCCCTTGTCCTATCATTAGATGTGATCCTGTGGTCCCTTCTAACCCAGACTGACTCTATGACTTGGTCTAGGTGATCCTGCTGTGGCAGGGGGATTGGACTAGATGATCTTTCGAGGTCCCTTCCAATCCCTAATGATTCTATACTAAGGAGAGTATCAACAGCACTCTGCTTTACTGCAGTCATACACAACTCTAGTATAAGAAGTTTGCTCCTTCAATATCCTAGGAGATCCAGCACAGGAAGGAATAAATATTTGTAAAGGAGGACAGAAGGGACCTAATCAATAGAAGGAAAAAGAAAATCCACTCACCTGCCATTTTTTTTAATGTAGGTTGCTAAATAACCATGGTCTTCCCAGTTATGAACTGTTTCTGTCATTCCCTGCTCCTGAAAAATGGGCTGTAGAGCTTTAAGAACGGCATTGCAATCAGCTGTAAGATGGAGAGAAAGAAACAAATCAGTAAGAATTTTCCACATCAGGTTAGCTCTGTTTTTTCAAAAAGGCTGAACAGTTTTTGCTGTCAGCCTGAAATACTTTTTCTTCAAGTTCCATCTGAACAACCGGTTTCAGATACATGGGAATATCTCTGGAGCTGGAGTAGGTATGGGGACCAGTTTTAAGTTGGTCTTTACCCCTGAGCAAAAGTGTTTATCTACAATGAACGCAGCAAGAGTGCTTGTATTATGGCTGCTACTGGCCACCTACTGTCTCACAATCCAGACAGGTCCTTATTCATGTAATTAATCACTTAAAGAGACAAAAAATCCCAGAAGGAAATCACACCACTGACAAGAAACTTTGTAGTTTTTCTGTCTCTTGGCTCAACTCTTTTTCAAAGGCATTGAAGGCCAAGCAGGGCAGATTACTCCATCCACTCTGCCCTACAAAAAAGTGGTTTTTTTAAGATCCAGGACAGAGCATGTCTACCAGTTTGTAACTTCACAGACAATCTCTTCTTGCTTGGCATTTGCTTTTTTGCCCGACTACTTTAATTTCTGCCTCATCTTTCAAAAAGCCATTTCATTCCCTTCTTCTGCCACCATCCCATTAAACAAGAGCTCAGCTTAATAATGCACGCAATAGGCTTCCAGGTCAGCAAGTTAGCATGAAGCCCAGAACAAACTAGTACACAACTGACCTCCAGACCCGCTTCACTTCTACAGCTGTGGCAAGACACTGAAGTACTAAGACAAACAACAAGCTCTAGGCAAGCAGAAGTGCTCAGTCCACATTTAGCCTGCTAACAGCAGCTTCAAGTCTTCCTGCTTGGTTGCCTTGGCAGAAGCTGAAGGACAAATCATCATAGGTATTGTTCTGCTCCATGAACATACTAATCATGCACAAGCTGCTCCTCTTTTGGCCACAGATTGCTTTGCTAAGCAGCCAGGCAAAAGCTTAATTGGGTTCTTCCTATTATATAATTAACTTGAGGAAATGAAAATAACAAAATGCTTTCATCACGTCTCCTTTGGTTATCCCACACAAGACTTGCCTTGGAGGGCTAATTAATTCTCCAAAGTTGGAGATCCTTTTTAAAATGTTTGATGCATCACTGGTTCCTTCAAGGCACCAGGAAGTTTCAGCAGTCTCGGGACCTCTCTCCCAAATCCAACTGCCATCACCTCACTCCAAGTCAGATGTACTACATCAAGCATATAGGAGCATCTTTGAATCTTCAGAGTGTTAGTTCTAGTAGTCACAAACATCTTCCTGCTATTTGGGAGCAAAGGTAACAGAACTCTGACTACCAAGCATGAAACACTGTTAAAACTGCAACAAATTATTCGCTGGGAAGAATGAAAGGCCCAGAGTTAAACTTTGCACAACAGAAACACCATCATCGTATGAAATTGTAGAGCTTGGTATTTCAAGAGTTAACACCCAGTAAGCCAGACAGTTTTGGAATCCCACCACACTCGGAAGAGATTACTGACAAGAGTTGCAGAAGTGATTATTTGAAAGTGATGTGAACAAGAGCACAGCTCAAAGTTCAGAGTTCCTGTGAGCATCCAGTCCGGATTCATGCTTAACACTGGCTGGTTTCAGCCATGTACTCCCAACACTGAGCTCAGCAATCTGCTATCAAGACATACTATCTCCAAAAATATTCTGGTTTAAGACTCTTGACACCAGAGGACTGACAAGATCTTCATAAGCTATGGGAACAGATTAGCTCTCACCTGAAAACATTCACTCCATTTCTGACTTCAAATTTTTCTTACTCAGAGCTTGACCTATTTCTTCTTGAAAGCAAGAATGTAACACACCCAGAACAAGACACACAAAAGCAGTTAGGTATGCTTCTGTATCTCACTTGTTTCTCCCTTGGTAACAACACTTCCAGTAAAGGTAAAACAAAAAAACTCAAATTAACTGAACTGCTTCATTAAGAATACATGAAAAAGTTAGTATTCAACAGGAAACAAGATGCAGAACACGCAAATACTAAACAGCAGCCTTAGTGACTGGCATATCATTTCCGTTCAAAGCCGTTTCAATATATTAAGCCATTGTGTTCTCACACATGGGCACTCCACACATCAATGCCAACTCTTCAAAACCCTCACAGGAAATGGAAATGTGCCAAGGACAGAGGGTGACAGATACCATTGATAAAGGCAACATGCTTGAGAAAGGAGTTTGATGATTTTTAGCCAGGTGAGGTCCCAGGGACAGCTCAAGAGGAGAGCAGCAGGAGGTTGGGCCATCAACCTGACTGCTCGGGCACATCTGAGCCAAGTCAGGCCAGTTATGATGCCTCCCTCCACCATCATGTACTGGAAATACAGTAACCATGCTTACAGTTGTACAGGGGTTTCTCTTGTTCATACCTGAGGGTGTGTCAGCCCACATCCCCAGGTCCTTTACTGCCAGGCAGCTCTCCAGTCACTCTTCCTCAAGCCTGTAGCGCTGCTGGGGGTTGTGACCAAAGTACATGACCCGGCACTTGGCCTTGTTAAAGCTTATATGTGGCAGTCAACCTTGTCATCCTGACCTATGCACGGAAATCAGCAAATCATGCAATTGCACAAGGCTTAAAGGGGCAGCAAGTGGAAATGCTCATCTACTGCTTACCCATCTGTAAGAAAACAGATTCAGTTCCTCCGTGCACCGACTCCATTTCACTATTCTCTATTAAAGAAGGTTAACAGTATAAGACTGTTTTCCCCTCAGTAGTTTCCACAAAACATTCCCCCATCTTACTCTGAGGAGTTCCCGCTACAGTGAGTAATGGCAGATCAAGCCACACTGTGCCATACTAGCAAGTTCATTAACTTACTGTCACACCCCTGTCATCACCAGTCACTCTAAGTCACCCAGTGCATCCAAGGGTCCCTCTGGAAATTACGGGTAAAACCACCATGAATCAGAATGAGTTCTGTAAACATTAAGACACCCACCCACCAACAGGATAATGCAACGGTCATTTCTACTCTGCACTACCACCACCCCTTTTTATCAGTTCAAACTGCCTAAAACAGTAAACAAACACCCCCACATAAGGTAACAAGTCCCTCCACTAGACACTACAAGTCTTTAATTTGCAGCATTTCTGAGAGCAGCTTTTCCCCTTGTATCTCCCTAAATACTGTGTTCCTGTTCCTCCTGCCACAACCATCCATTCTTACTTCCAACATTCTGCAGTTACATCCAAGCCACCTCTTCCATTCCCAAACACATTCCCACAGCCACCAAGAAGCGATCTTGGATACCTTGGATACTGAAACTTGGAAGGTTTCAGTGGCATATAAAGACTATTCACATTTTGAACTTTATAAACTTTTAAAATCCGTTGAAATCTCTGCAGCCCTTCTGTACTTTTTACCAGAACTTGATCATGCACAAGTAATACCAGCTCTCCTGTTCACTTACCTATCTCAAGCCACTTTCACAGCTGGGACATGACCACCTTCTAAGGAAAGTGATTAGTACCTGTCATATGTACTCTTCTCTCCTTACAAGGATGGTGCTATTAAAGAGGCATGGCCAGAGAAGTGTAACCTAAAGAGATAACACTGATACAGCAATAGCAGTCCCTCTCTCCTGCAGGAATTTGTTCCACAGCCTCAAACCAGACCCTCATGAAAAACATCACCCATGCTAACCTTCACTTTTGCAAAGAGTTTCTTTCACATGTGAGAAAGCAGCCATTGAATACTCAATATTATGCTGGAGAACCAGGTAATTTTCAGAACTCCACTCAAAGCATTTTCATCTTCAAAACTGGGAACCGACAAAGGCAGGGAATGAGTTCACAGCAGTCCTTGCAGCTAAAAATAGAAAGCTATTAATTCCTGTATTAACACTCCCTGACAAGCCCCACTTGTGCTCTGACACAGCAGGCCAGTTCTTGGTCCAGGCCTGTCAGAACCAGACTGTGAAGACCTGCAGGGCTCAGCTCAAAACAACCCAGTCAGGAGCACAGGTTGAGCCCACACTGTTCACACAGGCTGCCGAGGAAGCACAACTAAAACAGACCTATTCCTGAAGAGCAGCTATAAAAACATCTTTAGCCACGATGGCTAATAGTTGCAAATTCCAGAGGCATTTAATTGACTCTTGTTTAATCTCCAATTTATATAGTCTTCACACACAGATCATAATCAAATAGTCAGCAATTTTTTATAACTACCATAAAAATCAATACACTAAAGGAAGAGATAAGCATATTATCTGCATGTTATCACTGTAGTCAGATGCCTCAGCACTTCAGATAAGCCAGAACCTGACACAACCAGTCAAATTCAGCAGCAAGGCTTAGAGAAGCCATACCCCCCGCAATATGTTCAAATGTAATTGATGTGGTTTTACTGCTAACTGCAGACAGCTCCAGTCAGAGGGGAATCTGGCCCACAGGAAAAGCAAAGCCCTAGCATCGCTGGTGTATTAGACAGCGGAAACACCCATTAGAGGGAATACTAATTCTAAAATAATTATATACAGCCAAGCACTCAAAGGTATTTCTGACAAGTTTTCCATTCAAAATCTTAAACTGCCAAGTATTTCGTATGAGTTTAAGCCTTTCGCCTTCACACACGAGACTCTGATTTTACTCATGGAACTACAAGAGATACAGTCACCTCCTTCCTGCTTTCTCTGGTATTTCCACAGTTGGTGTAGGATGAACAATGACTCCACACCTAGACCCACTGATTATATGCTTAGTAAACTAAACCAGCACCATTTGCAAGTTATCTTTACTACAAGAAGATGCAACTCAACACACACAAGCAGCTGAACTTGCTTAGAGTTTTCTGGGGTACAAATTCAGCTAGAAATGATTTCTATCATTCTCAAATGATAAGAGATCATTTCAGAGATGGTAGAGGGGAAAAGCCAGTACAGCATCTCTCCTCACAGTCTAGTTCGTAAACTCCTGCTTCTGGGACACTGCCCTCTCAAAGTTACTTTGCATTTTAATTCGCCCTTAAAGAAACTCAAAGGCTCTAAAAGGGATGCAAAACTAAAAGCTCTGTTGATTACTTTCACTCTCGAGAAGTTTACATCACAGCCAAGAACAAGCATAAAGAAAACCCCACGGTGCAGCTTTAGACTGCCAATCAAAACAAACACAAGAATGAAAATATCAGCTTAACTGCATGCAATGAAATATTAACCATTTAACAGTCCAAGTAAAAACTTCCATACTGGAAGAACAGTTACTGGAGTAACTCAGAACATCTTATAATCAAGACTCTTTCAGGACAATTTGTTTAACCAGCTAGTCATCCTGTTTCTATGCATGTCAAGCACTGGAGTATATCCTGCAGTATTTAACAGCTCTAAAAGAAGGATGTGAGAGTTATTTACATTTCTATACCCTTGACTGTGCACTGAGGCTTCAACTGACAGCACTCCTGTCTGCTTAAAAAACAAGCCAAAAATCTAAAGGCACGGTATCAGAAATAGAGTTAATGGCACTTTCTTACACTGTAATGGAAGCTTCAGCTGAGACATAGTCTGTTAATCGCTTTGTGAAGCAGTTAACACCTCTCCCTGAAAAAACCCCTCAAAACAAATTTGTAAGTCAAGTCTGCCTCTAATAAGTGCAGTTATGCAGCAACACTAATCCCAGTATTGAAGTTCTTGCAAGTCAAATCCAATGCATGTGATTCCAGTTACTTTCATTTAATTAATTAGCAAAGACTACCTTGTAATGTATTACCTTCATCCAACAACATTTTGATATAAGTACCATGGCTACTAGTAATTTATTTACATTATGCCAGGCTTGATCTTCTCATCAAGTTCTTCCCCACATGCAAAGTCAGAATTGAGCGGTGGATCTTGCAGACAGGAACCTAAAGGGGTCCTCCAGGGGAGGCTCAGGCTACAAAAGGTCATTCCCTCTATCTCCATAAAAATATTCCTATGAAGAAAAAATGTCCAATCACCCTTTTCTTGAAAAGCACATGGATTGCCTTACCTGCACGACAACCCTGGAATTTCTATTGTGTGCTAATTCACGCAAGAGTTCAGTAAGAATTTATTCCAGTACTCCTGTCAGTTCAGGTGATAGTGCTCTTCCTCAACCAGCTCACTTAGCCGGCCCCAAATGTTGCCAGCACAACTGTTTTCGCAGCTGCATTATGAACTGTGCAAACATTACCACATCCTCCACCCCAGCAATAATCCCAAACCATAAACTTTAAGACTGTTTAAACTAATCCTCCAACAAGTTCTTACCCTTTCATTGCTGTCAAATGGACTGTGCTCTACAGTTGCTACAGTCAGCTCCTCAGGAAACAGCCACAGAGAGTAAGGCTGTGTTATCCCCAACAGACGCAGCACTCCTTGTACCTGACCTCCTATTGTTAGAAACTGATGGGATGCCCAATTAGAGGAGCTGTAGTTATAAAAATAGTCAAAAGGGTCCTTTTTCTTCTAACCAACCTGTAGGTTTTGTAGCATACTAAAAAGTCTTGAAAAGTTTACTTTAAACTGACAGCTTTTAGTAGATGTACATGGCCTCTTCAACCATTTCATGCAATTCATTTCCCAGCAAGCGTTGTGTTCCCTCATTTCAAATCAATACAAGAGGGCTTGTCTCCTTTTTCACTTCCTGCCCCTATGCTTTCATCAGGGTTGCTGGCATCTCTCAACACCTCCAAGCACCTCACAGAAGTCATGATGGAAAACACCAAGAAATTCCTACTATTCCAGCACCATTCTCAAGCAGATTTGAATCCTTAAGAACGCACAACACACTGCACAGTCCAGCAGAACAATAGAAGAAAACCAGGCTGCTATTGAAGGGTTTTGACACATGCTCAATCAGCCAGACAGTGGGAAAGACATCAGCATCTAATACGACTGCAGTGCACGCAGTTGCTAGCAAATTGTCGCTGAAGTATTAACACATGTCAAAATTCCATCTTCTTGCTAAAGCAAAACTGTGTCCTCCAGGTCTTTTCATTAGCAAAGGCAAACGGCCTACTTCCCATACCCCTGAGGAATTCAGAAGACTGAGAATGAACAATACACAGTTGAGCAAATGAAGAACAAAATGGATCACATAAGGCGTAAGCAAACACTATGCCGTCCGTTACAGCCATGTTACACCTTAGCATTGAGCAACAGCGAATTCAGGACTCTGAGGACACTGAATAACAAGTGTGTTAAACATGAACACAGAGAGCCATACTCAAATTTTATCAACCACATATAACTCTCATATGCAGACTCAAAGAAACAGACATCAAAGCCATGTTCAACTAGTGCAGGATTCACCACAATGAAACAGGACTATTGAAAACATTGCTCTGGCAGACTGAAGATTTGCCCTCCTACAAGCTGGCAAATTTAACACCTATATAAACACGCAGTAGATATACCTGTTAAAAACTGAGAGCATAACTAATGCTTTGAGGAACAAAGAATAAAACATTTCTACAAGAAATTATCAGATTCCACAGCACAAAACCACAGCATCATCAGCTGAGATGTAGAAAGAACTTATTGTTCTTTCTACAATAGGTAGAAGGTCCAAACCAACACATCTCATTTTAATGCCATTTCATGGCATTCCAGTCCATTTACTAATTTTATTGACTGTGTAACTTGCAGTAAAGACCTCTACTAGTTGATGAGCCATGATTCAGCATTAAACTAACTCTAACACAAACTGCAAACATACATTTACCAATTTTTCATCTATAGACAACTCTTTACACTTTGGCTCATTAGCACTAGACGAGAGAAGCTCCACATGAGAGGTACAAGCTAACTTCAGAGCTGTCATGAGTGGAAGAAAGCTCTTCACATCTCTCTCTAAAGGCATTTACTGTGTTGACAGGCATGTAAGAAGGGAAAAAGGCTTCTACTCTCTTTTAACCTACACAGCAACACTTGTACAGTTGGTCCATCCATCCTTGAGGCAAA
The DNA here is from genome assembly GCA_013400115.1 of Rhinopomastus cyanomelas. NCBI lineage: Eukaryota > Metazoa > Chordata > Aves > Bucerotiformes > Rhinopomastidae > Rhinopomastus > Rhinopomastus cyanomelas. Next base: position 56,067 of record VXBP01009181.1, read on the forward strand.
GACAGCACCCTCATCTTATCTGTGTAAAGATGCAAACGCTGTCCTCAAAGGGAAACAGACTAGAAAAATCTATCTGAAAGCAAGACAATATTTGAGAGAATTACTACACACTCTAATGAAGCTTTTATCTCACAGAGTAGCTAACTGCAGCATATTTTCAGTACATCCAGGCCTGCTCTTTTCCCTGGCAAATCTTACTCTTCTGCAGCAGCCAGATACTGATGTAAACCTTCAAAACATGATGGCTCAAGTAATTAAACAGGGAAAGAGGTCATTGCCAAGGCTCAATTTTATCTATGAAAGCTGCTTTTAGACCGGTTTTGCTTTCCAATTCTGCTCATGTTAAATCAGAGTGTAAGGAAAAAGGCCAGACTCTCATTCCCCACTATGGCTAAACTAATTCAGCTCATAGTGCATAAAAGTCTCACTGCAAAATGGAGACTGGAAGACTCTCATCATGAAACACAGCAGACTACCCTACAGCTCACTGTTCATGAACAAGTCCACTAATACCATCCCATCCCCTTCCCACTCCGTTTTAGGGCAGACATTAGGAAAAATTTCACTTGAAGAGCCATCACGCATTGAACTGGCTGCCCAGGGAAATGGCTGAATCATTCCCAGACACGTTTAAAAGTCATGTAGACATGGAACTTACAAACATGATTCAGCAGTGGGCTTCATATAGTTCAGTTAATATTTGGACCAGATGATCTTAAAGATCTTCCAAGCTAAGCGATTCTGCGATCTTCACCTCTCCGCTCCGGGCTCTCTGAGGTGCAAAAGCAGCAATGCCACCAAGGGCACAGCACGAAGCAAATCCCCTGGATGTGAGGAAGCTCCCTGAAATCAAGCTACCGACAGATGTGTGAATGCGGTGAACTGCTCTCACACCTACTACTCTCCTCCCAAAAGGGCAGGCAGAAAGAAAGGAGATGATGACACAGACCAGATGCCCCTAGGCACGGGGGCCCCGGGCAGTGCCTGCTCAGGGAAAGACGCCGCAGAGCGGGAAGGACCTTGCTGAGCATTCAGCGACTTCACTATCCGACTTCGGTGCCCACGGACGCTCCTCTAGCCCACCCCGGATCGCAATTAAACCCTTTCGCCCATCTTGGACGTTTGATAAAAGCGATGGTTTCCCTGATCTGTGTCTTGAACGTGCCCCCTACAGATAACTGCGGGGCAAAGCCCTACCACAGCCGCTGGCTCAGCCAATTCCATCGCTTCATCGCTTTTGCGACGCGGATGTGACAGGCCGCACTGCTCCGCACCCGGCGCCGCGGAGGTCAGCGGCCCGACTCACCGCCCCCACCAGCTCGGTGCAAGGGCTCAGCTAACAGCGATCCTCTGCGGGGAGCCTCGGCCTTCAAGCCCGCGTGCCCGCCCGGCAGCCGTACCCGAGGCACGGCACGTCCCGCCCCACCAACCCGCGCCGTGCCAACGGGGAACGCTCTCCTCGGTGACCGGCCGTGGCGGAGACGGCCACAAGCCCCCTCGCACCGCTGCGGCGGGCTCTGGGCCGCCTGCCCAGAGCGCGTGCGGCGCCATGCTCGCCCGCAAAGGCGGGAGCACCTGTCCGCCGGTGGCAGCGGAAAGCTGGGGGGGAGGCAGGGGGCAATCGAGAACAGCGACACTAGAGCGCGCAGAGTGACCAGAGGAAAGCCCGCGGGTGGGGGTGCCCACGCGGCGCCTGGCGGGCAAGCGGCAGCCGTACCGCTTCCTCAGCAGCCGCAAGGGCNGCCTGGACGAGGCGGCGGCGGCGCGGCCTGCGCGGCGGAGGAGCCTATATGCGCGCGCGGGGGCTGCAGCGGCGCTGCGAGGGTGGGCGCGCGCGGCGAGGGGCGGGGTGGGGGCGGGGCCATGGCGGCGCGGAGACGATGAGGAGGCAGCAGCTCGCGACTGCTTCCGCGCGGGCCGCAGCGGCGGTGGCTGCTTCTGCGCGGTCGCCGGGTCCGCGGCGCCCGCCTGAAGGTCCCGCCGTGAGCAACCCGCTGTGGGGCTGCTCTGCGCGGCCCACAACCGCCCTGCTAGGGCTCGCGCGTGCCTGAAGGTTGGATTCAACCCCCCGCCCCGGGGAGGTCCTTCGCGCGGTTCCCGCGCTGAGACTCAATTCCCAGCAGTACTGTTGGCCGCAGGGCTGTGGCCGCGCAAGCTCCTGCGCGGGCTCGGCTGGGTAGGGCGGGTGCTTCACGTTTTCCCTCTGGCTTCAGAGTGGCCCGTCCACACAAACAGACTGTTCAACGCCTTTTATCTCAAGTAATTTTTCCTTCTCTAAAGGGAAGTAACAGCAGTGCTCTGAAGCTGCGGAAGTAGCCATGAACCGCGTGTCAGTAGCCACCCGCAGAGTGTTCGTGATGGGGCTGACGGTTAACTGTGGAGGTTGGCACAACCTCTGCAAACTTATTTACAGCGTTGAGATTTCCAGAGTGATCTGATCCCGCAGTAAAAGAAGTTGGCCTGTAGTCGTTTGCGGTGCCATCAAAAGTCCTGCCGTGATGATGGCCATGTACTGCAGTCCCACCTTTGCAGCTTCGGCTTGCAAGTCGCTTTGTGTTGGGCAGCATAGCTCTGTATGTGCAAAGCAGGACAAATGTGTGGCTGCACATCTGTAAGAACACGTAGTGGCCGTAGCAGCAGTGTAGTGTCGAGGGTTCTTCTCTGGATCCCCACGCATCCCACCTGGGTCACCACAGATGTCATGGGTCAGAGACCCCAACTATATTTCAACCAAGAGCTTTTAGATGAAGCGCCAGACACAAAGGGAGGGGTTTAACAAGCCCACTGGTGAATCGGCAGGTGGTGAAACAACTGACTCAGACTGGAGAAGAAAAGGCACCGAGATGTTTTAATTCACTCCCTCCACCACATACCAGAAGGAAATCAGCCCCACACGACATAGACACATATGGAGTTTTGTCACATGTTCTTACACTGGAGCGAGAGAGATGTCCAAAACAGAAGTGCTAACATTCTGTCTTCATGGCAGTGACTGAACAGTCCAAAATGGAGAGAAACAACGTGAAAGTCACTAAGGGGGTGGTGGAAGAGGGGCAGACGCTGTCCTTTTCAACTTCTTAAACCCAAACTTTAAACCTTTCTGCAGAAAACACACAAGTTAGACTGACAGATTCAAGCAGAACAGAACAACACTTTAATCAGCTGGTGTTCTCTTGACACAGGTGGTCCATGAGAGGCCTTTTTGTTTGATGGTGAACTGGCTAAAATATGAGGGTTTTGCAGATTCCCATTCACCAGCTTTGATGCTATCCTGGATGTTGCCGGGGATTACACCATCCTGTTTGTGTGGATCTGGTAGTCTTGTTGCCATTTAACCAGGAATCACAAAATCTCTTGGACTGGAGATCACTGAGTCAAATAATGTACCTATTGCTATTTTCTGTTCTTTTTCCTTGAAGAACAGTTACTAGCCAGAGACAGCTTTCACTGCTGCTCATCAGTGTAGGTGGAGCTGGGATAGCTGGCAAAATGGTGGGAGTAAATTCAGAGAAGGAAAATGGGTGGAAAAGAAGAAGTTTGTCGTGGAAACATGGGTAGAGCTGTAGGAAAACATTGCATTGACGGAAGAAATCCGCACTATCAATTTGGAGGAGTGCAAAGGGACATACGGTCTTGCAGAACAGCACAATAGGAAAGCCCACGGTATTTAAGCCTCTGTGTGAAGCATCCCATTGCTGAGGAAGGAGCGGATGGGCTTTCTCTTCTGCTTCTTTGCACGCCTACCCTGTGTGTGCTACCTAAATAGGTCATGCTTTGGGTATTGTGGGGAATCTTCGTGTTAGAAAATTACACTGATGGGAACTTAAAGGAGAGCAATTAAAATAATTAAAGAGATGGAGGGATTGGTTTACGAGACAAGATCAAAAGATGGGGAATATTAAAAACGCTGTGAAGTTGGGGTGACATCACGTTGTTAAGATTAGCACAAGCTCTATGGGAAGGGTTGATTCAGTGGGAGGTTACGTGCACAGTTTGAAACCAATAGAATCTGCAACAATGGGTGCAACAGGGAAAAAAGGTTGAGACACAGCTATTTGCTCGGTTACAGAGGGCTTTGTGCTGAAAAGTGAAGGGTAGAAGCCCTACCCTCTGTAGGTAGATCAGAAAGATTAGATAAAAGACATGCAAACACGTGCTGGTGGAAAGGATTGCACGTGGGCAAACAGCTGAGACAAAGGCTGTGTGTGTGTGATAACCTGCACTAGAGGGGCAGTTTGGCCTCCACCAGCCCTCTGTAGGACCATGGTGGGTTGAAATACCAGGTGTTCTGAGTCTCAAGGTTTTTAAGCAGAGTGTAATAGCATTTTCAGGCACAAGCTCACAGAGTTGTTCTGGTTGGAAGAGACCTTTTAGGATCAAGTCCAACCATCAGCCCAGCACTGCCAGGTCACCACTAATTCATGTCCCACAGCACCGTATCTACACATCCTTTAAATACCTCCAGAAATGGTGACTCCACCACTTCCCCAGGCAGCCTGCTGCAGTGCCTTACAATCCTTTCTGTGAGGAAATCTGTTCTAATATCCAGTCTAAACCTCCCCTGGTGCAACTTGAGGCAATTTCCCCTTGTCATCGTTCATTTTCACTAGTTCCATCCTCCTGTGCTCATTGGTCTAAAATTAATTCACCTACAGCTACCATGATCCAAAGTTCACCTCAAGAACTAAGGTTAAACCCAACATTTTCTCATAGACAGCTACGAAACAGCCTTTAACACAATTATCCTTAACTTGTGCTTATGACCTGTTCAGAAATTCCTTCACTTCAGGTCCTGCCTTCTGAGGTCTATCTAGGGTGCCATAAGGTTGTCTGAAGTTACTGGGTTATAGATCCCTTCTGTGTACTCCAATGATTGTTATGTATCATCAATCTCTGCTGATCAGAGGTGGTTATACAATACAGTGCAAAGAGCAGCTTAATGTGTGCAGACGTGTAGCCCCACGCTGAAGTAATTTCATGCTAGTGACTTCAGCATGGGTTGGCCTTGATGACCTTGAAGGTCTCTTCCAGCTGGAACTCTTGCATGATTATCTGAAAAGCCCAGTTTATCATGATAGAAAAATGACCCTTTCTACTGCTGATAGGAGGTGAGGAGGGGGCTACCCTAGAGTCTCAACTGTATCACACAGAGTTTTCTGACCTCACCTGAGTTTGCCATTGTCCCACTTTGCACACAAGGAAACAGACATCAGAATCTCTTTGTTCTTTTGGGTTGTGAACCCCTGGTCCTGTCCTGCAACCGGATCTGTAAGTCACCACTTGGGAGTCGCTAAGGCATTCTAACAGGCTGATGCAGCCATCACCCGTAACGTTTCTAGCTTAGACCATAAAGGAAGACTAGTACCAGCAGGCCCTGTCGCAACCTGAGGAGGTTTATCTGGACTGCGTGATAAAGAAGGTGGGCAAGCCAAGCAAGCCCCTTGGTTCCTAGCCAAGATAATGATCATCTGATGTGGGATTGGGAATCACCAGATGAGCTGGCCATGGGATCAGACAATGACTGGTGATGAAGGGGGAGTGGGGGGGAGTCATCTGATAGCAGCTGTGAAAAGGTTTCTCAGGAGCTATTTTCAAACACCAAAAGGGATGGCTTTAGCTGCTCTGAGAGATTACCCTGATGATAAGGAAAAGCTTGGCCCCATTTTGCTGTGTCATGTGATGGATTCATGGGCAAGATCATGGTTGGGATGGAGAAGCAGTGTTCATCTAGCCTTTTCTTGTAATCGGTTTGAGGGTGAGGAAATCACAGAACCTCAGGGATTGGAAGGGACCTCGAAAGATCATCCAGTCCAATCCCCTGCCACAGCAGGATCACCTAGACCAAGTCACACAGGAACACATCCAGGCAGGTCTGAAACTTCTCCAGAGAAGAAGACTCCACAACCCCCCTGGGCAGCCCCTTCCAGCCCTGCCTTTTCCAGAGAATGAACAAAGTGCTTCAACACACCCCAATAAATCAGAGCAGCAGACTAGCTAGCCCGGCCCTCATCACTCTCCATGAAGTGATAGTCTTTTACATTCACTCAATTTCCTGGTTGAGTATGAGACCAGGTGTCTCACCTGCCATGAGTGAACCTTCTGGTTCCCCGTGCAACACAAATCCCAAGTCAAAAGGCGGTCCTTCCTCAGATTTATTCATTTAACCTTCCTCAGTTGAAAGCAAGGTGCCTGCCTGAAGGCCGGAGTGTCAGTGCAGAACAGCTGCTCCACATCAGGCTCTCCTGTGAGCCTTGTGTTCACGTTGTCTAACTTCAGATGTCTACAGTCTAGAAGGCTGTGTTTGCTCTGGTGGTCCTGACTGCATTCACAAGCAGCAGAGACCAATTTTAAGATGCAGTTCAGCTCAACCTGCAGTAGATGTCTCAAATAGATTGGACAGAGTCTGCTCTGCTTCTGGCTGTTGATTATGAACCACTGAGGTGAACTCCACATCAGCGGAGTGCTTTGTACAGATTGAATTCATTTCCTTTCATTCAGAGATAGTCTCCACCTGGAACAGGAGCTGCTCTTTGGGGAGGTAGCGCCATGATTACATTTGAAAAGTTTTTCCTCAGCAGAAACTTTTGCACCAACTTCTTCTCTTCTAAATAAGAAACAACATGTGCTTATGGAAGAGAGGTGAGATTCCCAAGGGAAAATACCCCATGCAGTAAGATCACAGAATCACTGAGGCTGAGAAAGACCTTGGAGCTCATCAAGCCCAGCCCAAAACCTAACATCACCAGGTCAGACAGACCAGGCACTAAGGGCCACAGCCAGTCTGTCTTTACAGAGCTTCAGGGATGGAGATGAAAGGGCAGGGCCTGAAAGTGCCAGGGGAGGGTTAGGTTGGATATTAGGAAGCCCTGCCTCATGGAAAGGGTGATCAGACCGTGGAATGGACTGCCCAGGGTGAAGTCCCCATCCCTGGAGGTTGTCTACCTGTTGTGGTCTCACCAGGACAGAATAGAGAGCGAGGAGAACCTCTCTCAATCTACTAACCACCCCGTTCTGATACACTCCAGGATGCGTTGGCCTTCTTGGCCATCATGGCCCATTGCTGGCTCACGGTCATCCTGCTGGCGACCAGGACCCCCAGGTCCCTTTCTCCTATGCTGCTTTCCAACAGGTCAATTCCCACCGTAACCTGGTACCTGAGGTTGTTCCTACACAGATGCCAGACTCTCCACTGCCCTGGTTGTAGTCCCTTCAATAGGCCTCCTCATTGAAAGAGCAGTCAGCAGGAGTCTCCAGAAAAGAGAGCATTTTCTTTCCAGTAGTTTCTCAACCCAGCCTTCCCTGGCATGACATGCCAAACTACGAACGTCCATGAACAGGAAGTTTCCTTGGGATTTCTGCTGTGGAAACATTTTAATTTTTCAATTACAGAAAGGTTGATTTTATGACCTACAGCAAATGACGGGTAATTTCGTTTGGTCTGGCTTTCAGTGGGTTCTGGAATGATTCCTACTCAAGAGTTGAGTTGTAAGAAGAAAAGAATGTATTGTCATGCCCCTGGGGTATCGAAAATCACTGTTAGGTTTCTCTTCTGATCTAAGCAGTGATACGGTGCCCCTGAATTTATACTCTGACGAATTAAGAAACCAGCTGCTCTGTTCTGAGTGCTTTCATCTTTGTTTTTTCCTGTGGTGCCCCATTTTGAAGGGCTATGTCCATTCTGTTCTACAGCACTGTGCCAAAAGAGCTCTCGTTGGTGTCTTGCCGATGCCGAAACTGAACTGCCACTGTTTGCTTAGGGAGTGTGCGAGAGCTAACAAGAGAGGAGTCAATCATTTTTGGACCAACATATGACCAACAGCAGATTTTGCAATAAAAATGGTTGAGGAGAAGGCAAGACGCATTTTCTGCGTGACAGCCACTTCTGACTCTGTCAGAGCCATAAAGCTGTAGCCCTGTGTCATGCTGGCTTCTTGAACCACAAGTCTACAGCTGCCTGACTCCATTCTTTCAGAATCCTGTTCCACTGATTTTATTACACTCGGATGCGGTTACACTGCACTGCTGAGAGCTGCTGACACAAGGAGCCCAGAGCTTTCCTGGCAGATGACACTAATTGTCCGTTGTGTTCCAAGCAGCTCTACGCAGCCAAACTCACCATGGAGCTTGTGCTGGCTCCAGCACAGCAAGCACGTAGAAACAGTTGAAAATGTTCAGCTGGATTGAAAGACCTGGCTCAAACAGACAAAAGCTGCCTGTTGTAAACCAGACAGGAGTAATGGGGTCAGAACCCTCACACTTATCTGATCAGCAGAAGCAGTATTGGCTGCAGTGCCTTCTAAAAAGACTCCACAACCCCCCTGGGCAGCCCCTTCCAGTGCCCTGTCACCCTCACTGCGAAGAAGTTCCTTCTCAGATTGACGAGGAACCTCCTGTGTTCCAGCTCACACTCACTGCCCCTTGTCCTATCATTGGGTGCCCCTGAGCAGAGCCTGGCTCCATCCTCCTGACAGCCAGCCTTCACAAATTTATCCACACAAATGAGGTCACCCCTCAGTCTCCTTTTTCCCAGATCAAGAGACCCAGCTCCCTCAGCCTTTTTTCATCAGGGAGATGCTCCACTCCCTTCAACAACCTTGTGGCTCTGTGCTGGACTCTCTCCAGCAGCTCTGTGTCCTTCCGAGGAACTGAGGGGCCCAGAACTGGGCAGAATCTTCCAGCTGTGGTCTCACCAGGGCAGGGTAGAGGGGGAGGAGAGCCTCTCTTGATCTACTACCAACCCCCTTTCTAATCCACCCCAGGATGCCATTGGCCTTCTTGGCTACAAGGGCCCATTGCTGGCTCATGGCCATCCTGCTGGCCACCAAGACCCGCAGGTCCCGTTCTCCTGCACTGCTCTCCACCAGGTCATTTCCCACCATATCGTGGTCCCTGGTTACCAGGTATTTCATTGCCCGGGCTATGTGCAGCCTATCCATATGGTGACCCCAAGAACACCTTTACAACACAACTGTAAAAGCCAGAGGTCCCGCTCGCAGTGAGCGGGCGAAATGCACGGGTCTGCTTGCAAATTGTTCTCCAGACAGCTCTTATCAATACCAAGGCCCAGCTGAATCAATGATGTCCTTTCAGTCAAGCACACAATCACTTTCCCCGTGTGCCTTGAATGTGTAACAGGTAAACAGTGCAGGGAAATATTTGACTACAAACAAAAATCTATCATCCTGCTGTGTCATAAACACCCAGGGAAATTCCTACTTCATTTGCTGAAATTGCTTGCTTACAGCACGAAAGATGTGGGATCAAACTGACTTGAGGAAGATGCAAACTAATAAGCAATGAGATGCTTTGGGCCCTGCACTGTAGGCTTTGCACAGATGCTATCTCGCAGCATGTCAGTCATGGCAGGAATGAACTGGAAGTTGCTTGAGAAGAGGTTGTGGGTAGGTAAAAGGTTGCTGTAAATCCTTAAACCTCCCCTAAGGTCATTCTTCAGCTGCTTGCAAGAAATGTTAAAAGTAATGCAGCTGTAGCGTAAGTACAGAAATGCTGTCGGACTAAGAAGACAGATGGAAAGACAAAAGAGATCACAGAATCCCAGAACATTAAGGATTGGAAGGGACCTTTAAAGATCATCCAGTCCCATCCCCCTGCCACAGCAGGATCCCCTAGATCCAGTCACACAGGAACATGTCCAAGTGGTTTGCAATGTCTCCAGAGAAGGAGACTCCACAACCTCCCTGGGCAGCCCCTTCCAGGGAGGGCTGTTACCCTCACCATGAAGAAGGTCCTTCTCACACTGATGTGGAACCTCCTCTGTTCCAGCTCACACTCATTGCCTGTTGTCCTATCATTAGATGCCCCTGAGCAGAGCCTGGTTCCATCCTCCTGACACTCACCTTTTCCATATTTATAGACTTTAATGGGGTCACCCCTCAGGCTCCTTTATCCCAGCTCAAGAGCCCCAGCTCCCTCAGCCTTTCCTCAGCAGGGAGATGCTCCCCTCCCTCTGTCATCTCTGTGGCTCTGCTCTGGACTCTCTCCAGCAGCTCTGTGTCCTTCTGGAACTGAGAGACCCAGAACTAGGCACAAGATTCCAGAAGACACCTGCATATATAAACTGTGATATTGTCTGACTACACTAAATTGTGTTACAACTGGAAATGATTCAGACCAATTGTTCAGAACCTGTTCTAAGGCATTCTGTAGAGGAATGTGCTGTGCATAAGAAAAGCCCTTCTGAGTCAGGGAATCAGCCACAAACCAATGTTCCTTCCTGCTAAGCTTTTTATTCATTGACTATGCTATGGACCAAGAAAAGAAGAATAAAGAGGGCAATGTAGTACTTCCTGTAGTACTTCAGGGCTTTGTGAGGTGCCATGCTAGCCTGTTACGCTGTGCACTGCCTGCCCAGGTGCTGTCCCTTCTCCAGCATGGTTGTACCTTCACTGTGCCTCTGGTGTGTGGGGGGAGAAGCAGCCGAGCAGCATGATCGCCCCTGAGATATCTCTCTGTGCTTTTATCTCTTTCTTAATTGACTGTAGAGAGAGGAAGAGATGACTATCCAAATGCCTAAGGCAAGCAGTGACTCAAGCTAGGAGGAACTGACTCCCTGAGTTACTCCCCTCATAACAGTACCGGTTCAATGGACCCTCAGCCCTGGAAGCTAGTTACAAGCCAAAGCAGAGGGGCCCAGAACTGGACACAAGATTCCAGAATCCTCTCCAACAAAAACATACCTGCTTCCTGCATGCCTCTGTAGGGGCAGCATCCCCACACAGACTGCTGCTTGGTCCTAACACCCCTGGATACCAGGCTCCTTAAGTTCCTAAACAAACACAACACAGATTTAGAAGCTGCAACAAGCCAAGCACCATTTAAACACCCTCTGGAAACATCACAGCTCTGCCTTCAAGTGTGACCTGGGCGTATGATCTGGCCAAGAGCACAAACTCACCTACAGTAGTACATAAACAGTCTGGGCAGCGGTTCACTCGACAGCCACGGGGTTGTGTGCAGCCTGTTTTCCATCTGCCGTATCCTGCTCATGCCCCGCACACAGCATGCTCCAACCCCTGCCGTGGGCTGCCACGCGCTTGATTTGGAACTTCCGTGCCGAGACCAAGTGCTTGACTGGGCCTCTTGGGCAAGAGAAACAGTCACCAGATGCCAGCCTGGATGCCGGGCACAAGCCCTTCTGCTGCGGCAGTGCTGGGCAAGTGCAGGAGACTTAGCAGCTATTTTGAGTAAAAATCTGAGCTAATTCTGGTGGCCTGTTCAGCTTAGGGTAAGCAAAGTGCTATCTGTAGAGGTTAGTGAGCTCTTCTGGTCCAAGACCTTCCATAGAACTGTAGGTCACACAGGGAGGTGGGACACAGGGCTGCCCATCCCACTGGGAGCTCTCACATCTGAGGCTCACATGGAGCTGCTGCAGGACGGCAGCATTTCACTGCAGTTAAAGTCACCTGAAAAGTAACTGCTGGAAGAACAAGCAGCACCTTCACACATGGGAAAGTAACTTCTCTTCGCTGGTCCTGTAAATGGAATGGTTCTGTCTGTCATAACCTACACACTGTGCAAGTCTCACCCACTTTTCAAGACATCAAGGGGCTGGAGCGAGGGCAGAGAAGGGCAACGAAGCTGGCGAAGGGCCTGGAGAATCAGTCTGATGAGACTAGATGGAGAGAGCTGGGGATGTTGGAGGTGTTTAAGGCCAGGTTGGATGAGGCTCTGGCCAGCCTGATCTAGGGTGGCGTGTCCCTGCCCATGGTAGGGAAGTTGGAACTGGATGATCCTGTGGTCCCTTCTAACCCTGACTGACTCTATGACTTGGTCTGGGTGATCCTGCAGTGGCAGGGGGATTTAGACTAGATGATCTTTTGAGGTCCCTTCCAATCCCTTATGATTCTGTGTTTAGTTTGAGGAAGAGGAGGCTGAGGGAAGACCTCATCGCTCTCTACAACTGTCTGACACTGTAAAGACGCTGGTGCTGGGCTCTTCTCACAGGTCATTAGTGACAGAAGCAGAGGGAAGGGCTTCAAGCTCCAGCAGGGGAGGGTTAGACTGGCCATCAGGAAGAAGTTCTTCCCAGAGAGAGTGGTCAGGGACTGGGATGGGCTGCACAGGGTGGGGTTGAGTACCATCCCTGAATGAGTTTAAAAGTTACTTAGATGTGGTGTTGGGGGATCTGATTTAGGGGTGACCTGGTAGAGTAGGGTTGATGGTTGGACTCTATGATCCCGGGGGTCTTTTCCAACCAGAATGAATCTGTGATTCTCTTTGGTGCTGTGAGCACTGCAAGTGCTCCGCAGAACAGTTCCAGGGAATAAATAAAGTCTAATAAAGAGCAGTAGAAGTTTGTAGAAGCAGTCAG
>VXBP01009181.1:68748-122153 GCA_013400115.1 Rhinopomastus cyanomelas
CCCAACTCTCCAGCCTGTCCAGATCTCGCTGAATGGCAGCACAGTCTGCAGGGGTGTCGGCGACACCACCCAGCTTTGTGTCATCAGCAAACTTGCTGACAGTGCATGCCAATCCCTCATCCAAGTCATCAATGAATAGATTGAACAGGACCGGTCCCAGCACCGATCCCTGGGGCACTCCACTAGATACAGGCCTCCAACTAGACTCTGTCCCATTGACCACCACTCTCTGACTTCTACCCTGTAGCCAGTTTACAATCCACCTCGCTACCCGAAAATCTAGGCCACACTGCCTCAGTTTGTCTGCAAGGATGCTGTGAGAGACCGTGTCAAATGCCTTTCTTAAGTCAAGATAGATCACATCCACTGCTCTGCCATCATCTATCCACCTCGTTATGCCCTCATAAAAGGCTAAAGAGTAGTGAATCTGCTTCTCTTGGAGGAATTCAACAGCATTTCTCTCTCCACACATCAAACACATGTGCTCTTTCTGAATGAAAGGTTCTGTAAGTGAACAAACTGCCTTTCTCTGTCACGTCGCATCCCTGGTTTTATCCCATTCCTGACTGTCCCACCACTTTGCTCCTGCAAGGACAGAAAGAGTCAGGCACACAATTGTGAGTTGGCCACGGTCATCATAGCCCCCTCACAGAGTCTTGTCTCTACCTGGTGCCTCTTCATTTCCTCCCGTAAGTCTGTTCACACTGCTGCCAGCACTCCGCATCTGGAAACAGGCAGCATTTCCATTACCAAGCAAGCCTGCCTTTGTTCCAGAATCACAGAACATCAGGGATTGGAAGGAAACTTGAAAGATCATCTAGTCCAATCCCCCTGCCAACGCAGGATCCCGCATCTGCAATCTTGTGTCCAGTTCTGGGCACCTCAGTTCCAGAAGGACACAGAACTGCTGGAGAGAGTCCAGCACAGAGCCACAGAGATGATGGACTGGAGCATCTCCTGATGGGGAAAGGCTGAGGGAGCTGGATCTCTTGAGCTTGGAGAAACAAAGACTAAGGAGTGACCTCATTAATGTTTATAAATATGTGAAGAGTGGGTGTTAGAAGGATGGAGCTAGGCTCTGCTCAGGGGCACCCAGGGGCAGCAGGTATGAGCTGGAACATCGGAGGTTCCACAGCAATCTGAGAAGGAACTTCTTCCCAGTGAGGGTGACTGAGCACTGGAAGGGGCCACCCAGGGGAGCTGTGGAGTCTCTTTCTCTGGAGACACTGAAAAGCCGCCTGGCCATGTTCCCGTGCCACTTGGTCTAGGGGATCCTGCTGTGGCGGGGGGATGGGACTGGATCTTTTGAGGTCCCATCCAGTCCCTCATGTTCTGTGATTCTGTAACATGGTCATGGCCCCACAGAAGTCATTCTCTCACCCATACCTTATTTTTAAAAGCAGATTTAAAGACATGAACAATCAGACAATGGATTTATTGGCAGGATACATTTATCACACGTGGAAAACAATACTTATTGTTCGGTTGATTAAATGGAGAGAAAAAAAGCAAAACAAACCCACAAAACAAACGCCAATCCATTGCTCAAAGGATTCCATGAAGCAGTTAGCTGACATTTTCAAACTGAAGATTTTTTTTTAAAAACATGATGATCAACATTGCAGAGTGGGAACAAAGGATCTAGAAATCTAACATTCCACAGCTGTGAGTCTCTGAAAAACAAGGCTACGCAGAGGGCAAAAAACACCCCCTACACTGAATTTCAAACCAATCCATCTCCTATGGATGGGCTGCAGATAACAAACAACCTGGAAAGGAAGAAATGTCCCTTAACAGCAGCTTGGAAATGGCCTCCAAACTTTCACACTACAGAATAACAAAATTATTAAGGCTGGCAAAGCAGCCCAGCCCAGCACCTAACATCACCACAGCGGCCAAACCAGGGCACTAAGGGCCACAGCCAGGCTGCCCTTCAACACCTACAGGGATGGAGACTCCACCACTGCCCTGGGCAACCCATCCCAGGGTGTGATCACCCCTTCCATGAGAAAATGATTCCTAACATCCAATCTAACCCATCCCCAGCAGCTTCAGACCCTGCCCTCTCATCCTGGTGCTGGTTGCCTGGGAGAAGACCCTCAGCCCCACCTGACCACAGTCTCTGTAGGGAGGGAGAAGGTCCCCTTTGAGTCTCCTCCAGGCTAAAACTAGTACCAATGGAAGGTCAATTACACTCTGATGCCACAAAATCCAATCCAAGATGAACATCCAGACATCAGAAATATCCGAGTCCATTTTACTAATGAAGCTACAACTCCCCATCCTGCTTCTCCAGTGCAGACTTATCAGCAGAACCAGAAAGGATTTTAAAAACCAAAGTTTGATGACCGGTCATGGAGTGATTCCGTAAAGCGCTAGGAAACATAACTGCCTGCTCTGAGATGTTAGCTACAAGTTCTTTGCACGTTTCATGCCAGTGTAAATGGAATGAATGGAATTGCAATGTCATATCCTGCTCTTTGTTCCTGTCCTTTCACACTGGGTCAGCAGTGCCAAAGTTTCATAAAGCTCTCATCCACTGAGGTTCTACACTGCCCTTCCTCACGGCCAACTGCTTTTCACATGATCCTAGTGGATGAGTCTGTCACAGAGCTGCTGTTTCCCTGCAGTCCCTGGTACAGCGCTTCCTAAATGCTGCATTAACACAGGATCTGTGCCCTAGATAACTCAGCCACAATAAACAGCTAAATTAGAACTAGTGATACATGAAAGTCAGGATAAAGTGTAAAATAACTGCTAAGAGCAGATCTGACCTGAGTTAGATTCAGCTTCATAGAATCACAGACTCACTATGGCTGTAAAGGACTCCAGGATCAGCAAGTCCAGCTCTCATCTCAACATCCCTAACGCCTAGACCAGGCACCACAAACCAGCCAGCACCAGTGGGAAGCACACATTATTATGTGGTGGTGTTGGTTACAACTGTTCTTCATTTTAAATATTGCATTCTTTTTCCTGTATTTTGTGCACTACTACAAATAAAATATGTGCAGTGTGCAGAGGAATTCGTTCATATTTTCCAAACTATAGCCCGGCCCCCAACAGTGTCTGAGGGACAGTGAACCGGCCCCCTGTTTAAAAAGTCTGAGGACCCCTGGCCTAGACCATGGCCTCAAGTCCTCTGCTTGTTTTTTTCAACACCTCCAGGGATGGGGACTCCAGCACCTCCTTGGGCAGCCTGTTCCAGTGCCCAACCACTCTCTCAGAAAAAAACTTTTTCCTCAGATCCAATCTAAACCTCCCCTGATGCAACTCAAGGCCATTTCCCCATCGTCCTATCATTAGCAATTTGGGAGAAGAGACCAGGACCAGCCTCACTACGACCTACTTTTAAGGTGGCTGTAGAGAGTAGTAAGATCTCCTCTCAGCCTCCTCACTAAATAACCTCAGCTCCCTCAGCTGCTCTCCATAGGGCCTGTTTTCCAGCCCTCTCCCCAGCCTCCATGCCCTTCTCTGGACCCACTCCAGCACCTCAATGTCCTTAACTCACAAGCTTCCTTACTCACAAGGTCACAAGAACAAAGCGGAGGCAAGCCTGGCTGTGGGAATTGTGTCAATGCAGGGGCACAGATGCCTGTTTTACAAATAACCAGTTATTTATAGAGCTGAGCTCACAGCTTTTTAAAACAATTCCATACAGACTTGGCTACGGAAACCCCTCCTCACCTGTCATACACAATAGAGAAGTGTCTTTGGATATATTCTTTGGATAGAAGACATACAGAATTTATTTTAAAGGAGGATTGCTACAGGCTGTTTACAGCTGTAAAATCGATGGGGAACTCTTGAGAAACTTTGGATTGTTGTTATGATAGACTGAACACAAACATATCTTTATTTCAAGAAAGCTGAAATACCCTGGCTGCCACAGTGAGCTCTGTCCTGAAAACATTTATACAGTATATACTCTACAGTCTCGCTTATCTCAGTTACAGAAGCACAGAATTATTGAGGCTGGAAAAGCCCTCTGAGCTCATCCAGCCCAGCCCAGGACCTAACATCATCCCATCAGCCAGAGCAGGGCACTTGGCCACAGCCAGTCTGTCCCTAAACACCTCCAGGGACTGGAGCACTCCACCACTGCCCTGGGCAGCCCATTTCAGTGTCTGATCACCCTTTTCCATGAGGAAGGCCCTCCTAACATCCAACCTAACCCTCCCCTTTAAACAATTACAGCCATCAGAATCACTTTCAGGACACAAGGGCCATGTGCAATGGAATTACTGCTACTACTGAGGTTGAAAAAGCCCTCTGAGATCATCAAGTTCAGCCTACGAACTAACATCCCCACATTGTCTGTGCCATGGCACTAAGTTACTGCTCAGAACAGCACAGACAGCAGCATTTAGAGAGTGATGGATTCCAAGGCTGATCTCTTTCAGTGGCCACGAGAAACCTGTGGTTGCCATGCTTGTGAGAAAGCAGCAAACCTATTTTAAACATCATCTGCATACAACTCATGCAGTTGTAATTACCTGATGTCCATCACTTGTCTACTGTTAATGCAGACATTAGATCAGTTATGGGAGAAGAGCAGAGCTGCAGTTTTAAAATCTAGAGAAAAGCCATGTGATTTGTAGAGAGAAGGAGAAGCCTAGACCACAGAGTATGGAGGACTGCTGTAAGTTATCCCTAACTGCTGTGTGTCTATCACTGGCCATTTCTGATGGTTTGCTGTGTCTTTCCTGCACTTAGTGTGACTTTTCATGGTCCCCAAAGACACCAACTCATGCTGGACTGACTAGAGAACTAACTCTCTCTTAGAAGTATCTGTACCAATATGCCTGAGTTGAATTAAGTGAAAATGAGAGGGATGGGCACTCCACAGTGGTGAAGTTCAAGAGGCCCACCCTCTTGTAACACCATGGAAGAGCTAAATAAACCAGTAAAACCACAAATAAACAAACACACTCTCTCATTACTGCTTGCATCACCTTAAGAGACTATCTTTAGTAAGTGCAGAAATACACTAACGCATCAGTGGGCAAACACAAGCATCGTAGTTACACATCCTTGCAGCAGCACCAGGAAACGGTCTCAACTCCACTTCTAAAATCACACAGGCTTTTACCTCTAGTACCAGAAGAATCTCTGTGAGCTGGTCAGGACTGCTTCAGCACTCCCTGTGGGCCGCTACCCATGAGCTTGAATTCTACTTCAGTCCCTGATGGAAAGGCCGTTTCTGTACAGGAATTCTGAGCTGCAGCAGCTCCTACGGAGTTACTCTATGAGCCACAAGTTGCAGGCTGCTTTTGAAGATGTTCCTGTTTCAGACATCTATGCTCCCAAATTAAAGCCTTTATATATATCTACGTATCTGTGTGTCAGCCTACATTGAGGTGAGGATCTGCTTGAACCTGGTTTACACCAACGAAGCAACACATCACAGGAAGTCCTGACAGACAATATGTAACACTACTGGGTACAAAACATTACGGACATACAGAGCTTCAAAGTGTGTCAGACATACTTGAGTCAGCCAAACACTGACTTCTTCCTCTGTTCTTCTGCTGCTCATTTAAGAACAAAGATATGGTCCTACCCCAATTTCAGAAAGCAAAGCCAAACGTTTAAATAGTTCAGTTCACAACCATTTTCTTCTTCTAATCAGTTCTGATCCAAGCCCAGACACAGCGACGCATCTGTTAGGCAGCTCTGAACAGAATGAATCCGAGCAAAGGAAAACAACCCTTTGAAAGACAGAAGCCATCAGTGTGTTACTGTACGTGTTCCATGCATAGCATCAGAGGACACCATAAAAACAACAGCTATCACTGTAAACAGGTATACTAGAGTATCATCTTCGGAGTAAAACAACACAAACATTACTCATCACTTAGAAATGATTGCACATAGCATACTGCAGCACTCAGAAACTAAATTTCGTTATCGTGTAGCTATTGCTGACAAATATTGCCTTTAAAAATCTTCCAACTGAATGTGTGAGAAACACAGGGGGACTCTGGCATCCTTCCACGTGCCTCACTCTTAACAGACACTGCTGCATCTCATCTAAGTCCTGAGGACAAGAAGCTTCCAGACGTTTTGGTCGGCTGAAAAGGAAAGACACTAACTTACCCAGCCTCTTCTCATTAACCCATGGTAAGCACTTACTTAGCTTTTCACCGCTTTGAGATCAGACTTCAGGGCTTCTTCCGAGCCCAGTTTGGTAGGATACTGGATTAAAAAATAGCAAAACAAGATTCTCAAGACTATGCTGAGGGATGATCAGAGTACACACAATGATTTAAATTATAAAATAAAACCTAAGTGGTTTTTTTTCCTTCCACTTCACAGATGTTTTGAGGCCACATAACTCCCTCATTTTGAGTTCTAAATGAAGTCTTCTTGAGCTTTATCCTGTGAAACGTTACAATGCAATTTCTCCGCAAGGAGGTTCTTCCTCCCTTCCGTGAGACTTCTGTCAGAACACAGGCCCAGTGTTGTACAGTTTTAAATGAAAACAGCAGCCACCAGTGGTTGTTCTTTCGGTGTCAGTTGAAGGGAATTATTTAAATCTCAGTACTGCTCAAGGTTTAGAAGGCAATGCAGTCATTATTTTTGTGTACCAAGAGAACCGATGGAAGAGCACCCAGTGTCCTATCGCGCTGTCACCATCCAGAGTCCCAGCGCAACGTTGGCAGCCAAAAGTGCACTACCTGCGAGCAAAATTAAAAAGCCAACCAGCTCTCTGTTTTGTTTTTCTACAATCAGGGAGCTCAGAGTGGCTTCCAGGAATGAATTTAATATCCACTGCCCATCCAAAGCGAAGCAGGGTACAGCATTGATAACCGCCAGAGCTCCTGACAGAGAAATCAGGTACCTGATCGACATCAGTTAAGGTTCATGAGTACTGTCCAACCAAATGTAAAGAATAATTGGAATTAATTAATAGAGAACAAATCTTTGATTTCTACTGCGCAGAGATAGAAAGATAGGAGGGATTTTTTTTTTTTAGCTTCCCTTCTGTCTCACAGAAACGTACAATGAGGTTTACATCATGACAGAGCAAGCTCAAAGAACTGTCTTTACAGATCAATTTGTTATTAAGCACTAGGTTTGGAGACGTAAAGAACCAGCTGGGTCAGCATGAACTGTGGTGTGTTCCCCAAAACAGGGAGCTTACGTATCTTTACTTCAGTTTTGTGTCTACTCTGAACAACACTGGTTAATTGTTGCACAGCCACACATATGCATCCCAGTTTCTAAAGCTAGGGGTTCTTAGATCAGCCATGTTCTAGCCTTCTAACCTTTATGCATGGGTATACATGTATACGATCTCATTTATCAATAAGTGTGTTTCCTATTCATTATTATTCATTAATAAGCATATCTATGATCTCATTAACAAGCATGTTGTAACAATTATCATCCTGCTTTTTGAATAGCCTCAAGTTTTCTGGTGAAGAAAAAACACCCCAAGAGCAATGCTAATCCTGTTCAGTGTAATAATTCAAAAAGGATTAAAACTCATGTACCAGAGCTAGCAGGATCATCTCAATTGTCCTGCCATAAATTCAGGCTCACTTTCACTTTGTTGAGACTCACTCTCAAGAAAGAGTTAAAAAAGCACTGACCAAAAATATAGTGCCAAGCACTGAAAAGTGAGACGTTTCGTTTTGAGCTTGGCACATGGACAATAATCGAGGCAGCGATGCGATAAAGATGTCAAAACTCGACAAATATTTCAGTGCACCCTGTCTAAAATGATACCCAACCAAAACGTAGCTGGGTCGCCACATTCTAAGCAGTTCCCTTCGTGCCCTAAAAGAACGAACGTACTTCAAAGGATACTTGCAAAATGTCTCAATCACCACAGGCAGATCAATGCTGAGAAAGTTCTGTCGTGGTACAAAACTGCTGAGACTTACTGAAAGGAAACCAGAACAACAGACAAAACATGAACAGTCATTCCTGAATGACAACATCATTTCTCTGTACAATTATAACGTCAAATTAGTAAGATCTGAAATGGATGAGTAACCCACCCAAATACAGTTTTGCTTGGGCTCTGTTGTTACGAGTGTGGCTGTTAAATCCTTCTTAAATATGGTCATTATTGTATTTTGTTGAGTGACTTCACTACAATTTCAGTAGATCTAAGATACATATTTTCACAGGCAACTGTAGTCATAAAGACTCTGTTGTGTAACTGTAGTCCTTTTCAAAGACAAAGGAGGTTATGGTTACCAGACTCTTCCAACAGACGCAGTCCACGTGCACACACTGGCACTGTGGGTGCAAGTGTACTTCCTCTGAGGGACAGAATATTCTTCCCTTGCAGTACCTGACCTAACGCTGAGCTCGCAGCCTGCAGGAGTGAAGCGGCTACGGAGCAGAGCTCTGAAGGCACTCGCAGCAGAAAGCAAAAGGCTAGCAGAGGATGCACAGCCACATTACACACCTTAACACCACTTAGCCAGTATGTAAGTCACTTCTGTTTCTGTCTTCACATGGTATCGTGAGTGACTCCAAGATGTAACTTAGTGCAGTAAATCACTTTAGAATTAGATTCCTGTAAATCAACTGTAAATTGTACTTTCACACAGTTAATGTCTTAAAGCAGAACTACCACTTTAGTGCAATAACATGTTCTTGACTTCTCAAAAACCAACAGCTTTGTTTTGCAGAATTACTGTTCAGTAGGAAATGCTGATTCAAACTCCATTGCTTCAATATAATAGAGAACCTACAGTCTGTTTCATTAGCAACCAAGAAAGGGAACTTAGAATAATTATCAAACTCTTTTCTTAAAATTATTTGCTGCATTTGGAATAGAATCATAGAATAATCAGGGATCGGAAGGGACCTTGAAAGATCATCTAGTCCAATCCCCCTGCCAGAGCAGGATCACCTAGACCAAGCTGTGCGGGAACATATCCAGGCAGGTTTTAAACGTCCTCCTGTAGAGGAGACTCTACAGCCCCCTGGAAACATATGTTGATGTGATGAACCATGTTTTCCTCCTAAATGGCAAGAGGGCATAAATAACCAGAGGAGAAGTAATATTTGGGGTTTAAACAATGGCATGGTGTAAGCAATAAATGACTTGTCAGGGTATCAAGATACGACCGGCACAGAAAGACGAAGACTGACCAATTAACTACATTTGTGCAAGAACGTTAATGGATCTACACTACCACATTGTTTCTAAAGCTCTTTTGAACCCAATTCCAGTCCTTTTTCAGAGAAGTACAACGTCCTGCTGAGGAGGTATTTCAACATGTTTGAAGTAAAATCTCCCGCTGTGAGGCACAGATGCCTCTGAGGAGCAGACCCGTTCCTCACAGGAAGTGACAGTAATTTAACACTTCATACGTTCTGAGGCTCATGTGAAGGTAATTTTCACCGTCCCGCTCAAAATACTATGGAGGGATGTTCATGAGTTTGTTTATCCTTGAAGAGTAGATTTGCTTTTCACTTGTATCCCTAGCTCAGGGATATACACTTGTATAGTGGACAGCCATGGTCTACTCCAAACTAAGGATCTGAACTGTTAGGTATGATTTCATCTAGGGCACACAAATGAGTAAACAAAGAATTGTGAAAGAACTATGTTGTGATTGCACTTGTGGTTCAGGAGTCACGGCAGTCTGTCACAGCTACTGGCATATTAGGTGTAATTGAAGCACTCACACGAATATTCCAGGGAAGGTGTTAAAGCAAGATGCCCTAGAGACTTGACACAGTATTTTGAGAATTTAGTGTTTTAGGAAAATACAGGTGCTGGTTCCCATGACTAATGTGAGTGAAATCTGTTATGGAAACAACCCTTTCATACTTTTCTGAAAAAACCAACCACCTAAAGCCACACGCAGTTTCTATTACCTTTGTAACTCACTGCACTGTGCACATTTCAATTTAGGCCTGAGTAGTCTGTCTCTCCACTGGCTGTAACAAGAAATGGATTCTGCATTAAACAAGTTGACTTACAAGTGCTCCAAAGACCCTGTTCAAGCAGCCAGGCAAAGTAAACCACATTAGTAAGAGTTTTTGTTAAATTGTTTTAACAAAGAATACCAACCTGTGTACTGAAGGTGCAGAGGATGACCTACATACAGCATGTCGATATGGGGTGGATGTTTTACCCTGATTAGCCTTGTCTGGTTCTCCAAAGAAGGAGTCACACAAAAGCTTGGAACAAAGTCCTTCTGGCAGTCCGTGTTGGTTCGACAAACTTTGCTGGCCTCAATAACTTTTCGTGCTGGCAGACAGGCATGCTGCAAAGGACATTAAAAAGGACTACCAATCTTAAAGGTGTTGTCCAACATATTAGAATAACAGAGACTATACATTTCCTTTTAAAGGAAAGCAAGTGTCTCACTGCTATACCACTATCAGCCCAAGAAGAGCCTCAATCTGATTCCATTTTTAAGGTTTCATGTCAAAACTTCTGCAGAGCCTCTACCTGATACACACTGAACTTGTCATTCCATTCTCAGTAGGACATGGAAAAGAGTGTGCTTGTGTACCTAAGCAAAATCTAAGTATTTTTAAAAAGGCACACACACGCACAACAGAAAATTACGGCCTCTAAACACGGGTCGGTGATTTCCAATGAACAAGAGCCTGCTTCAACCTACTCATCATTTCCTTGTTTAGGAAGTTTCCATCCTCATTTATCTAAAACCCCATTAGGCTGAACAAAACCTTATGTTCAGCAAATAAACCAACAAACTTACCTGCTGCGTAGTGGCTAAGAAACCATTCTCCACTAAGATGACTAATGCAGCGCTGTGCCTCACACCTTACCTATAAGATTCTTCCATTCTGCAGTCTGAAAAAGTGGATCTTTCTTGCTCCCCACTGGCCAAAGAGAGTATCACAGAATCACAGAACATCAGGGATTGGAAGGGGCCTTGAAAGATCACCTAGTTAAATCCCCCTGCCACAGCAGGATCCCGTAGATCCAGCTGCACAGGAACATGTCCAGGTGGGTTGTAAATGTCATCAGAGAAGGAGACTCCAAACCCACCCTGGGCAGCCCCTTCCAGTGCTTCATCACCTGCACCATGAAGAAAGTCCTTCTCATGTTGATGTGGAACCTCCTGTGTTCCAGCTCACACCCAGTGCCTCTTGTCGTATTGTTAGATAACACTGAGCAGAGCCTGGCTCCATCCTCCTGACACCCACCCTTCACATATTTATAAACAATATTGAGGTCACCCTGCAGTCTCAGTTTCTTAAAGCTCAAGAGACCCATCTCCCTCAGCTTTTCCTCCTTAGGGAGGTGTTCTACTCCATCATCTCTGTGGCTCTGTGCTGGACTCTCTCCAGCAGTTATGTGTCCTTCTGGAACTGAGAGACCCAGAACTGGACACAATATTCAACGACTATCTGCCTTACCAACCCCACTCCCTCCCCCTCAAACGGATTTCCTTGCTTCTCAGCCTGGCAGTTACATTCCCCAAAGACACATGAGTGTCAGCCACTCTGCATCAACCTCAACACACACTCTTTCTATTCTAATGAGGGGCAGAGGGCACACTGCTGATTTCTGTTGTGTAGTACTAAGAAGACTATTTAAAACAATTGTTAGAAAAGTCACAGCCAGTCTAAGGACACTTGAAGGTCACAGGCTCCGGGATACTTTTATTTTCACTCTATTCCTAAGCAGCAGCTATGAGCGTAAGACCATCAAAGCTCAGTGGGGGAGTGACTGAGGAAACCTTGCTGAACTCCAGATGTTACCAGCCACTGTCATATTTCAAATGAACTCCTGGTCTGTGCTCGATTCAAAGCAGTTAAATACCATATAAATATCCTGGAGTGGGAAGTTTACCCTCAGAGAAACGGTAAACACAGCAGATGTAGGAACAGATGTACTTCCATTTCTTTAGGTATCTAACACTAGAGCTGGGGTGCATAGAGCAGTTTACATAGTTGGAACCTGTAAGCTTTTTCTTGCAAAGAGAACCGTTAGAAATATTGAATCTGTCCATAAGGATCATGTATTTTAACAAATACTTCTGTATTTTGAAGAGAGTAAGTCAAAATCCTACTGAGAAACTTTGTCTCTGTATGTATTAACCATAAGGGTGCTGAGGCACTGGAACAGGTTGCCCAGGGATGTTGTGGATGTCCCACCTCTGGAAGTGTTCAAGGCCAGGCTGGATGAGGTTTTGAGCAACCTGGCCTAGTGAGAGGTGACCCTGCCCATGGCACGGGGTTGGAACTAGATGATCCTTACTGGTCCCTTCCAACATAAACCAGTCTGTGATTCTATGATGTTAGAGGAAAACTAACATGGTGGAAAAGGAATCAAATATATGGTCTTATTTTGAGGAACTGGGCAATCTCTGTGACCTTCTCTTGCACGGTTTTAGTTTAACCTAGTAAGCAGAACTGCTGACTTCAGATAACACAACTGAACACACAGTCCAGTGCTTTGCTTTGCCTGTAGTGCTCAGTACCTTTAAAGACTGAAGCACCAAAATAAACCTAAGAACTTTAACCTTGTTCTCAGAAGTTTTCTCACCAATATTCTCATCCAGTGGTGAAAATGGTGAAAGTGACTTTCTGCCTAAAGGAATGAGAGATGTTATCTTTTCTCATTCTTTGGAAGACTCCCTGATAGATCATGTTAAAAATAATAACTAATACTTTGGGATTTAAGACTGTAAATGGGGAGAATAATATACATATCACCTTTATTACAAACCGTAGGTATTCTCAACCACTTTGAGTATGCTGCACCAATGCTGGTACACAGTACTAATTTAAATAATTTCAGATGTTTCCAAGCAGAATTAGCACTTTAAGCAACTTACCAGTTGGCTGTCCAGGTTATTACTGTATGAAAAGCAAATGTCTGTGAGGCTGTTGTTACTACAACATTCAACTGTGCCATCAAGTCTTCTGTAGACTAAAGAACACAGTCATAGAGCAAATGATCAATATTATAGTAACGTCTCAAAAAGAAATTAGTCTCTGAATAAAGTAAAACATTAATTCTGTAGCCTTCAAGAGTTCTAGTTATTCACACAATCACAAGCGTGATTCAGTCACAACCAAAAATAAACTTCATCACTTTAACACTGTCACTTGTTTTCAATCAATGTCACATACTGATTTTTATATCTTAATCAATCTCTTTGAGATACTGGGGATCTTCTATTACAGTGTTCTGAGCATTATGAGCTAAGAAACATATCCACTGCCACAGCTTGCATTAAGGCTTGCCATAGAAATTCATTAGCTGCTACTACACCGATTACACTGGCTGCTTGTGGAACCAAGACCTAAAACATCCTCTTTAAAACGTGAAAGCCTTCACAAGATTCAGATTTGGAAAGCTTGGCAAGCTTTGAGGGCTGCCGCAGTGAATAAATGATGTGATTGAAATAATCTGGTCAAGAATCTGGTACAGATGTTCTTTAAAGAAATTAAACCTTTACTCTACAACAGCAGTTTAAAAAAAAGGCAAAGGAAGAGTCGCTGTAAGAATGTGTGGCACAGCAACGCTGCAGCACCTTCCTTAGGTAGACAGAGCCTGTGATACCAGGTGCTGATTTATCACTGCATAACCTGCAGTCCACTAACATGGAGCTTCATGCCTGGGGCTTACAGGTGCACTCACTGTACTGGTACACTCCTTTTTTTTCCTAGTACCCTGAGGCTAAGCAACCACATATATTTTTGAATGCTGAAATGATCACAACATGAGTTTCCCTATAAACCACACTGGAAACACCTTTTCCATTTTTTTTTAATTTCCAGAATGTCCTTGGGGCACTGTTTTTGGACTAGCCTCATAGTAAAACAGTTTACTGTTCTATGGTCAAGTAGACAGGGTCCATCTGCTAGATAAATGGATATTCTGTATTTCTGTCAAGTTGTGAAATGTCAAGATTTTAACAAATGACAGCTGCTAGAGACTGAACACAGTTCATTTAATTTCAAAGGAATATTTCTCATTGCTGGAGGGTTGTGGCTCTGAAAATGCAGACAGACTGGTCTGTTTAGAATGCAGCAGTGGGACAATGGGCTGCTAACACAATACAGCAACCAAGGTTGGAGCAGTATTGAGTCTCTAGTGTGAAATCTCTAGTATGACACCTCTAGTATTTCAATCTAAACAGAACTGTGTCAGTTACAGAAGGTGCAGTTTTACAATTCATGACTCTGAAATTGCATTTCAAAGAACTGCAGAATCTGAGCCTCTATACCATACCATACCACAGCATGTAGTCATCAGCTCTTACTTGTCATCCCTGCCCAGCTGAAAGCACTGGACAAAGCTGCCCTCCTCTTCAGGAGGGCAATGCAAACTGCTAGGTTTCTAAAACCAGTATCTTACTCATACTCTGCTAGTTCCAGGTTAAATATTTATCTTAGTTCCCACTGTAAGATTGCTCTCCTTGCAAACTAAACAAAATGGGAAGTTACCTTTTCAGTCTCACAAGCAAACTATAGGGCATCAAAAGTCATGGGTCCTTGAGCTGCTTCTTTACTTCCAGTACAATAGGAAAACACAGTGGGAATTTTACAACAGGTTTTGGTGAGTGGCAGCCCCTCATCTCTGGAATTCTGTCTCCGTGGATGCGTGCATGAGACAAACTCCAGAGAGCTTTAGGGCATAACACAGGCCATTCAACCAATTTCAGCTGGCTATTCCTTTTTGTTCCACTCAATTTCTGTTTATTGTTCTAGTTTAGTCCAGTTCACACTCTTTTTGTTTCTTAGGGAAAGCTGTTGCAGCAACAAGCAATCTAACTATAAATGAAAACAGAAGGACACAGCCTGACTTCTAGAAGCAATATGTGCAATCCAGACAAAACTGAGTTTATGGGTGATGACATCGTGTGGTTGAAGAAGAAAATGAAACTTAAAACCTGGATGATGAAACACATCACAGGTGGCCATAATAAAGCTCTTCACTGGGTTAAGCCACACAGTTTGCAGTGTCACGCTGATCAAAGCAGTAATGTGCAGAATTTGCATCTGCCAAAGATCACTGAGCTGATCCATATAATTGAACTAAAAATAGAGATGATAACTGTACTACTGCTAACAGACGAGTTACACAATATCCCGAAGAAACAAATTCCATTATTCAGGTCATACAGGATACTTGTACAGGATCACTACAAGACCAAAGAAATTCTGTCTACCTCTTCCCCACTTTTGGGTTTCACCAAAAAATGAATGGCATGTTGGTCACTGCTTAATATAGGGTAGCAGACTCAAGAGTAATCTCTTCCAACCATCAAGTGATAAACTCAAACCAAACTTTCAGATATGATAAAAATATCAAATAATGAAGAAAGCACCTAAAGTCATACCTCTAGCTGGAAAGCTTAATTGCTGTAGGGTGGCTGCACTTACACAGTAGCCAACCTGTGACTTCTCTGAAATGTCTCCCAGGCAGGAATTCCAGTCTTCCACGTTATAAACTGGGCAGTCTTGCAGGTTAGTGACAAGGTCTCCCACAAAAAGACCTCTTGGTCCATTGGCAGGAGAATCCTGCAAAGAAACAATGAAGTCAGCCATGGTACTATAATCAAAACTACAAGGATTTGTTTACAGTTCTGCTGAACAGCCATGAAATCCCTAGGTTAAGATGCTATTTCCAGAGAAACAGAAAGCTCTCAGGCTTCACTAGAACTATTTCAACTTATAACAGAGTATTATAAAAATTATATCCTGTACAAAGAGTAACTTCTTTATGGCAAAGAAAAGGCATTTCCAAGTGTTCTCGGAAGAGGTGGGGGACCTCTTCAAATCTGAGCAGTTAATATGTGTAGTTTTTCCTACCATTTTAAGTTCCAGAAGCTTAAATTAATACCATCTTTCAACTAAGCATGGTGCACCTACACTTCTGAAGGAATAAAGCATAATAAAAACCACTCTCCTCCCAGGTTATATCTGTTCACTTTTAGAAAGACTGAATCCTTTCAGCTCTGCTGTTCAAATGTTGTGTATTTGATTAAGTCACAAAAAAATCAGTCCATTCCAGAAACCCAGCAGTCTATCTCTGCTTCGCTTCCAGCTGACCAAACAAGCAAGGTAATCACCTCAAAATAATCTTTTAACATTAAAAATGGGTTAACAATAACTACAGAGATAACACAGTTTTCAGTAGATTTACTTCATGCCAAAATTGAAAAGAAGTTAGAAAAAGCCTAAAACCAAACAACAATAAGCCAGCCAACTTATCTCGAATGCCTGAGCACTTCTATGTATGCCAAGCAGTCTTTAATTCCATGCACCATGAGCCTTCATTTACTAATGCTAACACACACGAGCCTGAGAAGGAAACCTTAAGCAGAGAAAAAGTGCAATCTGTTAGATTCTGCAGAACGCTGCACCGGCCAGGCGTGACTGCCACAACGAATCAATGTGGGTATATTTAAGGTCACAAAGCACACAGTATGAAAACCATACAGATCTGCTCTTACCTCTGTGACCTCAGTGACAAGTGCCCCAACGCCGGTGTAATAGAAAGGGAAAAGAAAGGCTGGCAGCAGGAACAGACCCATGAAACTCGCGACGCCAAGAACAAAATTATGCCATACTCCTGAAAAGAAGGGAAAACCCCAACATTTCTGAAAAAACATTAATTTTAAAAAAGCTACTTTTGAAGAGATTCTACATTTACCTTCTAATTAACTTTCCCAAAATAAGTACTGTAAGAATGGATGAAAAGATAATTAGTGAACATAGGCATGAAAGAATAATACGTCTATTACTTTACAAGCTTATGCTTCCATGATGCCATTTTCAGGGGTGTTTTAACAAGCCTCTGAACCCTTGAGAAGTATACTATTGGAAAGGACAGGGAAACAGGCCATTTTTAAGTTGACATTCTTCCATATTGATATTTTATCCCCTAACAATATTTTTGTATGTAATAGGCAGAGTATTCAGAAGACAAACTGGGCTCTGAAAAAATCCTTAAACTACAGTTTGCATTTAGAGTTGCCAGCAATTATAAATGTTAAACAACTAGGGGTATGAAATGTGCTTCACAGAAGCACTCTTCATCTGCTAGACAGAATTAATGCTAAGCCACAGGTCTTGGAGTAATGCTCATTCACTATCCTTGGACCCACGATGCCATCTGCTGTACAACAAACTCTTTAATCTCCAGAGTACAGGTGGGCTACAAAAGGAATACTCAGCATCGCTCTCTCCTCTCTTTTATTTAGCTCACACACAAAAACCTGAAAGTGTGTCTCCATAAATTCCAAACTTCCAAATTCTGAGAATAGGTTCATTCAAATGCTCTGACAATTCAGAAGCAGTGAGTAGGGTTTACTGAATTTAACAATTTATCATGATCAAACATCCAAGTTGTGAAACACACCTATCAGCAGAAGTCAGAAAAGCACATATTTGTTATAGCTGACCGATAACGAGCTGTTGGCACTAATCAGTCTTGCAACACACTTGTTCCTACTTTGTATTCCCCATTTCAGGTTTTATAAGACACATGAAAACCTGGTATTGGTGTTTGCTTGTCATCAAAAACAAGCAAGCAGCATTTTTCTGTTACAGCATACAATCTTGTTTCTTCTAGATGATTTCTCAGGAACTTATGTAAGCACCCCATTTTGAAAATGGGTATGTCTCTCAGTTCTGCTCACAGCAGCTGGAAATGGACACTGAATAATCTGAGAAACAGGGGTTCATAAAAACGAGTTTATTGCAGTGGATTATGTTTGTTCATTAAGGTATTTTGAATATATTTACTTACCTAACGTTTATAATAATTTACCTGATTTATGGAAGATTGAAAATATGCTTTGCCAGGCCTGACACCCTCCATATAACGTTTCAGTTACAAAATTGGAAAGGGCTTCCCAGGGCAGTGGTGGAGTCCTCATCCCTGGAGGTGTTTAAGGACAGACTAGATGTAGCCTTTCGTGCCTTGATCTAGCTGATGTGGTGATGCTAGGTCATGGGCTGGGCTGGATGATCTTCAGGGATCTATTTTAGCCTCAATAATTCTGTGATAAATACAAGTACACAAACTGTTACCTGCACAAAATATCCTTAACTGCTGCACTGGAGATATCAGTTGCAAGTGGGTTGTGAAGAGGTCAACAAATGCTCCAGGATAGACAATAAAGATAAAAATCCCAAATCCATTAAATCGCACTTGTTCTCTTCAAAAGAAGAAAAGAAAAATGAAGTGGTGTTACTGTAAACAAGCAAATAAAAACCGGAAAGATTCTACACAACACACATATTGAGAATAATTTATTTTTCACATATGAATGAACAACTGAAAATTATTCCACTTGAGGACTTTTTCTGCAGTAGTCACCACTTTTAAGCAGCACACATTTGCGAGCCTGGTAAAGAAGGCATAAGTTCAACTTCTTTTGTCTCCTGGTAAAACATAAGGTACTTTCTTAAAAAAAAAAAACTACTTTCAAGTGAAGATTTTTATAAACATTTGGGGGATTGCTTCTTTTAAGTAAAAAAAATTGTAACATGAAGGATGCAGTTTCAAACTAATCTATGAAAAATTATCTGGAAGAAGGAATCAGTTTCCTTTTCAAGAAACAATTGTTTGTAGAATAGATTTCTAAAATTTATCACTTCTGTTTCTCCTAATTGAAATTTAGAGTAAATTTAAACTTGGCAAAAATGAGGGGAAATGTCATCTGGAAACAAGTCAAGGAGTTAAAAGCACAGCTGCTGTTTAAATATATTAGTAGTTGTTTAGTAGTTAGCTGTTTAAATATATTAACTGTCATACAGGACTTGTAGAGGCATGACTATCATGCTTCAAGACAATTACATTCATTTCCCATGATCTGTGGATTAGACATTGTATTAAAACTTTATCCTTCATTTTACACACTCCCAAAGTAAAAATCTAAGGACTCTATGAAATATGGTTTAGCTAAACCAAAGCAGTTCTAACAACGTTCACCTGTGGGCTCTAGAACATTAGGCTAAGACACTAACACACTAAGAGAAAAGTTACTTATTACCGAATGGCTGCCACTCCATGGCCCACTTCATGTATCACACCGCTGATGAGGATTGCAGAGAAGAAATAGGTCAGCTGGCTGACAGGCAAATTTACACCAGGCACCTGTTGATGTGAGCATGACAACGAAACAAAACACAGGAGGAAACCAAGAGGTACAAAGATAAATCATTCTCCCCCAAACTTGCTGCTTTCACTCAGCTTCTTCGGATCTGCAAGACAACAGGGGCTGTTCTCATGCAACGACATCAGTTTGTACCTCTTCTCCCAATGTATTAAATGTATTTTAAAATATATTTACTTTTGTTGAAGGTTGAAAAGCTCTCCAGGTGCAAAAGCCTTCTCCCTGCCTCATTCATTGCCCACAGCTCTGACCTGATGTGTCCCACCCGTATTAAGCCGGTAACAAACCAGCAAAGTTTTAGGTAGGAGAATGTTGAGTTCACAACTCTTGAAGGAGACCTGAGGAAAGAATACTTACCACAACCTGCAGCATACGATCATTCTGCGCTTTCGGTGCCTCAGTGAGCATCTGTGTCAATGTCTGCATCAGTGTCTTTCCGAGAAGAATAACAGAGCCAAACATGGCAACTATACCAAACACCATTCCTGCGCTGAACCTACAAAGAGAAGCAAATAGTTTAGTACATTCTCTGGATAGGCAACCACTTCAGCACACCAAACTCACAGGCAAAACTCACCTGATGCTTCTACCATGCATGTATCAACAATGCAGTACAAAAATACTAGCTAAAGGAAACTAGTAACAATAAAACCATACACTAATATTGACTAACAGAATATTGTCCCTGTTTAGTAACAGTTTGATATCCAAATCAGATCCTGATTAGCTTTCAAGAATTTTTATTTTCTCTTTATACATTCTAAATGTTAATTGCTTATCCGCTATACATAATTTGCCATCAGTTACAAATATAAAAACATAACTAAGAACGTAAAATTTGCCATGTTGCACCACACCACCACATATGTAGAGACCAGTATCAAATTATGGGGTCAGCATAAACCTTAGTTTTTACAAGCCTTTTCAATAAATCATGCATCTTCATCACAAAAAACAAAAAGCACTAAAGAACACTAAACTAGACTCTTTTAGAGAGCAACTAACAGGTACACCTGCAAGACCAATCTTAGCAGGAAAAGGTGCAGGCAGACACAAGGTGAGCAGTGTGCTTCTGTACAGGTATAGCTGCTGAATGCCTAGGCAATGACTGACAACAGGGTGACAAGGGTCTTTGACTACTTTTCAAACTCCAGTGATCAGGGGAGAGCTCAGTGTACAGTGATGGACAGATCTCTGATATGATAAGCTGCTTTCAGACATACTCCTGTATGTAGCATTACATGTAGTATCTGTGCTCTTAAGAACAACAAACAGTTCAAGCCATGGGTAAAAGTAGTTTATGGGTTTCTAGCTTTATAGAAGTTCAATATACAACCTATTTTACAGCTTTGTGCTGTTTAGCAGACGTGAAAGGCATTCACTGACAACTGAATTATGGCAACCACGCTACTTTAGTTTTCTCATTATCCTAGTGAAGTAACCATGCCTATCCATTGCACTTCTGGGGCTGAAGGATGCAGAGGAAGTTAAATTGTTGACTCCGTACTTGATAGAAAAAATTCCTTAAAATATACCATAAGTACAAGAATCTGGGTTTCCATCTCCCCCAGTTGTAGAACTGACGGTTGAAGAGAGCTGTTTGCCATCGCATATGAAAAGGTGAGATGCTCAAGCCGTACGTCAGCAGCCAGTCTTCATAAGATGCCTTCAGTGAGTTGGACGACTGCAAAACAACAATCAGTTTGACCAAAACCTTCTAGAAGTATTTTTCATTATGTGACCAAGCAGCAAACATGCTCTGTTTATGCAAAAGCAGTTGTATCATTCAAGATTGGTGCTCTTCATGTTATATGTAGGCAATATGAAAAGAATTTACCACTATTTGGATGCCAATTGCAAAAGTTCTAAGACTGTGAGAGTTATCAGATACCCAG
Source organism: Rhinopomastus cyanomelas (assembly GCA_013400115.1). Lineage (NCBI taxonomy): Eukaryota > Metazoa > Chordata > Aves > Bucerotiformes > Rhinopomastidae > Rhinopomastus > Rhinopomastus cyanomelas. The sequence continues at coordinate 89,735 of VXBP01009181.1, forward strand.
TGTTAGCTGACAAAGATGATCTTGTAGAATCTTTCCTAGTGATAGAAGACCTTCAATGCTTTTTAACTGTCCAGTTAGAACGCTAAAGACTTCTCTCTTTATGCAGGTTTCATCCAATGTGCAATTATATCCCAACAAACATGTAAGCAGCTACAATAAAGAAAAGCGCTTCTTTTGGCTTCAGCTGAGAAATCCGTTTCTAATATCGGTGAGATATGAATCAGTACTGCAGATACTCTGGTAAAAAATCAGCTCTCCCTTTCAAACACAAAGGCCGGTGGTTAGCAGATAGAGAGAGGGTCTCCTCGCACTCTCCTCTGCCCTGGTGATAACGTACTATAGAATCATAGGATCATCAGGGATTGGAAGGGTATCTGGAATACTGTGTCCAGTTCTGGGCCCCTCAGTTCCAGAAGGACACAGAGCTGCTGGAGACAGTCCAGTGCAGACCCACAAAGATGATGGAGTAATTTTATAATGATTTTTCCAAAATGCATACTTTCCACAGAAAAATTAAATATTAAGGCCTTTTTCTTCTAAAAGGTAATACTTTGAGCTCTAGAAAACTCATTAGAGTACCACGGATGTGTTTAAGCAGCAAACTAGAAGTTGCTTCCCCAACTCATCACAGTCTTGCTCTAACACCCAGACCTCAGGTCTCGGCCGGAGGCCGGTTCCACTCCCAGCTCTGGGCGGAAGCAAAACACCACCTCTCCCGTGGCGGGGCTCAAGGAGCCCCTAGTTGGGCGGCCCGAGGGAAGGGCCAGGCACGGCTGTGCCCTGAGCCGCGGCTCCACAGGGCGGGCAAAGGGCAGCGGCGGGCCCCAGCGCTGCAGCCGCCGCACGGGGCTGTGGCCGCGTAGCCCGTAACGGCCCGGGAGCCTCGAGCCGGCCGTTAGATTTGAAATGCGGAGGGGCCGCGCGCCGACGCCTCGGGCCCGGGGGTCGGCGGGGGAAGCGGTACCGCGCTCAGCGTGTGAGCGGGTGGCGAAAGGAGGCTGGCGGCTAGCCCCGGGGATTCGGAGGGAGGGCGCGGCAGACCCTGCCCGAGAAGGGGAGTTGGGGGCACGGGGCTGCCGGCCCCGTCCCGCCGGCTCTGGACGCTCTTGTCCCGGCGTGCGCGGGGCCGCAGGCTCCCACTGGGCTCCGCGCCCACAGCCTCACCTTGAGCAGCGTGTCCGCCAGGTAGATTGCGCACCAGCCCCCCAGCACGCACACCACCACCGAGATCGGAATCATTGTTGCTGCCGGGGCGGCGGCGGCCTCTGTTCATGTAAAGGAGCCCCGGAACTAAACTCGCGCCGGAACCTTTCTCCATCAGCTACATTGCTTGGTCGGAGGCATCCGGGAACGGGTGCGGTAGTGGCGTCACGGCGACGGGGGTTAAGGGTCGTTACCGCGCTGCGCGGGTACAGCTGCGCTTGTGTCCCGTGCCCGTGCCGGGGGCGACAGCTGGGGTCGCGGTCGTTGTCGGGCTGCTCCTTCTCCGCTTTCTTGAAACTGTGCAGCTGACGGTGCGTCCGTGCGCGTTGGCCACGGACAGCCGTGTGCTGCTTTGTTTGCCTGGCAAAGGCAGTCACCAGCCGCTCACCCTCCGCCAGCGCCATCCCTTGGCGAAGCTCGCCAAGCGCTGCTGTTAGGCCCCGAGTGGTGCGAAGGGCCGAGCGGGAAACACACGGGAGAATGAAAGTCAGTTACGGTGGTGACATTACATGGGGTTGTGGAAGCCACTTCAGAGATGTGGGGGTGATAGGATTCACTGTAACTGCTGGTGTTCTTGCAGAGTTTGAATGCTGACTTCACGACAAACATCGTTTTAGGAGGCTTGATTCTGGCTTCTCTGCGGGCAGGTATGTTTCCTTACCAGGGTATTTGCATACTGACTGTCTTGATTTTAAGCCTCTCACAGAATCACAGAATTACCGAGGCTGTAAAAGCCCTCTGAGTTCCTCCAGCCCAGCCCAGGACCTAACGTCACCACATCAGCCAGACGAGGGCACTAAGGGCCACGGCCAGTCTGTCATGGACTCAGAAACACAGAGCATTACAGATTGGAAGGGACCTCGAAAGAACCTCTAGTCCAATCTCCCTGCCAGAGCAGGATCCCCTAGGTCAAGGCACACAGGAACATATCCAGGTGAGTTTTAAATGTCTCCAGAGAAGGAGACTCCACAACTTCCCTGAGCAGCCTATTCCAGTGCTCTGTAAACCTCACTGTGTTAAGTTACTTAATGCTTCCAGGGATGGGGACTCCACTACTGCCCTGGACAGTCCATTGCAGTGTCTGGTCACCCTTTCCTTGAGGAAGGGCTTCCTAGCATCCAACGTGAACAATGCAAGTAAGGGAAAAGCACAACCATTCATACAGAAACCTGCCTTTTCTAGGCTAAACCACTACAGCCAGCAGTTGTGCATGCTTCTTCACCATTTGTTGATTACCAGTGCTGATCTACAACAGGCAGGTTTCTTAATTTTCAGTCTTAAAGAATGAGGCGTGTTGAATTAAAAGAATAGTTGCACTAGTTGCACTGTGACTTCAGTGTTCAACTTCCTCACCAAGTGATTCAAATGAAGGTGGTGGCAGGAATTAATTAACCAAACACTTAACGTTGTAATAACAAACCTGGTAATTAACTGCAATTTATAGAGCTAAAAGTAGGGAGGGAAGGTTTTGTGTTGCCCAAGATGTGGAACATTTTGCTACCACTTGGAAATCTGTAGCAAAACATCAGGAATGTATTTTTAAACTTCTTCCTTTAAAGAATCACAGAATCACTCTGGTTGGAAAAGAACCCTGGGTTCATCGAGTCCAACCATCTACCCTACCTTACAAGTTCACTTCTGAACCAGACCCTTCAACACCTCATCCAAATGATCTTTAATCACATCCAGGGAGGGTGACTCAACCACCTCCCTTGTAAGCCCATTCCAGTGCCTGACCACCCTTTCTGTGAAAAGGTTTTTCCTAACATCTAGTCTAAACCTCCCTTGTTGTAACTTGAACCCCTTCCCTCTCATTCTATCACTAATGGCTTGTGAGAAGAGACCAGCACCAACCTCTCCACAATGTCCTTTCAGGTAGTTGTAGAGAGTGATGAGGTCTTGTCTCAGCCTCCTCTTCCTCAAACTGAAGAGCCTCAGCTCTTTCAATCTCTCTTCATAAGATTTCTTCTGTAGGCCCTTCACCAGGTTAGTTGCCCTCATCTGCACCTGCTCTAGCACCTCCACATCTCTCTTGTGCCCAAAACTGGACGCAATACTCAAGATGTGATCTCACCAGTGTGGCACAAGAAGCTTTATTTCAGTTGAACTGAGGATGTGTCTTGTGTGTTCACTCACATTTTCAGTTCTAAGATTGTTTCCATTGCACTAGCATTTTCTTCACTGTAACTGACAAACTATTTTTCTTTGGAAACTTCCATGCTCCTGAGGTTTCTAAAAGGAGCAAAACATGAAGTCAGCGTGTGAAGTAGCGACAGCTTAAATAAACCATTCTGACATAACACAGCAACATGTTTCAGTCAAGAAGGTGCCTACACTACTCTGTTAACCATCAGCTTTGTTTACAGAGCTAACAAGCTGTTCCAAGCGAGCACATTCATCAGGCCAGCTCCTAGGAATGCAACAAGAGTGTATTTGGAGTGATGTTTTTTCATAATTCAAAGAAATGGGTAGTTCCTCTGTATTTTGTACACAGGAAAAAATAGTTCTCTGCAACGTGTGTCAATGTACCTGACCTCGACTTGCGGTGAAGCCGTGTGATGGCATTGCATCCTTCATCTGAAATGCACATTGTCTCATTATTTACTTAGGGAATCATCTGCTGCACATATTTAGCAGATGCATCTGCAAGTCATGGGACTGTGTATCCCACTGGTTGTTCAAAGGTAACAGTGCTCTGCAAAGTTGCGACTTGATCTAGGGGATCCTGCTGTGGCAGGGACATTAGACTAGATGATATTTCAAGGTCCCTTCCAGTCCTTAATGGTCTGTGATACTGAGTGATTCTATGAAAGTAGTGGTAAGGTGTTGTTTTTCCATTTAAAATTACTCAGATCTACATTTTTTGGTATCTGTGATAAAATTTATGTTTACTTCTTTTATCCTCACAATTTAGTGTAGTTTAAGGATGCTAATTCTTTGCGTTATGGATAGTACAGAGGTAGATTCTTGTGTCATCTTTACACATTGCTAAGACTATCTATCAAAGTACTGGTCACAGCTATGAATGTTTCTTGAAAGAAACAGTGTTGAGCTGTTTTTTCTCAGGAAGATTGGCAAGATGATGGGATTATAAGATGTAAAGAATCACCTAGCTTTGCTAAGTTAATGCCATGTGCAAGAAGGAACTGTGTTTTCCAGTGCTGGTTTTTAAATTAACTGCTGTAATATAAATTGAAATAAATCCATGTACAAAATGATGTTAAAAATATATTCCCTCTTTATTGCTTTCTAGTACTTCTGTTGTAAATCTGAACCTCCACAAGCTGGTGTGTAAAGTCACTGATCCTGAGCTGCTGTGCAAGTTCATTCCCAAGCCAGAAGCAATACCATCTCATTGGCATGGCATTCTCCTTCCCTAGTTCCCCAGAGGCCAGTTCTTCATAATTACGTTTCCATAATTATTTCCTTCTGTGGTGTAGCAGTAGGGAGGCACATGCTGCCCCAAACATCACGGGAGGAGGTTGTGTTACCTTCTCCACTGTCTGCCTGGTGCTGGGAGAGCCCAGAATGACAGGGAAAGGGAGGGCAGGAGAAGGACCCAAAGGTGTGTTCCTTCAACACCTCCTGCTTGACACTTGAGCCCTGGCTTTACGATGGTCAAGTGTCAGAGTGGACCAAGTTGCAGAGTGAATCAAACTCTATATTTAGGAAGAACAACTGGAAGCTATGACAGGAATTCCCTTTTACACTTCGCTCCTCAGCAGAGTCCCAGTCCAGCTTGGAGCAGCTCTCAGTGTCATCCAGGCTTGAAAGCATCGGAGCTATTTCAGACACATTAGAAGGATCACAGTCAATACATCAGCTGGCAGAAGAGGTACCTCTTTCACCATCGAAAGGAGGTGCACACATTCGCTTGACGGTTTGGAGCTTTTCTTATATAGTAAATAAATAAGCTAACCTTGAAGGGGTCACTTAAAAACTCGACTTGTAAACTCCTTATGTAAACTCTTTAATAACTGCTGTGAGGTGACTACAATAGTGGCAGGTTTCTGTTTATTTTAATGTCTTGTGAAGTGCAGCAGTGTATTCAGAGCAGATTGCTATTGCTTCATAATCTGTGGGGATCTTTAAAGATTTAAAGCAGAAAGTCACTGAAATATCTAGTGACTCCTCAGAAGTGTAACTGTGTTGTAGTTTGAATACTACAGTCCATAGGGGTAGGGATGTTGTTTTCTGTGTTTATTGTTGCTAGTGAAATATTACAGGGGGTTTTGGTGTTAAGAGGTGGTATTTTACTCTAAGCTAAACAGATAACTGTAGCAGCGGCGTTACAGAAAATGCAATCATGTTTGCCAAAGCATGTAGTAAGTTTCTGGGTAACAAGCTGCAAGCTTGAAAGTGGGGGTTTCCCTTCTTTCTTTCTACTAGCTGGATCTTGGAGTAGCGTAGTTCTTGTGAGAGGCTTTTAATGAGAGAATACACTGCAGTTCTGTGTCCAAAACACCCGTTGTGCTTGATGCTGTGAGAACTGGGGAAAGGACAGCTACCAGCTGGGGCAAGGGGAGGGCTCTTTTTGCTGCCTGTGTGCTACTGTACATCTCTTGTGTGGGCTACAAAAGATGGCATTATGATAGCTCATGGTATGGAAAGCAAATTGAATCAGGCAGCTTAGTATCTCACTGCAGCCCTGTCAGAAATTATTTTTAGCAGAGGGAGAGAAGATAGGTCCTTTGTCTTACAAAGTTTCTTTTCAAAGCACTGACTTATTTCACTGCAGTAGTCCTATGTCTCACAAGTCGTCCTATTCCTAACTTTCACTGAGAAGCAGAAGGAGAATTTGCAGGGGAGGTGTGGCATAAAACAGCTCCAAACAGAACTAACATCAGTGTTGCTTTCTAAGGTTGGCTCAGCATGCAGCCCATAAAAGGTAGAAGGTAAGGTGTGGGGAGACCAAAAGAAGACTGGGGAATACAGGCTGCGTGTATCTGCCTGCCTTTGGCTGTGTGTGAGTGAATCTTGCCATGGAAATGGGGATGAAGAGTGATTGTTTTCAAGTATGTAGAGCTGATTGGGATGCCAGAGATAATGCAATCAGTGCAGCACTGTTGGCTCTGTCTCGGAGGTGCGTGGCAGAACTGAGGACTTCATAAGAATGAACAAATCACTTCAGTAACAGATGCATCTCTAATATAAGATTTGTTTTCCTGTGGTTGTTGGTCACTGTTGCTCTGGGAGGAAAATCAGGGAAGGGAGGAAAGGGGAGAGAGCCAGGGAAGACTGGCTATTTTTACTCAGTAGCTGCTGTTGTCCTGATTTCTCTGTCGGTAATGAGGACAGCATGAACTGATAGGAAAATCACCTCCTCCAGAAGCAGTCCTACACAATTGTATCATACATCCTTCTTTAGGAACTGGTGTCTGATTACAGGAATTTCAAATGCTGGCTTCTGGTGGACCCAGAACACTTCACTGAGGAGCACTATCGCTGTGCTTGTTTCAAAGTTGAGATGCAGCATAAGTCCTTGCTTGTTTATCTCTAGGTGGCCCAACAAGTTTGCATAGCAGTGGTTTTGCACTGCACGGGCAGGCAAAAAGGAAAAGTGCATCTCAGAATGAATTTTTTGGGGGATAAAGTAGATCTATGGTGTTTGAAAATTTGTAATGCAAACTCACTGTGCTTTTGTTTCCATTTTGCATTCGGATTAGAAAGAGGCAATAAGAAAAATTAATTGAACATTTCTGTATTATGACTCTTATCTTTCCAATAAACTAAGGGACTCTATTGTATTTAGCTTTGGGATCCAGCTGCTGATTAACAGCACGATTAGTTCTGTGCCAAGACTTTAAAAAGGGAAAGAGAGAGAATGCAATAAATGTTTTTTTGTTTTTTGAGATTGTGGAAATTTTGTCATGAACTTCAGTGGATGAGCTTTCATCTCTAAATTAAAGCTACCCCTGATTTTAAGATTACGAATGCAAATGTAAAACCATGACATATAGCTCACTGGAAGCATGCTGGTTTTATTTTTTAAAGCAGGACTCTTTCTGATCAAGTATTTTAGTGGAAGCAATTTAAACTCTGTGAAGGTGTCATCCTCTGACTTGCTGCCGTCCTGGCCTGGACAGCACGGTCTTTTCAGCTGTGAGTGCAATGGGAGGGAGACCTCTAATGACAGGCCGTTTGTACTTAAAGACCTGGACAGGATCACACACAGATATAAAGCCAACGTGAGATTATGCAAAAGCACAGAATCACAGAACCATTGAACAGTTCCAGCTGGAAGAGACCATCCAGATCATCAAGTTCAACCTTTTCCCAGCCCTAGCAGCACCACTAAACCCTGTACCACCCCCCCCAGCACAACAGCTACAACACCTCCAGGGGTGGGGACTCAACCACCTGCCCGGGCAGCTGTTCCAGGGCCTGACAACCCTTTCAGGAGAGAAATCCCTCCTGACATCCAACCTGAACCTCCCCTGGCACAGCTTAAGACCATTTCCCCTCGTCCTATCACTGGTCACTAGGGAGAACAGACAAACCCCTCCCTCTCTACAACCTCCTTCCAAGTAGTTGTAGAGAGCAATAAGGTCTCCCCTCCATCTCCTCCACGCTAAACAGCCCCAGCTCCCTCAGCTGTTGCTCATACAACACCTGTTCCAGACCCTTTACCATCTTGGCTACCAAGATGTGTACTGTGTCCCCAATCCAGCCCTTCAATGTCCCTCTTGTAGTGAGTGGCCCCAAACTGGACACAGGTATGGCCTTACCCAAGCTGAGTAGAGGGGAATGTTCACCTCCCTGGCCACACTATTCCTGATGCAGGCCAGGATGCCGTGCAGCTCCAGGAACACCATTTCAGGCTGATATTCCAGGCTGAAGTCAACCTATGACTCATCTGTGGTTTTATCTAGTACCACCTCCACATGACAGTTGTGCTCATTGGAGTACTCAAGCGTTTGACCCACTTTTGATGTCTCAGTATATTTGTGCAGCTCCCTCCTGTGCCGTTTGTTACGGTTACAGATAGGTTCCTTCTCATCACCACTTGGGTGTAGTAGCTGTGTTCAGTGAATAGTTGTGGCCAGTCAGGTTTCTGGTGAACTCATTTCTCACCTTACTGTTATTTTGTGTTACAATGATTAAATAACTAAACTTCTATGAAATTCTATTTCAGTTTTTAAAAAAAACCCTTGATTTTCAGTGAAAGAATAAAAGGCTGAGATGACACTTCAATCAATCTGGCAATAAAGTTCCTTGTAGTTGTTTTTTTTTCCTCCAAGGACTCTTACGCCCTTGGTGCATTTCGCATTGTTATTCTATATTAACACTGCACATACCGCTCTGGTCTGGCTGATGTGGTGATGTTAGGTCCTGGGCTGGGCTGGATGAGCTCAGCCTCAATAATTCTGTGATGAGGTGCTTTTTTAATCTTATTGCTGAATAAATTGATGAGTCTGTATGATCAAAACTTTGAAGAGAGGCTACTTGGTGGCTCAGCAGGTGTTAGAGAACTTTACAATTTGACCATCCTGATAATTTGCAGTCTGTACCGGCACAAACAATTTGCAAGGATCGCGAGTCAGAAAATGGTGACGTTTGTATTTATCGTAGCAACTTCTGCTTTATTTGAAGAAAGGTTTAAACTGAGAGTTTTAGTAATTCCCTTGTACTCGCTGTGACAGATAATCCTACACTGTTTATCATCAAATGTTTACCTTAACTCTTACTAATTTTACAGTGCTGTGAGTTTTGAGAGGTTCCTGATCCTCTACTCATTGTTATTTTTAATGTGAAAGAGATAGCTCCATTTGTGGCTATGAAAGATTAATTGGGGAAGCTCAGATGTTCTGTCCCCTCCTGATATTCAGAAGGAATAGCTGAGCAACTCTGAAACTGAGATGGAAACAGGAGCTGGGCAGGCGAAATGGATGCCTGTCAAGAGGCAGCGTGGGTTAAGTTCTGTCTTATCTCTCTTAGCTATCAGAATGTCAGAGCCTGTAACACTTTCCCATTTTGCTTGCAGGAGTAAGCCTCTGTCTTAACAATGTCAAAACAGCCAGCGTCACATGTCAAAGCCATTCAGGTAAGAGACTGTATTTATGTTTTTACAAAACATTATGAAATAATAAATGTCAACATACATTGCTGGGCAGACTGCATTTTTGCTCAGACAAAACTCTACAGAAGTTCTGAATGGGGGTTATTCTTTATAAGTGACAATCTTGGTAGATATGGGTGGATGTTGTGTTGGGAGATAGGGTTTAGTGGTGATGATGGGGCTAGGAAAAGGTTGGACTTGATGGTCTTGAAGGTCTCTTCCAGCTGAAACTGTTCTATGGTTCTATGATTCTGTATGAAAGCACTGAAAAAGTTTTACCTGAGGAGTGTTTTTATGGTCTGAAAACTGGATCACATAGGTTGGTGACTTGCTTACATGGTCTTTCCAGTGTTAGGTTATGCCTGTTGGTGGATCAGCTAAGCGAAGCACAGTAGTGCACCTGTATAACTGATCAGCATCATGACTGTAACTAGTTCTTGCAAATATTAGATTTTCCATAAAGCTAATAAAATGCTAGAAGAATCATCAGCTAAAAAGATGACATAGGTGCTGGGAAGTTTTTGATGTGTGCATTCCTTTAGGGAAAGAACCTGGCACTTCTGAGATTTAAGAAGCATTTAGTTTAATAGCCAAAGTAAAATGAGAGAAACATTGATGTTTTTGTTTTAAAAAGTAGTTGTATGCCATATACCTCCTCAAAAGGCTTGTGCTCATAAGGGTGGAGTTGATTATTTACAGCTCTGCAGCCTGCCCAGGTCATGCTAGTTTCAACTCTGCAAACTTGTATGACCACTGTAACTGTGAAGTGCAAAGAAGTTTCTTATTCCAAAAAAAGAAACTGCCTGGAGGTACTAGAGCCTGACAGGAGAGACGCTTAACATCAAAAATAGCAAAGCTAATTTTTCCCAACTCTAAACAAAGTAAGGGGTTAAGCACTGGGAAGCTGTAATTGTCCTATCTCCCGCGAACCTAGAAAGTGCAGATGGAGGATGTCACAATAGCTAAGCCAATGCTCACTGAAAAAGCTTTACAAAATGAGTAACCAACTGTCTGTAAACTACATAACCCTACAGATATTTGCCACTGAATAGCAACCCCACCTCTACATACATAAAGTAATGGGAAACAGGTAAATAGAATATAGGGAAAGGTGCTCAGCGTCTGATCACAGCTGCCAGAACTGTTACTGCTGAATACAGAGGGTTGTGTTCCTTTGGTTGGCCAACCAGGGCACAGTCTGCAAGACCACGGGCTGGGTAGGATTGGGATTATTCATCTTCATTTAATGCAGATCAGTCCGATGGCAAACTACATTAACAGAGTTCGCTGTGGGAACGGTGTTGGCTTCTGCTCCATCACGTTACCGATTCAGCCCCTGGTTTTACCAGTGGGACTCAAGGTATTTTGATGATGTTTCCTAGGAGCAGCTTCCCTTCTGAGCTCGTGAGATAAGAATAAGTATAAATTGTTCATTTAGTTGATCATGCTATTTGACTTTGTAATACTCCCAGCTGGGTCACATCAGGAAATAGATATGTGTTAACCACTCTCTCCTGAGCAATGTTTTCAGCCAGTCATTTCTCAAAAATCTTAACTTCTGCGGTATCTATTATTAGCCCCATTTCTGTTATGGATTCTGGCTTTCTGCTGCAGGTAAAATACCAGACTGATGCAGTCATGTGGGTATCATTCTGGAGAGATTTCATTAAAACTGGGGGCTAACAGTCTGTCTGATGTGGGAGCCAGCTCAGCCTGCTCTGACCTATTAGACGCACTGCAGACTGGGCTGCGGGGGTGCTGAGCCAAATGCAGCAGGGGTTGGAGAAGCAAAAGCTTTCCTGCCTTTTCCTACACAGAGTTACAGAACAGTTCCAGCTGAAAGACACCTTCAAGATTTTCAGTTCCAAACTTTTCCCAGCCTTATCAGCACCGCTAAACCCTGTCCGCCAATGCAACCGCTTTGCTTCTTTTCAACACCTCCAGGGATTGGGACTCAACCCACTCCCTGGGCAGCTGTTCCAGTGCCCGACAACCTTTTAAGGAGAGAAATTCCTCCTGATGTCCAACCCGAACCTGCCCTGGCACAGCTTAAGACCGTTTCCCCTCATCCTATCATTGGCCCCTAGGGAGAACAGACCAACTCTCACCTCTCTAGAACCTCCTCTCAAGTAGTTGTAGAAGATGATCTTTGCAACCAAGATGTGTATTCCTAACAGTAAGGCATTGCATTTGCAGTTTGTAGCATCCATGGGTAAATTTTCTCTGTAAAATTACATTTTAAACTTTGGTAAGTCCAATGAGATCAGGGAGCATAAGACTAAAATGCAGAACTTAAAAGTTTTCTAAGTAGCTTTGTTTGTCTCATGTCTTTAAAATGTAGATGAAAGCAGTTCTCTTTCCCAACAGAGCAACACCATGATGCAGACACTGAAAGCCTAAGTGCTCAGAAACCACAATGCTATCTATGATTGAGGGAGTCCCTGATTAAGAGAGTGGAACAGCTCCCTATTGAAAAAAGGCTGAGGGAGCTGGGGCTCTTCAGCTTGGAGAAACAGACCCCATTAATGTTTATAAATATGCGAAGGGTGGGTGTCAGGAGGATGGAGCCAGGCTCTGCTCAGGGGCACCCAATGATAGGACAAGGGGCAGCGGGTGTGAGCTGGAACATAGAAAGTCTCACATAAATATCAGAAGGAACTTCTTTCCAGTGAGGGTGACAGAGCCCTGGAAGGGGCTGCCCAGGGGGGTTGTGGAGTCTCCTTCTCTGGAGACGTTTAAAACCCGCTTGGATATGTTCCTGTGTGATTTGATCTAGGGGATCCTGCTGTGGGAGGGGGATTAGACTGGATGATCTTTCAACCTCCTTTCCAGTCCTTAATGTTCTGTGATTCTGTAGCACCCCTTTTGAGTTTTGCCATTTACCAATTGTATGTTTATCTGTCAGTCACTGTCATTACCACATGCATCATCATTTCCTTCTGACAGGCTAATATTAACATCCCAATGGGAGCATTTCGACCTGGGGCAGGTCACCCTCACAAAAGAAAAGAATTTACACCCGAAGAAGTAGAGGAGGTAAGAAAGAAATGTGGTGTTGATCTCTTTTGTCCAGAAGAATCCCTGTCACAGGGAAGAAAGCCTTTTAATCAGCTCTTGGCTACCACAGCTGAGCATGCATTGATCATCCCTGGAACTGAATAGCCACCTACTAGACACTTCATTTATGCATAGCTCTGGGTTTGATGCATTTATGGGAATTTAGACTGTTCCAAAGCTTCAACAACAGGATGGTATTAGATGTCAAGAAAGCAAGCCAGGATTTCACCAGTGTTTCTGTAGATGGGGCACAGCAGGAAAAGTTATAGCAAGGCTTTGAAAGTGTGTGCTACTACCTGCTGCCCCATGGTGTGATTTAGTGTCACAGTTGAGCTGTACTGCAACAGGTTTTCAAACCTCACAATTTTAGGAATATTTACGAACAAGGAGAAATGGAATGTGAAGACACCTGCAAATTAAAACCAGAAACTGTGAACCCACTTATCTGCATAGGGCTGAAAACACTCAATTGAATTCTGTGTTGTCTTTTCCTGTCCTCCCACACTCCTCCCCTCAGTTTCCACAGGGATTTCATTTAGTATAAAAACTCCCTTTCCTGTTTCCAAAGTAACTGACCTATGCTCAGGCTCAAGAGGTTGTTGTTGTGGCAGTAGGATCACTGGTATCCTTTTGTGCAGAGTGTTCCTGCATCGACAGAAGAGGAGAAAGACAAGAAACATCTCCCAGGAGCTAAGAAACTTCCAGGTCCAGCTGTCAACTTGGCAGAGATTCAGAATATAAAGAGTGAGCTGAAATATGTTCCCAAAGCTGAACAGTAGTTGGAACAACCAGGTGAGTAAATGACTGGTTCTTTGAATGGCTCTAGGAGAAGCAGGCTGACCCAGAAACCTCTTTGTGTCAAAAGGTGGCCTTTCTGTTATTTCAAAGGACCCATATTTCAAGGACAAAATATAAGATAAGGTCATAATCCTTGGAATTCTCTGTTACTCCAAATATGGAGCATGTAAGGGACTATCCATTGATACATAACACCCATCATCTGGTCTAACAAGTGTGTTCAGACACCAGCTTCTAGCTTCACAGGCACAAGTTCTAGTTTTACAGAATACAGGGCTTCTGTTTGCACACACTAGCTACAAGTAAATTCATGACAATGCAAATGGATTTATTGCAGACCAACAAGTGGATGTTTGTTGAAACAGGTCCTTTGGAAAGTTAGCTGTTTAGGTTTGGTTTATTTCCATAGTGTAAAGATGGGATACAGCCTGTAGGCTTTTCCTTATCTCTCCTATATTTATTAAGAGACAGCAGGAACAAACTGCTGCATTAAACAAATAGCACTGAAATGTACTGCCCTTAGAAATCTCAGAACAAGATACTGGGAATCACTAAAGTTTTAGCTGTTTGCTATATGAACCAGACAACCACTGGCATTAGAAACTGTTAGAGTGGGAAGGAGATCATACTGACCGCTATTGTAAGTTCTGAGCGAGATCAAAGAGATGCTGTTTCTCTGTACCTGGGCTGTCTTCTGCCAGCAATAGGTTGTAACCACACACACCATCAGCAACCCAAAATGACCAGCAATTGTAGTCTGTTGAACCTGACACAGTACAAAATGTGTTCAGCACAAAGGCTCTCAAGTGCCTACATCAGAGTGAAAAGGCTAAGTGCTTCTGAGTACATGAAGTGCAACTACCTATGTTATTAACGTGCCTCAAATGGTGTGATCAATTCTGCATAAATTGTAGACAATTAAGCCAACAGTATGATCTGAAATTTCGCAGCTCTGATGTGATAATCAAATGAATTTTCTTCTAAGTGTAGTGCCTCATCATTTTGTTTTGCAGTTTTTATTCATTTCCTTGGATAATAGACTACCTAATAATGTTTTCATAGCCTTGCACTCAAGAACCTGCATAAAATCCTGCATCACTGTACTTGGTCATCTCACAGAATCACAGAATCACTGTGGTTGGAAAAGACCCCTGGGATCATCAAGTCCAACCATCCGCCCTACCTGACAAGTTCACCCCTAAACCACACCCCTCAACACCTCACCCAAACCATCTTCAAACACATCCAGGGAGGGTGACTCAGCCACCTCCCTGGACAGCCCATTCCAGGGCCAGACCACCCTTTCTGTGAAAAACATTCTTCCTCATATCAAGTCTAAACCTCCCCTGTTGTAAGTTGAACCCACTCCCTCTTATTCTATCACTAATCATTTGTGAGAAGAGACCAGCACCAACATCCTTTCAGGTAGTTGTAGAGAGTGATGAGGTCTCCACTCAGCCTCCTCTTCTTCAAACTAAAAAGCCCCAACTCTTTCATTCTTTCCTCATCAGATTTATGCTCGAGGCCCATCTCTTGCAATGACAGGGGGCTTGATACTGCGTGATCCTTGTCATCTCTTGGCTGGGAGCAGGCCACCTACACATGTCACAAGTCCTTCTCTAGGCTTAGGATTACGCTTACTTGAGCCACTGAATTGCTCCTCATGTGCCTTGTTCTGGAAAGTGTAACTCTTTCTGGTGCCAAAGCCACCTCCGTTCTGCAGTTACTTGCAAGTTCCTTCCAAGGAGGAGAAATACTGTGCAGTGGTAGAGCTCACTGCGTGTAGGTAGAGCATCGTAAGTACGCAGAGCTCACCATTAAAGGGATGTGCATCCCAGCTGGCAACACCAGTGAGGAATATTATGCAGATGTTACTGAGGTTTGCTGTCCCTGTCTGTCCCGTTTGATGCGCAGCAGCAGTTTCAAACACACAGTGTTTCCTTGCACCCGGAGAAGAAAGTACCCAGCATAATCTCTTCCGACCTTGGTAATACTGTGATACTGTGATACTGTGATAATGCACGTTTCCTATGGGAACAGCTGTTGGCTTGACTGTCAGTGTTGGTCACCATTTGCTTTTCTCATTTGGTTTGCTGCAGGTTGTAGCTAGGTGAAAGGACTCAGCTGAAGTAACATTTACTTGAGCCTGGGAACAAGTCTAACGTCTGGTTTTCTCTCCCTCCATTTAGTGGGTGTGTTAGTACTGCTGTATTTGTTTCTGACCGCAAATGGATGAGCTCCAGGTGCAAACACGGATTTAATAAAAGCTGAATAAAACCCTCAGACTCGGTGTTCAGAACTTACTCCCCCACTTTGGTAAAGTTGACATAATATTGCTTTTAATTTAATAATTCAGCTATTCAACTGATAAAAAAAGAAACCGAGTCCTTCGGCTTTTAGCTCCCCTGGGTCTTTGTTCATGTTTGTTGCCTTGGAGCAAACCTTGTCCTAAAACTGCTGTTAGTCCCTGATGGCCCTACAGAGCCTTTGACAGTGCCGAAATGTAATGCCAGAATAAACAATAGTCCAAGCCACGGATGCTCTGGGGGAAGAAGAGGGTGATGGCTGTACTGGCCCTTCTTCCTAGCAAATGAAGCACGGGAGAAGCAGGGTAAGTGGCTCGCATCTGCTGACGCGTCAGTGCATTTGTACAGTAGTGGGAGCAGCTCACCGGTGTGTGCAGGGAGAGAGCAGGAGTGGCAAAATTGCTTTTCCTGAGGAAACATCAAAGAACACCAAGTTTCCCCCAAAGCTGAACGGCTCCTCTTCTGAGGTAGTGATGATAATAACGAGACGGTGTTATTTCCAGCCTTTGAAAGGTGCCGCCTTTATACACAAGATTAATCCAACACAAAGCATGTGCTGAAGTGGAAGAAAGTGCAAGTCCAAAGACTTGACTTTCTTGAACTTGAGTTCCAATAGGCAGAATACAAGGAAAAGCAAGCCAGCCCCTAGTTGTTTCTGTGTTTGCAAAACATGCTCTTCTTGAGAGCGGTATCCTTCCCAAAGACTGTCAAGATTATGTCCTCTACTGTAATTAAGGATCTCAGCCCTTAATTGGGACATTAATTAAGGGTCTCAGACCTTTTACTTCTGAATTTCTCCATTTCCTTTGTTCTGTGGTCTGAAAATAGTTGAATTGATCTATCTCCTCGGGGTTCGAATGGAAGCATTTCTTTTGGAAAAGAATGTAAGCTTTCTCCCTTTGAGTTCTCAAAACAAGAGCAGCTGTCTCTGTGCAGACAAGAGGCACATTTTCAGCTGTTGAGAGCGTTTTTCTGAAAGGAAAGCGAATTCAGATGGGTCTATCTAACATGAACCCCCTTTTGTTGTCTAGTTTTTAAAGTTTAAGCTGTTTATTCAGTAAGAACCAGTTTAGGCAATGATGTGGTATCGCAGTCCTTTCCACTCTTTAAACGCTTTTATTGTACTTATTCTGAAGTCTGGCGTCGAATAGATTTGCTATTCTATGTTTGAACAATCACTACTTGAGTCTGTTGCCTCTTGTCCCATCACCTGTTGCTTGGGAGAAGAGCCCAATCCCCACCTCGCTACAACCTCCTTTCAGGTCGTCGTAGAGAGCGGTAAGTTCTCCCTCAAGCCTCCTTTTCTCCAGGCTAAGCAGCCCCAGTTCACTCAGCCACTCGGCTATGGCTTTGCTCTAGATCCTTCACCAACTGTGCTGCCTTTCTCTGGACACACTCCACACCCCAGCACCTCAGCGTCCCTCATCCAGTGACAGCCCCAGAACATGCAGAAACGTTCTGCCCCACAGAAGCTGGCTCTTCTGTGGTCTCAAGGAGATGGCACTGCATACGTGCTCTGTCAGGAAGCCTCTTCGGCAAGCGGCCCTGTGAGACTTGTGTGCAGACCTGCTGAAGTGCAGCTGATAGAAAAACATTGAAACCGCATTGTCTTCTCTGGGGCTTCAGCGGCATCCTGAGTAGAGCCAGGGGCCATTTCCCCTCACACTGGATTTACAGTGTGAATGATCTCTGCTGGCTTTGCACCATTTTGTAAAATAAGAGGAACAATCTGAGAATGTGCAAGCACAGGGATGTGCTGGTTGCCCCTCCCTTCTGCCTTGGCTCAGCGGTTATCACGCACACCCAGCCAGCAGGCGTGAATAAAGCAGGTGAATTCCTTCTTCTCTTCAAAAAGGATTAAACCCAACATTTCATGCCTCCCTGGAGACTTCAGACTACGTTGGCAGTGGGGGACCTTTCTAGACTTTGAGCTAAAGCTCGACTGCTGTGCAGGAACGAATTAAAATTAATCTCTAGACAAGTGAGCCTGCCGGTCGCCTAGCAATGTGGAGCTTGGCTGCCAACGGGGAAACCTGCTCCCACGTGGAAGCCGTAGCCTGTGGATTGCAGCCTGCCTTGACTAAAGGCTAATTTGTGTGGCAACGGCTTCCTCCAGCTGGGCTTTAAAGAGACCAGAGTAGATGCCGCTGCTGTGTTTTTGTACAAAGCCTGTTGCAATTAGATGGGTGCTGAGGAGAAAGGTTTCTGTGGGCAACAACTGAGTTTCTGGGTGCTGATGAGGGTTATGGGACTTCCTGCTGCTCAGCTGAGCAGGTCTGTCAGAACTCATGTGTTTGCAGATGGGCATGAGCACAGCTTGAGCTCCCGGTATTGCTGCGTCATGGTTTTAAAGATCAGTTTTGTAGTTGGGCACCTCTGTCCCGTTCGCACCTTAGGCATCTGTATTGCTGTCCCCTCGTACTAAGGAGTAAATGCTGTTGCCACCAAGTGGGAACTGTGCTCCTAAATCACATAAGTGCTTCTCAAAACCCCACTCCAAATCCAAATCTGCAGACTGCATGTTGTTCATTAAGAGTGAACAGGCCTCTGTGTCTCTGAACAGTCAGATCCAGGACTCTACTAATACTACGCTGTGGGAGTGCTCGGACAGGAACAGCTGCCCGTGTGTTCCAGGAAGATTCTTTCTGCAGAGCTGAGCAGGAGAAATGCCCCCAGAAAGTGCAGACCATGACGGTAGAAATTCAAAGACACTTGGTCTTGAATATCTCGAAAATAAAACCACAGTCAACTTCCGTCTCTTCTGGAGCCGTATTAGCAGGGTTTTGACTTCTGCTTTTCTTTTTGTTGCATGTGCCAGGGTTATACGGACAAAACCAGGCAGATTTTCAGTACTGTGAGTAATCATGGTGCAGTCGTGCGATGACGTTATCTCTAGCCATGCCAGAGGTGCACGGTGTTTATGTGCAGCAACACTCACTCACTCGTCATTAGTTCTGCTGAGAAGCAGCCAGGAGACCAGGAGAAAGCAGCATTTTTAGAAACTAGCACAGTCAGATGTGGCCTGTTTGAGGTACAGCCGAGGTAAAGAAGCAGCCCAGCAGAAGAGGCAGAGTTCATTAGGTATAAACTAGGATGTTGCTGCCCAAATAGAGACAGCTGAGATTTCTATTTCCTTGCCTGCTTAGGGGCCCCTTCTCCGTGTGTCCAAGGTCCCAGACCATGCTCGTGATGCTTTCAAGCTGAAGAGATCAATCAAGAAAGCCTAGCGCTGGGTATCACTTGAGGAGCAGCATCACTTTGTTTGCCCTGGCCCCATCACCCTCCACTCTTCATCTCTGTTCCTGCAATACAGTTGTGCTGCAGGGGTGAGGCACACACAGCTCCACACCACCCTTGTAGCTGAGGAGAAATCACTAACCCTGCCTTCACCCTTCTGTGGGGAGCATCAAGCGTCCCTTCAGCTGCCCAAGGTCTTCCTCAACTTGCCTTTTGGTTGAACAGCAGCAAGGAGAGGTGCAGGGTGCCAGTGCGATCCCTGAAAAATCCTGAGAGAGCTGAAATTAGAGCAGAGCTCCGTCCCTTTGCTGAGACTTTCAAAGAAAACCTGAGACCCTGGCAAATCCCTTCCCCTGAGGGAGGGAGGGAACATCATGCCAGGCAAGGATTTCTTGGGGATTTCAGTGCCAAGGAGCTTGACATCCTTTGCGGCTAAAGAATCAGCTCCCCCTGTAGCAGAAGGATTTGTGTAAGTTAAACCCCTGCCCTATTTCGCTGAAGGAGCAGAGGCAGGTCGTGCCACTGCCCTTCTAGGCTTCCTTGGCTACCACAGAAGTGGGCTTTGCGACACCCGCCGCCCTCTCCTCGGTGCCAGCGTAAAGGCGCAGTGTGTCCGGCAGCATCTGCAGCCGCGGCGGCTGCTGAGCTGCAAGAGGCTGTTTTCTGACAGTCCCTTCTCCTCTTGTGCTCCCTGAGTTTGCCACCAGCAAAGGTTGTTTTCTTTTCTCCAAAGCATTAGCAAGTTTGCTGATGACACAAAGCTGGGTGGTGTCGCCAACACCCCAGCAGACTGTGCTGCCATTCAGCGAGGCCTGGACAGGCTGGAGAGCTGGGCAGAGAGACATGGAATGAACTATAACCAGGGTAAGTGTAGAGTCTGGCATCTGGGCAAGAACAACCCCAGGCACCAGTATAGGCTGGGGACTGACCTGTTGGAGAGTAGTGTAGGAGAAAGAGACCTGGGGGTCCTGGTGGACAGAAGGATGACCATGAGCCAGCAGTGTGCTCTTGTGGCCAAGAGGGCCAATGGCATCCTGGGGTGGATCAGAAGAGGGGTGGTTAGCAGATTGAGAGAGGTTCTTCTGCCTTGGTGAGACCACACACTGGAGTCCTGTGTCCAGTTCTGGGCCCCTCAGCTCAAGAGGGATGTGGAGAGGGAGGGAGTTCAATGTAGGGCAATAAGGATGATGAGAGAGGTGGAGCACCTCCCTGATGAGGAGAGGCTGAGGGAGTTGGGTCTTTTTAGCTTGGAGAAGAGGAGACTGAGGGGTGACCTCATTAATGTCTGTAAGTATTTGAAGGGTGGGTGCCTTGAGGATGGAACTGGGCTCTTCTCAGTGCCACCTAGTGATAGGACGAGGGGCAATGGTTGTGAGTTGGAACATAGGTACCACATCAATATGAGAAGGAAATTCTTCACAGTGAGGGTGATGGAGCAGTGGAACAGGCTTCCCAAGGAGGTTGTGGAGTCTCCTTCACTGGAGATGTTTAAGACCCACCTGGATGTGTTCCTGTGTCTAGGTGATCCTGCTGTGTCAGGGGCATTGGACCAGATGATCTTTCGAGGTCCCTTCCAATCCCTGATGATTCTATGGTTCTGTGATTAGGTATCAACCGACATGATGGTTTTGCCGACTTGCCCCAATACAGAACGTTGTCCAAACACAAACCTCTGCATCGAGTTTCTTTTTACACTGTGGGTTGTTGGAAGAGGGTTTTTTGTTTGCTTGATCGGGCTTTTCTGTTTGTTTGTTTGTAAATGGGGAAAGAATTGCTGCAGCGAGGGCAGTCCCAGCCAGGAGCACACCCCTTGGTACCGCATCGTGACAGTAACTCTTGAGGGAAACTAGAGGGCAGACTGCTAAAACACTTCAGGCTGCAAAGAAGGACTTCATCAGATTGCCAGAAAGCCCTGTACTGCCTCACTCCTTGGGTGTTGCATGTTTAACCAGCTCAGTGCTCTCAGCACGTCCTGGTGTGGTTCAGGAAACCTGCTGCACAGGCGTAATGGTCATTGCTGTGTGCCAGCAGTCAAGGGTGTCTCCTGTTGTAAGTCTGCTGATTATGGTACCAAATAGAGCTGGGTTATCATTTCCTCAGCCCTCCTTGTGTCCCAGAGGGGGTGGTGTGTCATGAGTTGTGTCTTACTGTGGACTAGAAATCACTCTGGACTGCACAGAGGGTTTTTTGTTTTGTACCTGTGAGTATTGCTTAGTATCTCGAGGGGCTTGGCCTCTGACTTGCTCATTGTGGCATGTTTACAAATCACTGAATCGTGGAGTTATTGAGGCTGGGAAAAAAGTCTGAGCTCATCCAGTGCATCCCAGGACCTACCTTCACCCCATCAGCCAGACCAGGGCACTAAGGGCCACAGCCAGGCTGTCCTTAAACACCTCCAGGGATGAGGACTCCACCACTGCCCTGCGCAGTCCAGGCTCTGATCACCTTTTCCATGAGGAAGGGCTTCTGAACATCCAACCTAACCTTATCCTGGCAGCTGCAGGCCCTGCCCTCTCGTCCTGGTGCTGGTTGCCTGGCAGCAGAGCCTGACCCCCACCTGACTATGGTCTCCCTTCAGGTCAACCCTGATTCTCCTCTAGGCTAAACACTGCCAGCAACCTGAGCCTCTCCTCAGCAGCCTTTCCCTCCAGTCCCTTCTCCAGCCTCATTGCTCCTCTGGACCCTCTCCAGCCCCTCCATCTCTTTCTTGAAGTGAGGGGCCCAGCACTGCCCAGACCAGCCATGCTCAATGATCCATGTTGTGTTGGGAGTACTCCTGAAAGCACAATGTTTCCCTAAAGAGTTACCCTTCCACAGCACAAACCTTTCCCAGCGGAGAAATGTTCCATCAGAGAATGTTGGACCAGTTTGACTTCTTGGCATGAGCTGAGGTACAAAAGCTCCTTGCGTTTGCAATGAGCATCAGCAGCCTCAGCCCACGCCAGCTTCTGAACCACAAACCAGGCAAACTCATCTTTTCCGCCCATAGCCATCCAACCTAGTAACTCTTATCCTCCTCCTTTGCTTCGCTGAAGCAGGAAAGTTCGTGTCTGCCCTGTGCCAAGATGCTGTCGGCAATCTTTCGAGGTCCCTTCCAATCCCTAATGATTCTGTGATTCTGCTGTCATTGGCCTGGAGTTTGAAATGCATGCGTGGCTGTAATCCCAGGTTATTCATTTAGAAATAGCCCCAAAATGCAGCTGCCTTCGGAACAGGCACATCAACCCTTTGTTCTGATGAGGATGTCTTTCCGGTGTAGGTTGCACAGGGTCATAGGATCATAGCACTGCCTAGGCTGAAGAAGAACTTGAAAGCAAGTCGCCCTAGACTGATTCACTGAAGCTTGTGTGAGTAGTTCTTCAGTGTGATATCATTTTGGAATGTGAGTTTTGTCATTCTTTTCCTCAAGCTTCTCTGCGAAGGAAAAAGCCACCGGCTCCACAGATATTAGTAGGTGATGAAGACTAGCGGCACCAGAACAATTCGCAGTCTCTTGCTTACAGCTTTTCATTTAAAAAAAACCAGCTAACTGTCTGAACCCATCTCAGGACGTGAGAACCATGCAGATAACAACCAGAGCTGCCCTGCCACCGGCGTTTGTGTCTCGGGAGGAGGTGGCAGCTTATCAGGAGCACGAAGGGGCAGCCAGCTCGACAGTAACCGAAGACATGCGTGGAAGCAGAGAGCCTTCCCACCAGCAGCGTTTTGCTGTGGGATATGTTACAGTAGGTCTTGTCAGGAAGTTTTGTGCATAATTTAGAGTCAATCTTTAATATCTGATCGGAGAGCTGGTGCTAAATGAAGTGCCAGTGCAGAAGAGGGGGGGAGCGAGCGCCTTCCTCCAGCATCTCTTTCATGTAGTGAAACAACTTACTTGCAAGTCGTTGTTTGTCATTTTGTTGCCCAGCAGATTTGTTCAGCTGGAGTCTGTAAGGCATGAAATAGCCAGATCTTGAGGGTGGTAGCCCGTTCCTTTTGTCCCACTGTCTGAGGGACTACAATAGCACAACTGAGGGCTTTCAACAGGAAGAGTTCAGTGTCATCTTTAGAGTTTGGTGATTGCAACTGTTCCTCCCAGCTTGGCTAAACGGTGCAGTAACGAAAAGCCACAGCTTGCCATCGCCCTGTCTGCTCCCAAACGGAGGGCTTCTGGCTGCTGCTTCTTAGCTGCTGCGGGTATGACTGTGGTCGCGGTGAGTAAGAGATCTATAAACGGGGTCTGGTGGCAAGTAAGCGTCATGTGGTTGTTCACTTGGGAAGCTTGTTGAGTGGGAGGCATTTACTGAACCTTGGTGCAGTCGCTGCGGTCGCTGCTTTGTAGGCGGTCTGCTTTCTCCATGGTGCAGCAACTTCTGAGAGAACAGGCTGCCTCAGCAGAGTCCTAGGGCCAAACGTGTGGGGCTGGATCACTGTGTGAATGTGTAAGGCTAGAAACTCTGCAAACATGGGCAGATTTTCATTCTCCTATTGTATAACATTAGCAGGGAATACGGACATCTCCGTGCACAGCGGAGGTGCTGTCAGGAACGAGATCCATTTCATGCTTCATCTTCTTTCAGCTGACATGTTGTGTGAGAGCAGAGAATCCCGGCAGCAGCTGGAATTACCAGCTTGGGCCAATTTCCCGGGAACAAAAGGGAGGTGCAACTGTAAAAACGGTTGTTCTGAAAAAGAAGATGGAAGTGAGATTTTTCACAGTTAATTTAGAATTTAATAAAAATTAAAAAAAAACAGAAGAAGTGAAAATAAATGAAATAAACAAAAAGAAATTACAAGAAATGGGCAAAAAGCTGATATAAAACCAGCCATTGCCTTTTCCTGTGGTTAGAAAACTCAGTCTTCTTTGTCCCAGCCGTCACTGTCCCAGAAGCTGACAGTGGCATCGTGCTGACTGCAATCACAGCCCTGCAGCTTCTCAGACAGGGAATGAAGAGAGCGCTGGGGGCTGGAAAACCTTCTAATTCCGTGGTTCACAGAAGCGCCCAAGTATGTGCTCAGGACTGTCCTTAATCAGGACAGCATTCAAGTGGCTGCTGTCAAGTGCCCCCTTTTCTGTTGTCGCTAAACGGGCCAGAGTTACTCCGTGTACGGAGGCTTACTGGAGCTGCAATGGGCGCGCCGCTCGAGAAGCTGCAGCGGCTGGAAGAATAACCAGAGACGGTAACTGCGAGGATTATTAATGCACCAAGAGCAACCTATTTTTGAGTTTACAGACTCCTGCTGATCTCTGGAGGAGTCTGAGCTCTAAAAATAGCGTGCTTTGGGAGCTGGGAGAGAGAGAATTGGAGCTGGCCGGAGGGAGATCTGAGTGGGCTGAAGGATCATGCGGAGATAATAGAGCGTCCGCTGACTGCAAAGGGGATTCAGGCAGCAATTACATGCAAGCGGAGAGCAGCGGCTGCGCCTGAGAGACAGAGAATGCCATTAGCAGGTGTGCAGGTAGCACTGCTTGCGAGCAGCGTGCTTCAGACACCGTTCGAGAGCAGTGGGCTTTCTTCTTCCCGGCACCAGAGGCAGGGCTCCTGTCATCCTGGCAGCTGGGTTGCTCCCACATGGGATGTCAAGCGGCAGGGTTTTTGGGTGCTGTCGTGTGTTCTCTTTGCTCCCGCTGCTAATCAGCCTTGTAGGTACATGGCCTCCTAGAAGGTTGTGTTTCCTTTGGCTAGAGCTCCTAAGCCACAGTTGTGACTGGGGGAACTGGCACCAGCAGGTCTTCTGGTGGCTCCACTCCCTAGTGGGAGTCCTTTGCCATGGGACGGGTAAGAATCAAAGAATCATTAGGGATTGGAAAGGACCTTGAAAGATCTTCTAGTCCAATCCCCCTGCCATGGCAGAGAGATGCCTGATCAGCTGGATGGGGTGTGATGTACAAAGAAGAAATGGACCGTGTGCCTACAAGTAATCCCAGCAGCCAGGTCACTTGGCTCACTAGCCACACAGCAATGACATTGTCAACGACAAGTCCACAGCAAGGCAGGGGTGAACAGGGACTTGCACCTGGCCCACAAATGCCCTGTGGCCTCTGCGAGTGGAGAACAGCTCCCCTCTGGACAAATAGAGGCTCTGCCTCAACTCACAGACTGGCTCAGTGCTTGAGAGCACCTCTGGAGACCATCTCATCCCACCTCCCGCTCAGGACAGGGTCATTGCTCCAGACCATGTCCAGATGGGTTTTGAATATTGTCAAGGATGGAGGCTCCACAACCTTTTTGGGAGCCTGTGCCCGTGTTTGACCAACCTGGCAGTAAAAGCTCTTTCTCACATAGATGAAATTCTCAGCACTTCAATTGATGGATAGTTTTGTCCTGCTCCAGCAGGGGGGTTGGACTCAATGATCTCTTGGGTCCCTTCCAACCCCTAACATCCTATGATCCTATGATCCTATGGCCACTGTCTCCCGTCCTGTCACTGGGCACCACTGAGGAACATCTATCCCCATCCTCTTTGTACCCTTATTGGCACAACTCCCAGAGGCTTGGTGTGTGCAGCACAGGACGGCTGACTGCTAGAGCTGAGGGCATCAGGAAAGGTTGAACTACCTGAAGAAGATAAGCAGGGAGCTCCCACATGAGGCAGATGTCTCCTCTAGGATGACTCCTGGAGGAAATCATCTAAGACATGAATCTGCTAGAAAGGCATCAAAATGATTGTGTAATCCTAAAAGAGCAGCTGTCCTTCACGCCACAGACCTGCTCATGATGCATCTGGAGGCAGAACCTGCCGCTGGCCTCTTTCAGCAGAAGGACCTGTGTGACTTGGTCTAGGTGATCCAGCTGTGGCAGGGGGATTGGACTAGATGATCTTTTCAAGGTGCCTTCCAATCTCTAATGATTCTATGATTCTATGACCAGAAAACCCCTGTGACACTGAGGTCTGCAGTCTGCTCGGATGTGCCTGCGGTGCTCTGCACGTGCTCTCTCCTGATCCTAGGCTTCAGCACTCAAGTTTAATTGCAGACAGGGATGTTTTACCTACCCACCACTGGAAAAGAGTCACCTTGTGATGGGCAGGAACAGGGACAGGACAGTTTGAATGAGGGAGGAGAGCGCGCGGCTGAGAGGCGCAGCAGGTGCTCAGGCAGGCAGTGATGATGGCACAGGACCAGGTTATGTGGGTGAGTGTGTCCTGGGGGGCCATCTGCGCAGTCGCCAGGTTGACTTTTGTTCTCGAGAGCAGAAAGACAAGCACCTCAAGCTCCCTGGCTGGAAGGACATGTCAGCTGAAACAGAACAGTATGTTGCCATTGCCGCGCTGAAGGAGGCTGTGGGGCGATTCCGCTGGCTGCTTGCTAACAGCCGCAGCAAGACGTGGGCTTGTGACCTCTTTTCTGTGGAAAACAACACCCCCTCACTTCTTTCCAAGGCAAATTACTTCACCTGGGAGGTCTTTATTCAAAAGTTGCCTGCACCTCGAGGCGGTTGGTGCAAGCCACGCAGGGCTTCTCAGTAACATCTCTTCTCTCCAGGGAGAGTGTTTCTTCTGAAAGCGAAGCCAGTCCATGCGTCTGAGCATCCCTTGAGCGCTGTGTGAGCCCAGCCTACGCGTGCTCAGGAGCGCAGCACACGGGCCCATTGCACTTGGCTCCCTCTGCCCTGCTTTCCAAGCACTTGGGAAAGGTTCATCGGGCCAGCAGAATTCACTGCACAAGAACACTGGCATCTGGGCTGAACAAGCACACGAGCTGCAAGAGCCCATGCCTTGGACTTCTGGAGGTTAACTGCAAAACATGTTCTCCTCACTGTGGGGCTGGCTGGGACCACCTGGAATCAACAGCAGCCACCAGTAGATAGCTCTGAACTTCAAAGAGAGCAGGAAGGAACCGTAGGCTGGGGTTCAAATTAACCGTGACTGTGCAGGAAAAAGTCACGGCAGAACTGAAATCACAGAATCCCAGAACATTAGGGACTGGAAGGGACCTCAGAAGATCATCCAGTCCAATCCCCCGGACAGAGCAGGATCCCCTAGGAAGGGGCTGCCCAGGGGGGTTGTGGAGTCTCTTTCTCTGGAGACGTTTCAAACCCTCCTGGCCACGTTCCTGTGTGAATGGATCTATGGGATCCTGCTGTGGCAGGGGGATGGGACTGGATGCTATTTTGAGGTCCCTTCCAATCCCTGATGTTCTGTGATTCTGTGATTCTGTGCTTGTTACTCAGCTGATGGTGCCTGCTACCCGCAGGGTGGCAACGTTGCTGAGCCCTGAGTACTGCCTTTGCCTGCTGAAGCAGCACTGAGGCTTCTCTAGAGGTCAGTCCCAGGGTCTGTGCAGGGCTGGACTCTGCTCCACCTGAGGGCAGGGGCAGCCCGGGAGATCTCTGTGCCCTGCCTGTAGACACAAGTCTTCAGAGGCCTGAGCTCTGCAGGGAGCTGTGCTGTTTCACCAGGCAGAGCTGTGAAGTGTGGGTGAAAAAGCAGGTGGATGGAGAAGATTTCACACCCACTCTGTTCCCTGAGCTTGGGTGCAAATCAGCCCACTCGGCAGGAGCGCCGTGTGGCTGTGGGGGTCTGCTCTGTCTCCCGGCTCACAGGCACTGATGACCGACTGCTTCCTGGTCTTGCTTTTGTCACACAGGTCCGGCAAGAGAAACCGAGTGGACTCCAGTGGACGGAGAAGATGAGACCTGTGTCATGTATTTGTATGAAGACCGTGAACCTCCCGGCCCGGCAGCACCCCGCAGGAAGTGTCGTCTCTGCACGGCTGCACCAGCCCCTGCTCCATGTCCATGCTGGTGAAGCAGAGCCGAGCGCAACGACCAGCAGGGGTGCGTGTGGCCCCGGGGCTTCTGCGATTTGAGGCTGAAACATAAGTAGAATAAATTCTTCTTGTTTTCTAATGACGATTTGCAATTAATGCAGGGCTGGTCATTCCGTTGGAAACAAATCCATCCAGACACAAGAGCTGCCAACTTATTGGACAAAGTGCAGAATAAAGAAGGACTTTAGCATCTCAGTTCCTGTTGGGTGCTCCTGGTTGAGATGGAGAGTGGGACTCAGAGACAGAAAAGGGACTGAGTGCAGGCTTCTGCTTTGGGAAGAGGGTCAGGGAGCAAGAGAGCTTTCAGGGCCAGCAAGATTCCTGCTGCTACTACATCTCTTCCCTCCTGCTCAAGTTTTCTAGCAGGCAGCTCAGCAGGGGCACCAGAGCAGATCCAGCAGGCTGGAGAGGGGTGTGTGCTGTGCTGACATGTGGCAGAAGAATGTTCTGAAGACCAAAGACTTGGGGAGGCAACCTATTGCCCCCAGAAAAAGCACCCCACCGACAGTCCCGGCACGTGCTGAGGTGGTGGTGTGGAGAAGCAGGGTGAGTGGTGGAGGAAGCTAGGGCTGGGGGGCTGAACAGCCCATGAGCTCAGCCCCCGTTTGTGTTGCTGAAGGTTAGTGAGGACAAACAAAAGCCCCCGACGCTGCTTTCTATGGGCAGCTCAGAGCTCACTGATAATCTCTCGTGAGGTCACCCACCTCCTCTAAATGTCATGCACGCGTGTGATCTGAAAGCTGCATGGGCTGTGCTCATGCCTGGATGACATCCCAATGACTCAGGCACCCAGACCTCTGCACAAGGCCACAGCTGAACCTGCCTGTGTTCTGGAAACTACCAAAGGGGTGGATGTGGTGGAGGACAGGTCGGGAATATGACACTGGATGTCACTGCACAGTTGAGTAGTACAGTCATCATCACATTTGTAGAGTTGTGACACCAACAGGACATCTTGCCTGTTCCCCAGACCTTGAGAGGAGTGGAAAATGTTCCGCCTTGGTAGTGCCCCTGGCCAAGAGAGACTGGTGTGTGCTGGGGGTCTGTTGCTGACCGGCAGCCAAGGGCCAGGTCATCTGGTGGTGCAGTGGCACCATCCACGTCACCAAAGCTATCACACACAATCACAAAATCATCGGAACTGGAAGGGACCTCAAGAGATCATCAAGTCCAGTGGCCCTACCAAAGCAGCCTTGCACAGGGCTGCATCCAGGTGGCATCTGAGTGTCTCCAGAGCTGGAAACCCCACAACCTCTCTGTGCAGCTTGTGCCAGGGCTTTGGGACTCTCCCAGGGCTTTGGGTCACTCCCTCCCAAGGCTGAGGGAGGTGTTTAGCCTGGAGGAGACTCAGAGGGGACCTTCTCCCTCTCTCCAACTCCCTGAAGGGAGGCTGTGGTCAGCTGGGGGTCAGGCTCTTCTCCCAGGCACCTAGTGCCAGGATGAGAGGGCAGGGCCTGCAGCTGCCAGGGGAGGGATAGGTTGGGTGTCAGGAAGCCCTTCCTCATGGAAAGGGTGATCAGAGCCTGGACTGGGCTGCCCAGGGCAGTGGTGGAGTCCCCATCCCTGGAGGTGTTGAAGGGCAGCCTGGCTGTGTCCCTCAGTGCCCTAGTCTGGCTGCTGGGGTGATGTTAGGTGCTGGGTTGGGCTGGAAGATCTCAGTGCTCTTTTCCAGCCTCAGTGATTCTGTGACTCCTCCAGGATAGAGAGCTTCCTACTTTATCTGAGGCAGGGGCAAGAAAGCCCCCGGAAAGCTGAGTGGTGGGTTTCAGTCCTGCACTGTCACAGTTGGCCTGCACCCAATGTGCTCTGTACAGACTGGCTTCAGCAGAAGTGTCCCATCATCAGCAGCTTTTTGAACAGCAGTGGTGTCGGGCTGTGACCTTCCACTGGGTCTTCTCGTGGAGAGAGGCAGTGCCTTCTGGCCGACATCCAGAGCCCCTGGCCCTGTGCACTCTCCACTGGCTGACTGTCTCGGGACACTTTCCAGAGGAACATCAGCACCTCTGATCCTGTTCTGGCAGGGGGTTGGACTGGATGGTCTCTCAAGGTCCCTTCCAGTCCCTGATGTCCTGTGGTTCTGTGGTTCCGAGTGACTGCGCAGCAGCAGGGAGCCCAGACGCTCCCCTGGTCAAGGCTCTTGTTTCCCAGTGAAGTGGCCCTGCTCAGAAGATCGTGGCGTGAATCCCCGAGGCCTGACGGGGCAGATGCCTTTTGCTGAGCAGAAGGTTTTCTGATGCTGCAGAACAGCCCTCAGACGGGCTCAGGAGTCTACCTGCTTGGCTCCAAGCCCTAGCAGCTCTACGCGCCTTGCTCCAGGCAGATTTGCAGGTGATGTGTTGTTGACTGCAGATTAAAGACCAAGGTGGAAGCCCCGTGACCTCCGCAGGTGACCAACCCTTGTATCTCGTTGTCTGGCTGTTAGAAGATTCTTCCTAGTTTCAAGCTGAGGCTACTGGCCTGCGTTACGGGACCGTGTGTGTGCCGCAGGCGCCTCCCCAGGGAAGAAGCGGCGCTGAGGAGAGCCGTGAGATTAGGAACTTGTGTCACACAGATGAGTTTCCATCTTTCCAGGGGTGTGACAGCAGCCTTCCATTGCTCAAGGCACGAGTGACCTGTGGGCATGGGCTCTGAAACAGGGGCTCTGCTGTCTGTGGTTCTCTCAGGTCACACAACAAAAATGAGGAGTCTCAAGTGAAAGGGAGTTGGCTCTTGGTGCACCCAAGCAACAGGCAAAGGAGAAGAACCAGCAGCTCCCACTCACGTGAGCACTCATTCACTCCATACAGGGCAAATACAGCCCAAAGTGGGGACAGGGACACATGAACAGTGAGACAGAGTCTAGCTGGAGGCCTGGAGGTGTTTAAGAAACGTGCAGACACAGTGCTTCAGGAGCTGCTCTGGTGGCAGAGATCGGGGCAGTTCTGTGTTTTATCTGGTGGCCTGTGTTTGCTGCTGGTGTCTGATCAGGGTTTGGGGTTTGCTGTTGTTGTGGGTCTGGCTGGACCTGGTGATCTGGGAGGTCCTTTCCGAGCAGGAATCATCTGCAGTTCTGTGGGTTGTGTGTGTGTGAGGGCTGTCCAGTCCTGGAAGCAGGGCAGAACCCGACTGAAGCATCACATCCCCCACCTTCACCCCAAAGGAGCACTGTGTCTTTACTGCACAAGATGGTTCCCAGACCACCTGAGAGGACATGCCTGCCTCAAGGAGCCCTCAGCCCTCCCATGTGAAGGGCTCTGACTAGTATTAGCAGCTCTTCTCTGAAATGGGCTACTTAAAATACTCCTGCCCCTGCCTTTGTCAGTCTGCAGCTGCATGGCCCAACTCATCCCACTGCAGTCGCTCTGTAGTGGGAAGACCTGTGGAAACCTGCCCCGTTTATTTTCCGTTCAGCAAGGACGTTCACGTCTGACCCACTGCGGGAGGAACAGGAGCCACCACAGCACAAGTCTTCATGGGAGGCAAGCCCAAGGAACCTGCCAAAAAGGCAGAGGAAACAATTGAAAGACACGTTTCACAGACCGTCAGGGATTGGAAGGGACCTCAAAAGACCATCCAGTCCAGTCCCCCTTCCACATGTTGCTGGCCCCAGTTTGGCCCAGTGCTCTTGCTCACACTGGTGCTGTTAGTGCTAGTGCAGCCCAGCTGGGGCATGGCATCCCCAATCCAAGTGTGCAATGGGATCTCCTCCTCTTCTCCCACTAAACCACAGAGAGATCGGAGCCTCCTGCACAGACTGCAGAGCACACTAAACTGCTGCTTCTCCCCCGTGGCAGATGGAGGCTTCCACGCAGCCACAGCTTTTCTTGCCAGCATCAGCCCCGGATGCAGACCCCTCCTGGGTGGCACGTGGGTGGCTGTCGTGTGCCAAGGTTCTGCAGATTTCTCCAATGGGTCAAGGTACCTACTGCGCTGCACTGAGTTCCTGCCCCTCCAGCTCAGGAGGGGACAAGTGTCCTATGTAGTCTTCGTCTTCCTCACACACAGACAGTGCCTACAGCCACTGGTGGCTTGAAGCCGTTCTTCCTCTGCCCAAGCGGAGATCTCAGGGCCCCAGGCCACCTCATCTCAGCTGGGAACGTTCAGCTCTGTGTTTGTGCACAGACAGGACCTGGCCAAACACCACTTTAGCTGCAGGAAAATGTCCTCCTCTTGCCATCGTGCTCTTAGCGACTGTTTGCTGGCAAAAGCATCCCTGGCTTTAAATAGCCGGGATGACCCAGATACTACTGTGAGTGATTTCTGGAGGGTGAGGTGCAGACTCTAGTCTCTACCAGACAGCTGAAGTCAGTGCAGTCCTTCTGATCAGGAGTTTCCGGAGAACCTTTATGCTGCATCATCCCTCCTGCATTCAGCTCTTGGCTCACTTCTGCTGTGCTTCCTCGTGCAGAAGGACATCAAGTGCTGAGGGAGCTGGTGGAGGAACTTGCCAAGCCTCTCTCCATCATCTACCAGCAATCCTGGTCAACGGGAGAGGTCCCAGATGACTGGAGACTTGCCAATGTGACACCCATCTACAAGAAGGGCAGGAAGGATGATCTGGGGAACTACAAGCCTGTCAGCCTGACCTCGGTACCAGGGAAGGTCATGGAACAGTTCATCTTGGGGGTGATCACACGGCAAGTGCAGGACAACGGGGGCATCAGGGCCAGCCAGCATGGGTTCATGAAGGGCAAGTCCTGTTTAACCAACCTAATCTCCTTCTATGATCAGGTGACCCACCTAGTGGATGAGGGAAAAGCGGTGGATGTTGTCTACCTGCACTTCAGGAAGGCATTTGACACCGTTTCCCACAGCATTCTGCTGGAGAAGGTGGCAGTTCATGGCACAGACAGGAGGACTCTTGGCTGGGTTAGAAACTGGCTGGATGGCCGAGCCCAGGGAGTGGCCGTGAACGGCGTGAAATCCAGTTGGGGGCCAGTCACAAGCGGGGTCCCTCAGGGCTCAGTGTTGGGACTGGTCTTGTTTAATATCTTTATCAATGATCAGGATGAGGGGATCGAGTGCACC
>VXBP01009181.1:122251-151711 GCA_013400115.1 Rhinopomastus cyanomelas
AGTCTGGAGAAGAGAAGACTGAGAGGGGACCTTATTGCCCTCTACAACTACCTTAAAGGAGGTTGTAGCAAGGCTGGTGTTGGGCTCTTCTCTCCAATTAGTGATGATAGGACGAGGGGACATGGCCTCAAGTTGCATCAGGGGAGGTTTAGATTGGATGTTAGGAAGAAGTTCATTACTGAGAGGGTGATTAGATGCTGGAATGGATTACCCAGGGAGGTGGTGATGTCACCATTCCTGGAGGTGTTTAAGGAACGAGTGGACGCGATGCTTGGGGATATGGTCTAGTGGTTAGACACTAGGAGAAAGGGCTGGACTTGATGACCCTGGAGGTCCTTTCCAGCCATGATGATTCTATGATTCTATGATTCTATGAGGGGCTGGACGGGGCCAGTGAAGGGCAACAAGGCTGCGGAGAGGCCTGGAGAATGGGCCCTGTGGAGAGCGGCTGAGGGAACTGGGTTTATTTAGTCTAGAGAGGAGGAAGATGAGAGGAGACCTCGGTGCTCCCTACAGCTCCCTCAAAGGTTGTAGCCAGTGCTAGTCTCTTCCCCCAGATTACTCATGATAGGATGACGGGAAATGGCCTCAATTTGCATCAGAGGAGGTTTAGACTGGTTCTTTGGAAAAAGTTGTTTGCTGAGAGAGCAGTT
Organism: Rhinopomastus cyanomelas; assembly: GCA_013400115.1. Classification (NCBI taxonomy): domain Eukaryota; kingdom Metazoa; phylum Chordata; class Aves; order Bucerotiformes; family Rhinopomastidae; genus Rhinopomastus; species Rhinopomastus cyanomelas. The sequence continues at coordinate 122,905 of VXBP01009181.1, forward strand.
GGGCACTGGAACAGGCTGCCCAGGGAGGTGGTGGGGTCCCCATCCCTGCAGGTCTTCAAAAACCAAGTAGCTAGAGGGCTTGAGCCCACAATATAGGGGTTAGGAAGCTGCTGGGCTGAGGTCTGGGCTTGCTGATCCCGGAGGTCCTTTCCAGCCAGAACGATTCTGTGATACATCTTCACACACCTGAAGCCTTCACTGTGTTGTCCTGTGGTGTGCACTGGTTTCTCCTGGAACACAGTGAAGTGCGGAGAACCTCCACTGTGGACTTTGGTAACGAGCACTTGACTGTAAGTGACTTAGGGTTAGTTTTAGAATGTTTGCTCTTAAAAAGTCTTTGGGACCATTTCCAGTGGCTGTGGAAGTGTTTAATGACCGATGGCCTCGGCTGCGAGACTCAGCTGGACACAGAGCTGCAGTCCGGGCCACCTTCCAGCTCTGCACAGCAGAAACCCACAGCTGCAAGCGTGGCAGCCGGCGCCCATTAAACACGGCACCGAAGGTGACCGTGCAACTGCGTCTAGGGGATCCTGCTTTGTCCGGGGGATTGGACTGGATGATCTTCTGAGGTCCTTTCCAATCCCTAATGACTGGATCTAGGGGATCCTGCTGTGGCAGGGGATGGGACTGGATGGTCTGTCGAGGTCCCTTCTATCCCTCATGTTCTGTGATGCTGTGACCTGGAGATGTGTCTGCTGACAGGTGCCAGCTGAGCAGGCTCTCTGCTCAGACCGAGATAACTGCTTAAAAGTAGGGCAGGGAGAAACCTCGTTTTGATAAGGACAATCTTTTTTTGTCTCTCCAGAGCAGGGCACTGGGAAGGATGTGGGTTTGCTTCCATTACAAGTGAAGGGGGAAATGTCCCAGCAAACAAACAGCTCTGCAAGGACTGACCATGACTCTTGCAGCTTTGTTAGCTGCCGTGAAGGAGGTCTGAGAGGCAATGGCACAGCAGGTCTGCAAACACTTACAGGAGCTGCTTATCCCTCAGTGGTGTTAGATCAGTTCAGTGAAATCAGAGCCTGCTCCCGTAGCCATGCAGTGTGACCAGCTGGCAAACGATCTGGATGAACTGCAGCTCACGGGAGGAGCGAATCTGGAGAGCAAGCAATGAGCAGCAAGTGTGGCTAGCACATGTCAGAGAGCGGCACAGGAGAAAGGAACCTGGGGGTCCTGGGGGACAGCAGGATGGCCAGGAGCCAGCAATGGGCCCTTGTGGCCAAGAAGGCCAGTGGCATCCTGGGGTGGGTCAGAAGGGAGGTGATTAGTAGACTGAGAGAGGTTCTTCTCCCCCTCTGCTCTGCCCTTGGTGAGACCACAGCTGGAATACTGAGTCCAGTTCTGGGCCCCTCAGTTCCAGAAGGAAACAGAGCTGCTGGAGAGAGCCCAGCGCAGAGCCACAGGGATGATCAAGGGAGGGGAGCATCTCCCTGCTGAGATGAAAGGAAAGGCTGAGGAAGCTGGGGCTCTTGAGCTGGCAGAAAAGGAGACCAAGACCCCATGAGTGCCGATAAACGTGTGAAGGATGAGTGTCACGAGGATGGAGCCAGGCTCTGCTCAGGGGCACCCAATGACAGGACAAGGGGCACTGGTTGTAAGCTGAAAAGGACCTTCTTCCCAGTGGGGGTGACAGAGCACTGGACAGGACTGCCCAGGGGGTTGTCGAGTCTCCTTCTCTGGAGACATTTAAAATACCCCTGGACGTGTTCCTGTGCGACTGGATCTAGGGGATCCTGCTGTGGCAGGGGCACTGGACTGGATGATCTCTCAAGGTCCCTTCCCATCACTAACTCTGGCACTTGCTAACTCTGACAAGGTTTGGTGCTCCTGAGCAGGTCTGACTTGGGAAGCAGGGTATCAGGAGGAGATTCCAGACTTCTGCAGGGGAAAAACCCCAGAAACATAAACAGGAGCTTTCAGAGGTCAGAACGTGGAGCCTGCCCAGAGCTCCTATTCCTGGCCACAGTGAGACCCTGGTGGAAATCAGGGATAATCCCTGTATTCGCGCTTCTAATTGGGACAAACTGAAAGGGAGGAAGCTTGAGTGAGCCAGCCTCTGCCTGTCCCTGGGGCTCCGGGTTTGCTGCCAGCTGGTCACAGAGAGCACACCCTTGCCAAGCCTCCCCTACGAACAGACCTTGGTTTATTATGGCCGAGCGGCGGTGGCAGCAGAGAGGGGATCTATTTTTGTCGCCACTCTGTGCAAACATGTGACCTTTGTGATGGCCACCTGGCTCGATCCAAGTCAGCTGCCTTGGCCGTGGCTGCTGGTGGAGGCTCCTCTGTCCCTGGGGCTGTGCGCACCTGCCTGAGGCTGGCTCCAGGGCAGCGGGGATGAGGGGCTGTGCCTGCAGCTATTCTGGTCCTGGCGAGCTGCGGCGGTGTCATGTGGAGCTGGGAGCCCAGACGTGCCTGATGCATTGACCTGGTGACTAATCGCGGTATTTTTGTTGTCTTAGCGCCTGCCGGGCAAAGACTTACGGCCTCGGGAAACCTTCACAGAGTGATCCCTCGGCGCTGATCCGGTCTTCAGCTGAGGCTTCCTGATAGAGCACAAAACCAGGACGAGCAGGAGGCTGCTACCCCAGGGGTGGCCAGGTCTGAACTTCTCTGAGTCTGAAATCCAGGCAAAACAGGAGGAGCGCCCGTGCTCCCTTCTCATCCATGCCGGCTCAGAGCCATATGCTGGCAGCTGGAGAGCATCTGTCTGAGCTGCCTGCGGAGCAAGAAGGGTCGAGGGCAGTGGCTGGGCAGCCATGAGGCGTCGTCTGTGGGGATGGTCATCTAGCTCCCTCATCTGCCTGCCAATGGGCAGCCAGGCGCGGCCGTGGACCATCCATCCTCGCACAAGCAACGGAGGCGAGAGAAGGCAGCATCCTACATCCGAGCTCGCCGCCCCTCTGCTAACTGCCCCCCGGAGCCAGGCAAGAGACTGATTTCTCGTTTACCCTTTGGTTTGGTTTCAGCTGGGCTTTTCTGTAACAGCTGGAGGTCTGCCAGGCGCTCAAGCGACGGCTCTGGGGCTTGAGCTTTGACAACCGGAGGGGAAAGGGTCCCCGTGCCAGCCATGAGCTACTTCCTGTCCTACTGCAAAGCGCATGGCACTGCCGTGCTCGCCCGCTACCAGACCCTGCGGGCAGAGGGCTTTCTGTGTGATGTCCTGCTCAAAGTGCAGGGGAGCGAATTTCCCGCGCACAAGTCCTTGCTGGCCACCTCCAGCGACTACTTCCGAGCCATGTTTAAAGGTTACACCCAGGAGTCTCGAGCCAGCGTGATCCACCTGCACGTCGTCTCGCCCGCAGGTCTCCAGCGCGTCCTGGATTTCATTTACACATCCCTGCTGCCCCTTTCATTTGAAAGCCTGGAAGACACCTTGGAAGCTGCGAGCTACTTACAGGTGACTGATGCTGTTGGCTTGTGCAGTCAGTACTTGGTTAACAATCTTGCCTTGGAAAACTGCTGCTTCTCTGCCAACGTGGCCAGCAAGTTCTATCTGCCAGATGCCCTAGCAGCAGCAGAAAAATATGTCACCAGTAATCTCTGGAGGCTGCTGGACGTGGATTTGTCGGGACTGCTGGAGCTGAACTTCAGGTCTTTGCTAGCAGTGGTTCAAGCGCCAGACCTCCCCGTGGTGAAGGAAATCTGCCTGTTGAATCTCGTGTTGCTCTGGCTGAAGCAGGACAAAGCCAGGCTGGTCCATGCTGGCAGCCTGCTAGAACATTTGAGATTTGGCCTCATACCCGTGGAAGAGCTGAGGAGAACCTACACCCAGTCAGAAGTGCCCCTCACTGCAGCTATTAAGTGCTTGATCATCAAAGCAATAAGCTACCACACAGCCGTCTTCAAACAGCCTGTCCTGCAGGACAAGTCCACGACACTGAGGAGCCAGAGAACTCAGATCGTTCTGCTGGGGGGTGGGACGGCAAGTGAGGGGCTGGCCACCGACGTGGTGGCCTTCGATGTTTACAGGCACAAGTGGCGAGCTCTCACGCAGCTGCAGGACAGGGTGCAGAACCACAGCGTGTGTGTGGTGGAGAACTTCCTCTACATCCTGGGTGGGGAGACAGAGAGCAGTGTCCCGAGCGATGCTGGAGCTGAGAAGGTCTTGTTGGTCACGAACAAGGTCCACCGTTATGATCCCAGGTTTAACACGTGGACCCAAGCCACGGGCATGCTGGAGAAGAGGTGCCAGTTCTCCTCTTGTGTCCTGGGCAGGGATATCTTTGCAATCGGTGGGAAGGGCGAGGACGGCTCCCTGCATGCATCTGTGGAAGTCTACGACATCGGCAGGGACAGGTGGACGAAGGCCAGGGAGCTGCCGTGCAAGACACACGGCCACGCCAGCGCCGTCTGCAAGAAAGCCATCTACATCTCCGGTGGCAAGCACTCTGAGGCAGGTGCCACGAGCCAGGACGTGTATTGTCTGAGCTCATCGCAAGGGCCGTGGAGAACACGAGCCCCCATGAGCATTGCTCGCTTTGGGCACCAGATGGCAACGATCAGAGAGGCCATATTCACCTTCCTGGGACTGTATGAGCCCTTCTCTGAAATAGAAAGATACGACCCAGAGCAAAACCAATGGACTCGGCTAAGACCACTGACCTATGATCGATTTTGCTACGGCCTGGCCGTGGTGGAGGAAACGGCTCTGCTCATTGGGGGCAAGAAATGGCAGAACTCACAGGAAGTCCCCACACAAAACGTGGTTGGCTACGACATCGACAGTGACAGCTGGGAAGAGGTCTGCAAAGCCCCTCTGCCTTGGTGCGGGCTGCAGTGCGCGGTGCTGCAGCTCCCTGCACTCGCTGACGAGCAGGACAGTGGTGGCCAGCAGAAGAAGCCACCCAAGTGCTGAGCTCACGCGGGAGAGGAGCCACTGGGCTGGGCTCAGGAAGACGAACACGACAGAGCGGAGGTTTCGCTCTGACAAGCCAAACTCTTGGTGCAGCAAACCTGGCTTGGCCATGGGAAGAGGTGCTGGGGTTTGTCGAGCTGGAAGCCGGTCCCGCTGGGGAACGACTCAGCAAGAGGAACATTCAGAGGCAACAAGCAAAACTCACCATCTTTGGCTCCTGGCAAGCAAAACCTAGACAGCAGCAGGTGCTGCAAGTCAGCTTCTCCAGAGGTTAGAAGTACAATCCATCCCTTCTGCTTTCTCAGTCAGAGGTGACTTTCCCAGCTGGTAAGTGGTGCTGCAGCCTCACGCTGCGGCCAAGCAAAGCGCAAGCAAGCTGTGCGGAGACTGGGAAAGCGATGCCTGCAGGAAGGGACAACAAGCACTGCCAAGGACAGGGTAGCATCTGATGTGCTGCACATGAGGCCAGAAGGTCTTAGCCCACCAGCATGACTTCCTGGGCAGAAAGCACAGGGGTTCTTGACGCGTAGGCTCAGCTACAGCTCCAAGTTAACGTGGTGACGGGGGCCGCGTCTCTGAGCAGCCTTTGTTGCAGCCTGCCTGCTGGATGCTGATTTTGCACATGGGTGTCTTCTGCAGCCAAACCTTGTGTCCGTCTGGATGGCCGGAGCTAAGTGGGTGCACTCACTGCTAAACTCAAAGAAACCTGTTGGAGAAGTCACTGCAACTGGAGCCTTGATACGGACGTTGGTAGCACAGGCTGCTGTACTCTACCTGCTCGTGCCGGGAACGTTGGTCACAGCTGGGGATCTGGTGCATGAGAGTTAAAAAACATTTTAAACCCACCGGGACAAATTCCTGTGCAGCTGGATCTAGGGGATCCTGCTGTGGCAGGGGGACTGGACTGGGTGATCTTTCAAGGTCCCATCCAATCCCTCATGTCCCTAATGGAGGTAACTGAAGGTCTTCAGAATCACAGAACATCAGGGATTGGAAGGCACCTCAAAAGATCATCCAGTCTAATCCCCCTGCCAGAGCAGGATCCTCTAGACCAAGTCACACAGGAACAGGTCCAGGTGGGTTTGAAATGTCTCCAGAGAAGGACACTCCTAGTAGCTCAGAAGTCATTACTCAGTGTCCGCCTCTGCGCACAGCAACAGTTGGACAGTTGGCTGAGTGTGAAGGCACAGGTCACGGGGTTACATCGAAGGAGGGAGGACGTGCGACATGCAGGGAAGACAGTCAGATGCTGCACAATCGCCTTGTTATGGAATAAACTGCATCTGGAGCCGTAAGTGTGCCTTTAAAAGCTGAATTTATTGTACCCTGTTGTACAGTGTTCCCTTTCTAGGGTGAGCATCCGTACAATAAAAATATAGAGAGAAGAACATTTAGTAGCCTTAGAAGGCAGCACAATGTAGAGGACACATGTTCTTTGTCACTAGGCTGGCTTAGAAAACGGTACCGTTTAATTTTCACCTGGGAAGCGATTGAGCCGACTTTACTAACGTAAAGTGCAGGCAGAATGGCTGTTGCACAGCAACAGAGCTCAGTCTTCTGAACTGCCTTGGTTTTGACAAGGAACTGACTACACGATGTGCATTTGCATCCATCAGCTGTAAAAAGCTTTTCACAGGAATGTATTTGCTTTTGGTCCAGTAGAACAAGAGGAAGAGGGTCTCAGTGCCTGGAACGACAGCACAACCCGTCGCAAGTCCAGCCTCTCTGAGGAGACGTTTACAAAACCCTCACAGGCTGAGTGCACGGGCCGGTCCCCACACACGACATCAACGTCCGCTTCAGACAGACGGGGTCCTCCGAGGGGTATGAACATGACAGCGGATCCTGCGCTCTACACAAACGCTAACGCACGGTTTGTCGCCCGTGTTGGCTTGACTGCAGAGGGATGGAGAATGGGCTGCGGAAAGGCCACTCTGCTCTGCAGCTGTGCAAAATCTGCAAAACGCTTGCAATCCAAACGCAGTAGAACAAGAAAGGGGGAGAGGAGAGGGGTGGGGGGGGGGGAAGAGAAAAAGAAAGAGAGAAAAAAAGAGGGAAAAAGAGAGGAAGCAAAAGGAAGAAAGACAGTAAGTCTGTCCAAGAGGGAAAAAGAGAGAGGAATCAAAAGGAAGTGGACATCTGTCCACTCTTTCCTTCATCCCTTCGTGGGTGTAACCGCTGGGAAGCATCAGAGCTCACACAGTCTGAAGTACATTCACTGAGCTGTGCAGGCAATGGTCTACAGTTGGTGAAGAGGACGACTCGCTGCACAAAACATCGAGGAGGCTTCTCCCTTTCACGTGAGGATCGCGAAACCATGGAGCGAGTCCAGACGTGGGCAGCAGGACACTGAGCAGCAGCAGAAACCCACTGTCGTCCTCGGGCTGATTCTTCAACATGAGCCCAGCCAAAGTCAACGCATGACTGATGACTTCCCTCCTGCTCCGCTGTTTCAGGCGTGCGGCCGGCTCCACCGGGTCGCCTCCAGTGCATCTCCAATCTCACAGAAATGGAAGGTCACCAGACTCCAGAGGCGGTCTGGATTCCACTTCAAAAAGAACCCGGGGGCTTTTTTGCTCCTCAGGCTCCACGCTCAGCCCCACTCCCACCACAGGCACTACACGGCCGCACTCCGCAACCTGGAAAACACCTGGGAGAATCCTTAGAAAAGTCCTACTCATTCCTTTTCCACTGTGGGAACCTTCAGGGACTCTCAGCATTTTGTTGGGCACCTTGGCCACCGCTACTTCTCTCACTGAGAGAGGAAATGCAGGCGATGAACATCCTTGACAGAGGTGCTTCTGCTTCTCACAAGAAAAAGCACCTCTGCCAAGGATGTTCAGCGCCTGCATTTCCTCTTCTGCTGAATCCAAGCGCTGTCTTGATACCTTCAGTACTAAGGCAGCACCAACGGCGGCGCCGCTGCTAATTAAAAACAAGAAGCCAACACGACGCGATTTAACTGATACCGGATCCTTTGGTCGTCACCAGAACACAAAGCGCCATCCCTTCGCGCCGACGCTGAACCAATGCGGCAATCGCAGAATGGAAACTGTTGTCGAAGAAGCGACCTTGACACCAGCGAAGGCTGCAGCTCATGGGACTTCCCATGCGAAGGCCACGCTCTTCCCAAGACGCCTGGAACCAGTTCACTGGCTAGAGGCCATGTGTGGTCTTCCACAGGAGGTAACCATCAGTCAGGTGAGCATCGGCACTGATCGTCGTTACAGACCTGGCACCACTGGCCATCGAAGGGCTACTTCATGCGGCTGAGTGACACGAAAGCAGAAGTTCCTAGAGGTCCCACCCGGCAACACCAAAACTACCTGATGCACTGAAGGAAAGGGCTGGAGTGCAGCAAGCGGAGCAAGGAGAGCCCCTTACACATGAGTCTCAATGTAGGAGTGAGTGTGCGTTACGGAGGCCGCGAGCTCACCCACTTCGGCCGAGCCGTTAGCAGAGGGGTCCCGCGGGGTGCCACTTGGACAGGTGTCCGTGAAGAGGTCAAGGTACATTTGCTTCCATTCTTGGAAGTCTCTAGACGTCAGAGCTGGATTATCCAGGACTTTGTCTATGACGGCTACTTCTCCTTCCCTGGCCTGTGGGAGCAAAGGAAGAACCACAGAGTCAGGGCAAACCCAGTGTCGCTGGCAGCATCAATCACGTTGGGTGGATGGTGAGAAGAGCAGGGGAGCAAGCTGAAGACACAGAGCCCCTAGAACCAGGGGCACCGTCTGACGATTTTACAAAGGGCCCTTCGCACAGGATGTCACGCATCGCCCTGCGCGGTGAGGGCTTCCCTTGCCTTGTCTGGCGTCCCAGGAAAACAGTCCCCATTGCCCCTCCTCAGCCCTTCTCTCAGCTAAAGGAAAAGCAAGCCCAGCACCATTTACTAGTCACTGCTCGTGTTTCTCGAGACGGGTTTCACACGATGAAGCGCCATCTGCTCGATCTTCTCGATCGGCTCCAGAAGCGCTGTGTGGGCGCGTGGCATGCGGACAGATGGCCTCTCGCCCGCCCGCAGAGCTGCCTTTTGCACCAGACTGACACTGCAAAGGTTTGTGCAGGGCCCCCCGTGCCAACGACGACGCGCAGTCACTACAGGCCCAGAGTATGTGACGGGCTGGCTGCAACCTCCTCCTGCCACTGCCACGGCAAAGCGAAGGCAGAGCCAGGCAACATCTAACACAGCTGCAGGCACCTCCTTCCCTGTCACTGAGGCAGGGCCCGTGGCTGCACCACAACCTCTGGCTAGTGACGAGCTGGAGAGATGCCAGGTTGCTGGTGCAGATCAGAGGTGGGATGCAGCAGACACATGCCTTGGACACGCAGCAAACGCACAGCTCTCCAGCACTGGTCCTCAGCTTAGGAGCGCTGCAGTCACCGAACAGCAGGGACTGGAAGGGACCTTCAAAGATCACCGAGTCCGAACCCCCTGCCACAGCAGGATCTCCCAGACCGGGTTGAAGGCAGCGCTCCTGTCCGGCTCTGCTCAACTTCACACTCCGGCAACTCACAGAGTGACGACATTTGAAAAACCCAGGGGCAAACGCGGGGGATTAAGGTTTCCTCCGATTACCTGGTGCCAAACCATGTCCAAGCAGCTGCAGGAGAAGAAGCTGACTGGGACTGCACTGGTGCAGAAAGAAAAGCTGATCCCCGCCCTGACTGCTCTCCCAGGCACATCTCCCCTGCTCTGTGTCTCTCACTGGATGCAGCCCAGACTCCAGCTGCGCAGAGCTGATCTCCGAACATGACCCAGTCCGAGCCAACCCTGGGGCAGGGCTTCTCCTCCCTCCTTTATCTCACCTTTAAAGTGCTTTGCAAGATGCGCAGCTGGTGCAGCTTCTCATTGACTGCTGGGTCGCTGCACCTCCTTATAAAAGCTCTCCTGTACTCCAGCTTAGTGGGAACGCGGGGCTCTCCCAGCGGAGACAGGCTGGCCTGCTCCAGGGCTCTGCACAAGTCCTGCAAGGAGGCAGCTGCTTTTCCCTCTACAGCTTCCGCTGCCAGGAGGAAGAAAGAACAAGAAAAGAAGAAGAGGAACAAACAGAGAAAGGAACAAGGTCTCATTAGTCTGATCACACCAAGATCCATCAGAAACCTTCCTGAGATGTTTAACGAGTTCAACTAGATCATGAGGAGGGCATTTTACTGCTGCCAAGCTCCAGGAAAAGAAGTGCTGTGATGGTACCTGCTCCTTCTCACCACTGCCCGTGGGGTTGCAGCAGTAGTTCAGTGTGTGGGTCCCTGTCTGGATGCCCACGCGTCCTGCCTGGATCGCCACTAACATCGTGGGTTAGAGACAAGGCAACTACTCACCTCAGGCTTTGGCACGAGCTCCAGAGACTGAGGTCTCCACACCCCATTAAAAGCTGTGTTTGCCTTTGCACAGACGCCTGTGCAACCAAGGAACCTAGCAGTCAGCAACTGCACCAGCTCCACCTCTCTTAAGTTTACTCCTTGCTCTCTCTGAGGGTGTCTGCTTGCAAAGCAGGGACAGGGCAGTGGAGAAGGGTTTGAGGCTGCCGACTGATGGAAGGGCTGTGGGTCTGTAGGCACCCCAAAGCCTCCCGCTGCGCTGCTTGAGGAGCTGGGCTCATTACTGCAAGGTGTGACCAGGACTCACATCGAGATGCATTTCTGTTTCTCGTAGATTTAGTCCTTATTTCACTACGCAGCGTGTTCAAGGGCAGAGCACTCAGTAGCTGAGTCCTGACAGACCGGATAAAGTCCCGTCCAGTCGGGATCGTTACGCTTTCTTAGAACACTCTGTGGAGCAGTAAGGTCAGATGTTTGGGGTCCAGCTGAAGGGAGATGCTGCTAAACACTGAAGTTCACCAGCCTGATGTCAGGAGAAAGTGAATGATTTGAAAAGGGCAAGTGGAACAAAACCACCTCAACATGACATGGGAGTCTTTTACATCTGTTTCTCGCCTTCTCTCATGCTGTGCCATGCAAGTCCAGGATGACCTTGTTGCGGGTCTCTAGTCTCCAGCAGAACTGCCACATCAAACACACACAACATCACACAGAACGTTAGGGATCGGAAGGGACCTCGAAAGATCAGCCAGTGCCATCCCCCTGCCACAGCAGGATCCATCAGACCAAGCTGCACAGGAACGTGGCCGGGGGGTTTGAAACGTCTCCAGAGAAAGAGACTCCACAACCCCATGGCAGCCCTTTTCAGGGCTCTGTCACCCTCACTGGGAAGAAGCACACGTTTGCTGAAGAAGCGTGCTGGCGCTCTGAGCCCACGTCATCTGCATTTCCCTTGCGAGGCCCACCCAGAGCGTGGACCAGTTGCCACCTGTCACAGCCAGCCTTGCCAACACACACTGAAGGCTTCCTGAAGCACTGAACATCCCTGCCACGGAGAAGGACAACACCTGGGTTCAAGGCCCAGGTTTGGTTCCGAGGGACAACAGCCCTCAATAAGCCTGGAAGGCAGCAACATGGTCCACATGGGCTAACACCAGGCTGGGGCTCTTGTGCTGCCAGCCTGCTCCCCAGGACTGCTCCTCAGGGGCCACCTCCTCACGTAGGGACTCAGACAGACTGAGCACTGGGCAGTTCTGCCCTTGCCCCAACTGGGAAGACCTCTCAGGCTGCAGGGGCAGCCGCACAGCAGCCCGGGGGCAAAGCTCAGGTGGGTGAAGGCGAGAGAGCACCCAACACACCAGCAACCACCTCGCCTGGGCCCTGCCACTGCCTCATGCTGCAGAGCGAGTGGCAGGGAGAAAGGGGATGCGATGCGCTGTAAGAGAAGGAGCAGGAGAGAAGAGTAGCAGGGTCTTTCCCTTGAGTGTCTTGCGGCTGCTGAGGCTGGGGAAGCTCAGCCAGGGGGTGATGCTGCCTGGTCCCACCGGGGCTGGGGCCAGGGCAGCAGGCACCACGCTGACGCAGAGCCAGCCCACAGTGTCTCTAGAGAAACACTGACGGCGGTCCCGCTGCTCTCAACTGCTCTCAGAAGCGTGATGACACAGAAACCCCCCTCCCCAACCTCCCTGCTCTGCTAAAGGCTTTGGCTGGTTTTCTGGTGGTGTGGGCACAGCCCCTGGCACCACAGAGCAGCTGAGCCTGAACCATCTTTTCTTTCTCTCAGCTGAGCCCAAGCCACATTTGCTGGCTTTAGCCTGTTTGCCTTTAAACTAGTTGTAAATTGCTTGTTTGTCTGTCTCTACATCATTCTTGTTTGTCTTTAAGCTGTTTGGCTGCAGGGCTGGGCGTGCAAGTGGTCCTGCCAGGGCCAGGCTGCTGCCCTCGGGGAGAATAAAGCCCCAGGCAGCCGCCTGGTCAGGCAGAAAACGTGCCCTGGTGGGATCTGCCGGTGACCTCAAACAGCAGCCAGTGCAGCAGGTTGTTCTTCACCCTCACTTGGCTGCCAAGTCATGGGTTCGTGCAGCTCCCCTGCTTCTGTGACGGTGCAGTCAGGCGGCAGCTTCCACATCCTGCCGAGAAGGGGGATCTCACAGAACACTGCTGATGGGAAGGGACCTTGAAAGATCATCTAGTCCAATCCCCCTCCAGAGCAGGATCCCCTAGACCCACTCACAAAGAAACCCTGAAGCGGTAACTTTATCCGCTGCTGCACAAACCCTGCGGCACACAGGGGCTGACTTCAGAGCCCCGGCAACACGGGGCAACAACACAGCAAACGGGAACACACAGGCTCTGAGCTCCGTAACAGTGGAGCTTCTGTCCTGTCTTCAGGCGAATGCAAAGCCACCTGCAGAGTCCCAGAGCCACAGAATCACAGGACATTTGGAAGGGACCTTGAAAGGTCATCTAAGTGCAGGAGCTAAAGACTGTGCCAGTCAGGTCAATCATAGAATCATCAGGGATTGGAAGGGGCCTCGAAAGACCATCCAGTCCAATCCCCCTGACACAGCAGGATCCCCTAGATCCAGTCGCACAGGAACATGGCCACGCGGGTTTGAAACATCTCCAGAGAAGGAGACTCCGCAACCCCCCTGGGCAGCCCCTTCCAGAGCTCTGTCACCCTCACCGGGAAGGAAGTTCCTTCTGATATTTCTATGGAACCTCCTCTGTTCCAGCTCACACCCGGTGCCCCTCGTCCCATCGTCCCATCACTAGATGACACTGAGAAAAGCCTGTATCGTGTCTTTACTTCTCATGACTCTGCTTTCCAGAGGTAAAGGTTTCTGAACTTTGCATCTTTGGCCCTCACTTCTTAGGATGCAGCAGATACTTGGTTTTCTCAGGAGAGAGAGAGTTGGAGGTTGTGGCCGAGTAGGTGAAGCTAAGAGGCCATAAGTGGTTTGGGTTGTTTGTGGCCAGGAAGAGCTGGTGGGGCTTCTCACAGTGCTGTCATTTGTCAAAGGGAGCATCTCACAGAAGCACAGAACATCAGGGATTGGAAGGGACCTCCAAAGCTCATCCAGTCCAATCCCCCTGCCACAGCAGGATCCCCCAGACCAAGTCACACAGGAACACATCCAGGTGGGTTTGAAACGTCTCGAGAGAAGGAGACTCCACAACCCCCCTGGGCAGCCTGTTCCATTCCCTGAGCTCCATCATCACACAAAACCACTCTGGTTGGAAAAGACCCCTGGGATTGTTGAGTCCAACCATCTACCCCACCTTACAAGTTCACCCCTAAACCAGACCCTTCAACACCTCAGGCAGTAAGTTTAACCACCGTTGGACCGCTAATCCTACAAAGACTTCCCTCTTACCACAGGAACACAGAATCAGTTGGGAAAGACCTTGAAGATCACAGAGTCCAACCATGAACCGAACTGCACCAACACCCTCCTAGACCCTGTCCCTGAGATCCACATCAACATGACTGTGAAGCATGTCCAGGGATGGCAATCCAACCCCCTCCACGGGCAGCCTCTTTTGAGACCTGGTGACCCTTTCGGTGAAAGAGGCCACCATTACAAGCCAGCTGGCTAACAGGTTGTTCTCTGTACACAGAGAACACCCAGGCATGTGCTGCTCATAAGAGCACTCAAAACGGTTGGCACAGTCTCCAGTAGTTTTCAGTGGAGGTCCCTGATCATCTGTGGCTCCCTGCTCCTCTAAAGCTCAGGCCACCAGAGGCTGGCCTGGCTTCCCTCTTTCAGGGAGGTACCAGAAGAGCCAGCGATTGCGGCCAGGGCTGTAAGCACTCCTCACTGCTCATGCGAGGGGAGCACCACACAGCCAGATCTTTTACCACCCTCTGTGCTGCAAGGTGAGAGGTTTCGAGGGTTGAAGCTGTCCTTATGGCCCCTCTGTGCTCTCCCTGTGCCTCCTAACATCAGGCAGGCTCATCCCATTGTCTTTGGTCCTGACTGGCAGTCACTGCCCCTGCTCTGATGGCATCCTCAGTCTTTCCCCGTCCTCTCGGGCACCTTCACAGCCCAGCAACGTGCTGTCCTTCACCACTCAGCTGCTCTCATGCACAACCACCCCTCCGTTTGCCATTCCCCCTGCACCAGGACAGTGCCTGTATCCTCTGCAAAGCCCAAGAGAAAGCCAAGCTGCTGCGGAGCCTGTGGCAGGGAGGGAACGAGCTGTGGCCAGGCTGAAACGCTCTGGCTCCGCTGAAATTTGAACTCCCATCCCTGAAGGCGTGTAAAAGCTGTGCAGACATGGTGCTGAAGGAGGAGGTCTAGCGCTGAAAGCTGGTGGCTCCTTCTGCAGCACCCAGTCTCTGCTCGTCTTCTCCCTGCTCTTCCTTCCCTTTGCCTACCCCTTTCCACTTCGCGCAACCCTCTGCAGCCCCATGGATCTCAAAGTCTTCACTCACGAAAGGGAGGGAAAAACAAGCTCGGATCCGTGCATTTGGTGACTCCTTAGTGGCAGAAGGATCTAAAGGACTCAGTTTGCATGCGATGCCACCCTGTCCTCCAGAGAGGAAGCACTTTGAGTTGACGCCTGCGTGTGGCTTCTGGTCTCTCCTGTTAGGTAATGTTGCCGGCAAGAGAGCTGAGTGCTGGAGGGGCTGCTCACCCGAAGCACCCGTGCAGGGGAGCTCTGCAGCACGCTGGGGCTTTCCACCCAGTGCTGTGAGGCTGCCTCTCCTCTCGCAGGCATGAGCGCCGATGGGCTTCTCGGGCCAAAGTGAACTGTGCCGACCCGTGGAAACCTCATCCCCCACAGGACAAGTTTCTGAAGGTATTTCAGGCAGTTTCCACTGGAACCAAGTTCAGTCAGAAGCCGTTAGGACCATTAACCACCTCTAGAAGGCCTAACACTAGTTCTTGTTGAGTCTGAGAGATGCTAAACCTCTCCCGCATCAGCAGAGGTCTAACTCTTTTCATGAACTGTTTATGGCACCAGTGGCCTTCTGTTTTGGATCAGACCCCTGTGAAGCTCTTTCCCTCTGAGTTCTCCTTTCTGGAGACATCTGAGTACCACACTGCCCACAATCTGTCACAGTCTTAGAAGCCACCACTGCCCTGCCAACTGCAGTTGGCGAGCTGGCAGGTGGAAGCAGGTTCAGCCTCCAGACTTCATGGGACAGGGGAGCTGGTCTTACTATCACGGAATCATAGAACATTAGGGATTGGAAGGGACCTCAAAAGGTCATCTAGTCCAACACAGAAGGACACAGAGCTGCTGGAGAGAGGCCAGTGCAGAGCCACAGAGATGATGGAGGGAGAGATGTCCCTGCTGAGGAAAGGCTGAGGGAGCTGGGGCTCTTGAGCAGAGAGAAACGGAGACTGAGGGGTGACCCCATGAATGTTTATAAATACGTGATGGGTGGGTGTCAGGAGGATGGAGCCAGGCTCTGCTCAGGGGCACCCAGTGATAGGACAAGGGGCACCAGATGTGAGCTGGAACACAGGAGATTCCACATCAACGTGAGAAGGACCTTCTTCCCGGTGAGGGTGACAGAGCCCTGGAAGGGGCTGCGGAGTCTTCTTCTCTGGAGACATTTCAAATCTGCCTGGACATGATCCTGTGCAACTGGATCTAGGGGATCCTGCTGTGGCAGGGTGACTGGACTGGATGGTCTTTTGAGGTCCCTTCCAATCCCTAATGACTGGATCTAGGTGATTCTGCTGTGGCAGGAGGATTGAAGAGGTCCCTTCCAATCTCCAATGTTCTGTGATTCTGTGATCTGCTCACACCAGCCACCTGTCCTCAGCTCTCCACGTGGCTGCATTTGCTTGTGAAGACCAGCTGGCACTACACTGGGCCTCAGGCAAAACCTGCTCCCCCAGGTTCCTCCCTGCAGATCGGGGTTGCTGTGCGGACGGGAGCACTGAGGCTTTTTCAGCATCACTGACCTGCCAAGGCAGTACTGATGCGAGCAAACGGGCTGACGTGTTTGTGAGGGGAAACATAGAGGGAACAAGGAGCTCGTTTGGTTTGTGCTGCCTCCTGGCAGCTCTGAAACCCCTCGAACAAGCATCAGTCGCATCCTCGTTTGCTCCCAGCCCTGCTGCTCCATGAGGCTGCGCTGGTGGGCTGCAAGTTCAGAGGGGGCACAAGAATGAGGATGAAGTAACTTGAGAGCTTCCCAAAATCACAGACCATCAGGGATTGGAAGGGACCTCGAAAGATCATCCAGTCCAGCACCTGCCAGTGCAGGAGCACCCAGAGCAAGTTGCAGAGGAAGACAGCCAGGCAGGTTTTAACTCTGGCCAGTGGCACAGCTCCTCAGCAGCCGCGTTTCTACCGGCATCCTCTGGCATCTGGGCCTGGTGCTGCACTCATTACGTTGCCTGTGCAGGCACCGGGTTAACCTTCATCTGCTGTGTGGATTTTAGTGGTCCTTCAGGAGAGTTTTAAGACGGTGAAATAGGATCTCCTGACATTTTTCTGTGCCACAAGAGCTGTCTGGTTTTTCCAGCAGCCACCGGCGCTGAAGTGAAATGAACAGAGCGACTACATTTCACCAGTTGGCTCCTGCTCAGCACCTGCAGCTTAGAAACCACAAAGACCTTCAGCCGAGAGCTGAAGTCACCTGGGCAGATTGGTCTGCGCCTGGGGATGCTGTGACTTTTAAACAGGGCAAGGAGGTCCCTACGGGGCCACCCTGCAGGCAGATTCCTCCTTCAGGAGAGGGTGTTTTCTGCAACCCTCAGCTGCTCCAGCACACGGCATCACGAGAGGCTACGTGAGAAACGACACGGACCCGGCAACACTACTCACCCGTCGGAGCACAGCCACCATCATGCCTGCGCGCCAGCAACGCCCGCCACGGCTCATGGGCTCGACAGCTGCCAGCAAGCCCGAGTGGAAGCGGCACATGTTCCCGGGGGTCGTTCCCCTGCCAAAGGAACTCAGGCTGCAGCCCACATGTGCTTCTTTATGTGAAGAAGACTTGGAAAGTGACTTTTCCAAGGCACTTGCATTGTGTAGGACTGGCAACCCTACCTCCAGTGTGAAAGCCACATGGCAAAGCAGTGTGGGCAGGGGCCAGCTGGGCTCATTAGCCATCTCTGGAAGCTCTGCGGGAGAAGCACCTCCCAAGGCTTTTACGGAGGGGGCCTGAAGCGCTTCTGAAGCCATGACCCAGGAAGCTGCGGCACTCACGCGGGTTTACTCCTGGGTTTCTCACTGCACATGGTACGAGAGCCGCACTGATCAGATCCCGGGCTAGTGAGTCCGCACCCTGACTTCCACGCCGTCCGTGCATGGCGCCGCACGTGGGAGGCAGCCCGTCAGCTGCCGAGCGCCCACAACACGGTGGACAGGCCTGCTGCCAGTCTCCCGGGCAGGAGGTGTCTGCACGCGAGAGGAACGAGAGGGAGGACGTGCGTCAGCCCTGCCAACGGTGCTGGCGCGAAGGCGCCACTGAAACGCCGCTGGCTCGTGTCCTTCCAGGGCTCCAAAGGACACGCCTGCAAAGCCCTGGCCTCGTGAACGCTCCAGTGCCCTCAGTAACCAAACATTGGCTGCCAGTTTCTAGACTTTATTGCAAGGCAATAGGAGAACACTGAACAAAGGTGTCTGCAGTGCAACGCTGGTGACGGCCAAGCGCAGCCCTCCCCAGCCCGCTGCCACACAGACACCCCCGGCACACGGGAAAGGAGAAGGAAGAGAAAGGGAAGGCGATCGGATGCAGAGCAGCGCAGAGCTGTGCTGGCCTCTGGCTTCAAGCAGCGCAACGGCAAACAGCAGCTAAAGGACCTCTGAGCCACGTCTTCGCTTCTGCTTCTTTCAGTTGCTTCCAAAACACTTTGTGTCTAACCGGTTGCGGGATTTAATGACAGAACATAAGGGATGGGCGGGGGTCGCAGGCCACTCCAACGAGGCGTCAGCGACGTGGCCTTCAGGTTGCAGGAGCCGCGTGTGCTGACCACTGAGTTACCAGCCCTGGCACAGGCAGGTGCTTCAAAGGCAACCCCACAGGAAAAACAGCTCTGCCTCTGCCAAGCGGCGCAAAGAGCACGAAACCAAGGTGAAAGATCAATCCCCACAGGCGGGAGAGCCACGAACACTCGGGGGGTTGGGCTGGGCAGTCGGCGGGCAGTCAGTCCCAGCAACGCACAGGGTGTGCTCCTGGCCGGGGGAAACGAAAGCTGCCAAAGGAGCACTGCTGAGCGCTTGGGCTGGCTCCGGCAGTCCTGGCGAGCGAAACACCAAACACGCATCTCGGGGAGTCCTCAACCAGGTTGCACCATCCTGCGCCTCGTTCCTCAACAAGAGATGGTTAGAGCTCCGGCAAGCGTCGTCACCTGCTGCCAGGCAGAACGAGGTCCCATCACTCACTGCACAGCTCCTGCTCGTGAGGCAAAAAGCATCATTTCCTTCTGCACAAAAGGGAAAGATATCTATAGAGAGAGCTATGCATGGAGAGAACTTTATTGGTGTTGAGAGAACACAGTGCCGCACACGGAGCAAACAGAAAGGAAACAGTTCAAAACACATCTCTAACAGCCTCTCCCTGTCAGACAGTAGGAAATAGCAGTCAGCAGTAAGGTTATGACAGAACACCCTCAGCCAAACACAGCCAGGAAACCCATGTTCCAACCACAGAGATAGAGGCAAACACCAACCCCTAGCGGACCCAGAACAGAACGATAAATACAATATCTGCATCTACTTTGAGTGACGTCCGGACAAACGCTGGCCCCAAAAGAGCCCTCTGGAGTCTGAGTGTTGTGCGGAGAGAGAAGACTTGGTGCCTGCTCGGCCAGGCTGTGTCACTCAAATGTTTAAGTCCGAGAAGACAAAGAGGAGCGGAAGGGTCTGTCTGCAGAGTCTGGTACATCTCAGCGTGAGGCAGCTTCTCCGTCATCCTCTGCACGAATACCAGTGACTACCAGTGTGCGCTCTGGTCACTCATGGCAAAGCGTTAGGCAAACGGGAGCCTCCTAGAGGTCTGTACGTACCTCCACTCGACAGAACACAGCACGTTTAGTGCGACAGAGCGAGGCGACTTCCTCCGCTGAGCGTGAAGCATGCTTAAGAGACACCATTCTGTCTGCCCGGCCTCAGCAGGCTCCCTGAAGCTTAGCACAAGGGACAGGAGTTGACAGTCACCATGGCTGGATCCCTCTTTAATTCCTCGAGGTCTGCAGAACAGAACTGAGTGACGTCAAAGCCCTTCCCCTGTCAAGAGCCTCTTCCCCTTCCGTTCTCACATGCGGAGGGCAGTGTTTTCTGCAAGTGTGCTCCGTGCAGACTGGCTCTGACCTTGTGCCTAGTCCCACTGTGGAAACGGTGCCTTCTTCAAAAAACTGGCCATGCCCTTGGACACCTTCCTGGAGGTCTCATATCCAGGCATGTGGTTGTCTAGGCTTTAACAGGTCTGTTCTCTATTAGAAACAGCAAAGTTAGTTACTTCAAGAAGAGCTGACTTCCTGAACGGAGGCCAGTAGGTTGCTTGCAAGAGGCTGCAGTCGAGTCTCCGTCGTGCCAAGTCTCTAACAAGTTTATCAACCTTTGAGTCCCATCGGTTCAGTGCCAAGAGAAGTGGATCCCGTTTGACATGGAGAGGTGCTATCAACTCTCGCAGTGCATTAGCCTAATACGATAAAGCAGTGATACAAGAGGTTGAAAGAACTGTGATGGGCCATCATTTCCACAGCAAACAGCAGAAACACCGTCATGCAAACAAGAGCAAACAGCAAGTCTGGCAGACAAGGAGCGGCACGACAGAGCTTCTCTAACCCGCATGCAGCTACGCTCATGCGGACACAGACAGGGCACTGCTCCACTGCTGCACCTCACCCCGTTGCAACACCCATCCTGGGTGCAAGAGGTGTTTGGGGCAGAAAGCTAGATGGTTGCTCGCGGTGAATATGCTTTAAATAGGAGAGAGAACAAAGACCAACGATGAAAAACAAAGCGGAACAACCTGACAAATAAAACGAGAGAACAACATAACTGGGGTTGGTTTCCTCCTGTTTGAAGAGACATTAGCTTGTCTGGAAGCACTACAGAAGGGTCCCGTGATGAGGAGAGGGAAAGCCAAGAGTGCGCTGCAAATGCCCCAAACGCGCTACGAACACAGAGCGTCCTGCTGGCAATGCGTGAGCAAGACCAAGGGGCCTAGGATCAGTTTTCACGGAGGATCAAGAGCACAGAAGTAGTCTCAGTTATTGACACCAGACCATCTGGTTAAGGTGAAATGAACAGACTGAGCAGAAAGTGGAGCCAGGCTCTACTCAGCGGCATCAACTGATAGGACGAGGGGCAGTGGGTGTGAGCTGGGACAGAGGAGGTTCCGTAGAAATATCAGAAGGAACTTCTTCCCGGTGAGGGTGACCGAGCCCTGGAAGGGGCTGCCCAGGGGGTTGTGGAGTCTCCTTCTCTGGAGATGTTTAAAACCCGCCTGGACATGTTCCTGTGTGACTTGGTCTACGGGATCCTGCTGTGGCATAGGGATTGGACTGGATGATCTTTTGAGGTCCCTTCCAATCCCCAACGTTCTGTGATTCTTCAAGCCCTGCTCTGCTGAGGCTCTTCATCAGCTTTTGCTAACATGTCCGACTCGACTGGAGTGAACCCTGCTCAGTCAGGGGGAGCCATGAAGGCACGTTATCGCTCTGGTTGTCGCTACTTACACTCATGCTGAGCTGTTTTATCCTAGCTTGGAGCTCAGCTGCACAAGAGCACAGGCAACGCAGGGATGAGGGTACTGCTCGTCCAGCGGGGCCATGCAGTGCCAGTTGATGAAGTCACAGAACGATAGGGATTGGAAGGGACCTTGAAAGATCAGGCGCTGCACGCAGCAAACGCGTCCCCTTCTCTCTCCTCATGTCCTAGTGTGTGTTTGTTCTGTCTCTTGAACATGCCGCGACTGCCCCCAGGCAAGTCACATCATGCTGTTCCAACTCTACTTCTGATTCAGTCAAAGGCTCCCATGCTCCAGGAGGGTCACCTTTAGCAGCATGAATGCTACTGGACCCAAAAAGCCACTGAAAGACACGACACAAAACCAGCAGCTAAAGACACCGCTTTTGGAAACCCTGCTTCGAATGCCTTAAAAATCAGGCAGAAGTCTCACCTCTCCCGTGTCAAAACAAGGATTAAGCTGCTTCCTCGGGTGTCTGCAGTGTCCTGAGAGCCCACCAGAGCAAAGAAGCGGTGAGCCCCGTGCTGCGCTGCGCTGAACTCATTAGCCGCTTGGGAACGCAAAAGGAAGAGCTAGTGGCCAAGTGTTTCGCAGCTGGTGGATGCTGAAAGCACCTATTTCCACTGGTTGAATTTAACTTCCATGTGGATAATTATGTCTGCACAAAAAGCTGGTGCTGAGAGGTCACTGATAACGGTGCCAGCTGTGGTGGCCGCTGAAGATGAGCAACAGCAGGCTGCCAAAACGCAAAGTGTGGGGCAAAGTCAAGAAACAGGCCCATAGCTCTGGCTTGGAACTCATCTGCTCCACCCCACTGTGATACAGCTGAGCAGGTCACCTGCAGAAGCGTCTCCCCAGAGGCCCTGCTCATGCTTTCAAAGACATGATCTAAGCAGCCGCTGTGAGGAGGCTTCAGTCGTCAGCAAGAACCGCCACCTCGGCTAATTATGGACAGAGATGTCACAGAGTCACAGGATCACTGAGGCTGGAAAAGACCTCTGAGCTCATCCAGCCCAGTCCGTGACCCAACATCACCACATTGGCCAGACCAGGGTACTAGGTGCCATAGCCAGTCTGTCCTTAGAGACCTTCAGTGATGGGGACTCCACCGCTGCCCTGGGGGGAAACCAATACACAAAGGCATAAAGGATAGAGGTGAGCAACTCTCAGTGCCCCCAAAGCCATCGCGTTAAAGATGAGAATGCAAATGTCCTGTAAAGGGATGCCCATGCGCCTGGCTTGATTAAGGCATGAGGAGGTAACGTCTTCAAAACAAAATCTACTTTCCTCTCAGAAGTTCCAAACAAGTGACAGGGCGCAGTCTGGCAAGAAGGCCAGAGGCAGCAGAATTCCCAGAACAATCAGCTTCAAGCTTCTCACAGATCAAGTACGTTCCTCATCACGGAGTTCAAGTGGTCGCGGAAGCACAGCAAAAGCGTCACCCCAACACCAAACGCAGAGGCCATTACAATGCTGCTCTGTGACTTACACAACCACACACCTGGCTGCTTTCAGTACAGGAAGACACTCTCTAAATCCTCTCGGTCTCATCCCCACCAATTCCTGGGTGCTCTCTACTGCCCGCTTCGCACGTGTCATAGGAAATGCTCTGTGAGCTGTGCAGAGCCCCCTCGCACGCATCCCTGGACCAGGCTCAGGCAGGCAGTGCAGCAGGTGGCCCAAACGCCTCACCTGAGCCGGCAGCCTGAGTTCCATTTAACCCCAGATTAAACGCACAACTGGCCTCAGGTATGCTTCACTACTTGCTATACACAAGCCTTAGTGTTTCTTCTATCCCTCTATAAATAGTACATATAACATTATAGACAGAACACTATAGATTATTATACATTTTGTATATAATACCTATAACATTATATATATATATAACACCATACATTGTTACACATATTATCTCTAACACATAATATATAGTCTTATATATATAATATTTATTACAATATGTATAGTATTATATATATCATGAATTCTTAGGCTAGAAGTCGTCCCTGTTGGTAGCCTACAGCTGAGGATTGCAGAGCTGCTGCCTGATCTCTGCCCATCCCTGAACTTACGGCCGGGAGAAATCCCCCTGGTGAGGTTTCTTCCATTTCAGCACCTCCCTGATGCCTGTAGATCGTCACAAGATTACACTGGAGTTTCAAAAGCTGGCTGAGAAATGGGTTTAAGTCACAGTCTGCCAGCAGCCTCTCTCCTTACTCTCTAAAGTGCTTTTAAGCAAATGGCTGGCGCTGCTTCACATTCCGAAGGGCCAAAGCTCATCCCTCTGGAATACAGAGGAGTAGAAGTAATTAGTCGTCACTATTCTGTGCCAGCAGTGCTTGACACGCAGGGCCAGAACGCGACCACCCTCCTCCAAGCGCGGCCCCTCTCTCCATGCCAGCACAGCCAGGTCCCGCAGAGCCTGCCTCGTGCCTGGCCACGCTATGGATCAGCGCTGGCGAGGTGCCGCAACGTGCGAGGGTTAACTCGTCGTCAAGGTCCGGTAGTCACAGCCCTGGGCCACAGCCGGTATTCACCTCCTAGCTTCTGAACCACAAGCGTTCAAACCCAGCTCGGAGTGAATGTTTATTGCTGATGAGAGCTGGGAGCCGTACAAAACGGTCTGAGTGCGGAGCCGATTCTCTCTGTGAAAGTACAAAGCAGCGAATCATCACGCTGGCTCCATAGAACTGCTGATGCTTTACGCAGAAAACCAAGAGACGACGTTACACCGTCTCATGGCTAGTGCAAATTCTGAGCGCCTGAGGGGTGGATTGAGCGAGTCTCACCTGGCAGAACAGGGAGCCTGCAGCTCCCCATGAGCTTCAGAGAACACCTCCGTTAGCCATTTAGATGCAGACAGATCTAGATGGGGCAGAATCGCATCCTTCTGGAAGCCCAGCTCCCGCAAGCGAGTGACATCAGCCACCTCCGATACCACAGAGTGTAGACAACAACCTCCCGGTCTCAGCCTTGAACTACTACAACCACTGCATTTGCCTTGGAAGGAGATGTTCCCTAAACCCAGAGGGAAGGGCTGCAGACGTGGCTCCTTACTTCTGGCCATCAGTAACGGTGCAGCCGTGGCGGCTGCTGAAGAAGAGCAACAGCAGGCTGCCGAAACGCAAAGCGTGCGGCAAAGTCAAGAAACAGCCTCGTCGCGTTGGCTTGGAACTCATCTGCTCCACCCCACGGTGGTACAACTGAGCAAGCCATCTGCAGAAGTGTCTCCCCAGAGGCCCCTGCTCACGCTTTCAGAAGACATGTTCTAAGCACCCACTATGAGTAGGTTTCAGTTGTCTCCCTTGTCTTTTGGTGCTTCTCTTAAATGCTGAACCCTTCCCAGTCCCTGTCACTGTCCCACAGACTGAGGAGGTCTTTGAAAACCAAGAACCATCACAAAAGACACCTGAAATTGAGGAAGCAAAGACATTAAGGATGCTTTCCTGAGACAAGGCACAGAGCAAGTGTCTCAAGAAGATCTCAGAAGCACCCTTTGAGACGAAGTGGTAAAGCTTGTCAGAACACAGAAAGCAGCGCTGGCGGTGGAGCCACTGCAGAGTGCGGTGACAGTGCCAGGACGCACAGCTCTCCACTGGCAGAAGAGAAGCCTGAAAGGGCTGCTCTCATCCTTTCCAACTGAATCCCAGCAACAAAGCACACAGTGCCACAGCCATCGACCTGCCCTCCGTGCACCGCCCAGCTCTGAACAACACGGCAAGAGCGAGCTGTGGTGCCTTGGGTCTGAACGGTGTCTGCAGTCTCCACAGCCTCAGAAGCAAACACATGGACAGACACAAACAACCCCACAAGATCCTCCGAGGTTACAAAGGAGGAAACCACCACAGAACGGTGTCAGGGTGGAACATCGAGGTGATTCACACAGCAGTCATCCTAAAGAGACAACTAGAAGACTCCACTAGAGATGAGCGGTGCCACACTAACGTCGTACAGCGAGACAGAAAGCAGCAGCTGGACACACAACACCGGGCGCCAGCACAGCAGCAGAGGGCAGGACAGCCCAGGTCCTCAGTCTGTCGGGCTGGCCCTCTACAGTGGAGCACAGCTCACTCACACAGCTACTTGCAGCGTCACCGAAGTCTTGTCACAGCTACGCAGGGCACAAAGTGAAGAGGAAGCAGGCTCGCACCCATTGCAGACCAGTGCAGCTGTAGCAGGAGCTCCGCACAGCCGTGTTCAACTACAGCAGCCAGGGACAGCATCTACAAAACCCCACGGCTGCTCCTAGTCTGTGGGGTGGCTGTTTGAACACAGAGCGGTAGGAGAAGCTGGGAGCCTTCATCTTACTGCTTGATGATTCTATGATTTGAACTCTGCAGGTTCCACACATGAGAATGCAAGAACAGACAGCCGAGGCAACAAACTCTGGGCAAGGACAGTTGACTCGTGCAGGCGGAGCTGCAGAGGAGCTGCATTCCTCGTCCCACACAACCAGCACTCGAACGATTAAGCTCTAAACACACACGTGTAAACAAGAACACAGACCGTCACCCGAGAGCCCGGAGCTACAGCAGGACCACAAATGCAAGAGGCAAGTAAACACATGTAAAAGGTCCGTCTGACACGACACTGGGGAAGGCTCAAAGTGAGGTCAGAACATTTCGGAAAGGGCAAGGGGCTCCCCTTCTCCCAGGAGTCGCGGAGCTTCATTTCCCCAGAGCGATGGTGGCAATGGGGGCAATGGTGAGACACGCACGAGAGAGCCCATCGCGGCAGCAGACCCAGCACTCGCAAGCAAATCTCTCAGCATGGAAACGGGGTTTTGCACCTCAAACCACCCTTCACCGTTCAGGGCACCAGGAGAAGCCAGCGTTGCAAACAGAACATCGCAGCCACAGCAACAAGCAAGTCAACACTGACAGCTTTTCCACAGGCTCAACAGGGCTTTCTCGCCAGAGTCAGAACTTAACGGCCACTTATTTCCCAGGAGCCTGTCACTTGTGTAGCTGGGCACTCACATCTCAAAAACCAACCTCCTGCTGACACTTCAACCAAGAAAACCACCTCACTCGGAATAAAACAAAAGCATGTGGCTACAGGGAGACCACTTCTGCTGGTCACAGAGAGAATGATGCCCGGTCGGAGACAGTTACCCAGCTTTCGGGGTCCTGCTCGTCTCTGTGTCAGAGACGGTTACTCGGCTTTAGGGGTCCTGCTGGTCACCGGCTTTAACCAAGTAACCGTCTCTGACCCGGCAGAATCCTCTACGAAGTTTTTTAATTGGTTCTAAATGTTTCTGGACTTTCTCTAATTTTCAAGGTGAGGAGCTAGGGAACACTCCTTCTCCTTTTCCAACTCATTAGTGGCTTCCAGACTGTCTCGCAAGCCACCTGTCTCCTACACAACCACTGCAGCCCAGGCATTACCAAGGGGTTTTTACGACTCGTTTTGCGCACTCAGCGCATCCTGAGACACACGTGTGTGGATGGGAGAGGGTCCTGGGCGAGCGGAAGCTTGGGGAGGGCACAGAAGTAAAGACACTTCCTGACTAGTATGAGGAGGAGGGGACCGGTGAGCAGGCGGAAGGGAAGCGCCTGGCTGTCGCGAGAGACTATGCTGCACCCTGCCTGGTTACGAAGCCTCATGCGCAGGGCAGCTCACGGAGGCGTGCGACAACGGGGGGCCTGGGAAACATGGGGGATGTGGAAAGACTTGGGGGTTTTCGACAGGAATAGGAAAAACAACCTCTACGCTGCACAGACAGGACTCCTGAAAAGCCACAGAAACATCCCGCACTTACTTTTGTCCTCCTGGTTTTCCTCCGCTGCTTTGCCCTCCTCCGCTTCCTCCTCCTCCTCCTCCTCCTTCTGCGGTGTGTCCTCACGGTGATCAGCAGCACCGACAGCGAGGCTCTGGCAGCAGTGGTTGAAGCCGCTATCCCGAGGCAGAGTGAAACTTCGGGGCTTCCCCCCGTTTCCGTTCAGCACTTGCATCCGCTCGCCCTCCACAAGGGGGAAGGGGCCATAGTGGTCCTGCAGATGGCACTTCTGCGTCGGCAAGGTCGACTGTCGCCGGTGCTCAGGGGAGACCACAACTGCCTCCGAGAACACAGAGTCCTCCAGCGGCAGCGTTTGCAGGTAGTGGAGCCCAGAGCTCGTCAGCGGCGTCTCTATGAGGTCCTGCCAGGAGCGCCGCTGGCTTGCCGTCTTGCGCACCGGCGAGTCGCTGGCGCTCCCTGCCACCTCCGGGCGAAACTCCTCGTGTGACGACTGCGACTGCGAGGTCTCGGTGGACGACAGTCGGCTGTGCTTCGGCTCCACGTACGGGCTCGTGCAGCTCATCTACAACGACGGAGCAACCTTCAGATCACTGCAGACCGAGACCTGCTTCTAGCCCTAACCGCGCCCTTCTCATGGGCACCGTTGGCACAGACTACGAGCAAAGGCACCAGCTTACCCGACAGACCTGTCCTGCTCCTAATCCAAAGCCTGCTGCTCTTTACGTGTCACACCTGTAGGTCACAACATTACTTGTAACAAGCACCTCTATCACCTCTCTCAGTCTCTCCAGTAACCCAAGGACTTGCTGAAAGCTCTGCAGCCTAGGGCAGTGAAGGAGGCAGAGAAGAGACGTGCCTGAGCCCTTCCATCTCTCAGGACTGCCACTTGCAAGCCTGCTGGCATCCAAACGCCCACCCACGCAAACACTTCTTGGGAGCAGTGTCTGCAGTGCTCTGGCACAGGTCACAGGTCTGTCATTCTGGAAGAGGAAGGGCTGTGATCCAGTTAAGCACCAAGAACACCCCCTTTTCCCTCAATTTCCCCATGTGCCATTCCAATGTTGTCCTGAGGAGCTTCATTCAAGCCAAGGGCCTCAGTCGACATCGTCCGAGGCCACGCACCTGAAAAGCAAAGCTGCCAGCGCAGAGGAAGTGACAAGCTCCTCCTCTGGTTTTACAGCAACAATTGCTTCATGAAGAAAAGAAATGGAGCTTCTTTCCTTTGAATGTCTAGAGAACCCTATTTCTTCACCACAACAAGCGCTATCGCTGTTTCAGAGGTAGGACAGGCCGTTCCTGCAGCTCTTCTCTGGAAACTCGAGTGCAGTTTGCTACTGTGGCGCTTGGCAGCACAAACATGGGAGCCTCCGCGTCTGACGGAGGCACCAGCACTCTGCCAGAGAAGCTGCTGAGGGGGCAGTGCGGGATGGCGTGGAGGGGTGACAGTCCTCCAGCAGAGCAGAACAGGAAGAATAAACTCTGCTACTTCACCTACTCTGTACAGTGCAATGGATGACGAACTCATGTTCCCCACAAACCCATGGAAACACAGACAATGGAAGTCAGCAGACTCCTGAGGCCAAGCCGTGAGCCAAACCCACCACACTGGAGAGGGCCACCACGTGCCCGTGTTTTTAGCAGCAGAGTGCTTAGGGTGCCCATCGACGCTTTCTCGTGGCCACCCCTGTAGACAGCTGCAGGCGACTTACCGAAGGAGGCCGTGGGTACGTGTCATACGGGGGCGGTGGGCTGTCCTGTTTGGGTGTCGATGGGGTGTCAGCCTCCTCCTTGTCACTCTCACTCCAGTAATCTGCAAGTCACATACAGACCAGGTCAAGCACTGGCAGCACGTGTTGGTATGTCCAAACAGCAGCCCCCAAAACCCTGCACGTTTGCCAACCGTCACACAGGTAGGGTTGGCCTTACTCGTCCAGCTCATTCTTTCCAGCAGTGACAACTCTGCTTGAGCTCCGAGTCCCTTCGCTTTATGTCATGCACAGAGAACCACACAGAACATTAGGGGTTGGAAGGGGCCTCGGAAGATCATCTAGTCTAATCCAGTTCTGCAAGCCCACAGCTGAGAGACTCTTCAAACAAACAGCATTAATCCCATTGTCGTCACTACGAACTCAGCCATTCCCAGCAGCTTCCCCTCTGGAGAGCTGCAAATGAGTTTTGGTCATTGAAGAAGCCCAAGTAGAATGAGTGAGTGGAGCCAAGT
>VXBP01009183.1:6352-20363 GCA_013400115.1 Rhinopomastus cyanomelas
AGTATCTCTGCCTTCTCTGCATCCTCTGTCTCCAGGGCACCAACCTCATTCAGCAGGGGGCCTACGTTGCTTCTAGTTTTAGTTTTACCTGCCATGTATTTGAAGAAGCCCTTTTTGTTGCCCTTGACCTCTCTTGCAAGGTTTAATTCCAAGGAGGCCTTGGCCTTTCTAGTTGCATCCCTACATTCTCTCACCAGAGCCTTATCATCACCCCAAGTGGCCACCCCCTCCTTCCATGACCTATAGGCTTGCTTCTTCCTCTTCAGTTTGCCCAGTAGTTCCCTGGTTAACCACAGGGGTCTTTTGGCTCCCTTCCTTGACTTATTCCTTGTTGGGATACTCATTTCTTGTGCTGCAAGAAAGCAGTCTTTGAATGTTTGCCAGCTGTCCTGAGCTCCCTTACCCGCCAGTACCCTGTCCCATGGGATGTCCCCTAACAATTGCTTGAAAAGGCCAAAGAGTGTTACTGCACTCATGGAGAGTTTCTTCAGAAATGGGAAACAAGAAATCAGATAGAGAGTCTGTGTTTCTGAAGACAAGTGAGTTCATGGTTGGACTTGATAATCTTGAGGGTCTTTGTCACCCTTGATGATTGTGATGATAATGATGACAGCTCCACATGCAGAAGTGTTCGCAAGGACACAAAAGGTGTGGAGTTTTCTCTTTCATTTGTTTTCTGTAAGATCAAATTGTTTTTTTCCTACATACTCACCACATTGCCAGAATTATGGGCTTCCATCGAGTGTCAGGTCTGAAGTTTCAGGCAGAGAAATGCCATAGAAGTAAGCATGAGACCTCAGAGGTTTTGCCCAGTGACATGTCTGGTGACAGCAGATGGACCATTTGTTTTGCTCCTTCACTTAATCTCCTTCCAGAGCTCTCTGGAAGTGCCATAAGGAAAAAAAGGAGAAAATTGAAGTGATGCCAGTCTTCAATGTTCCTGAGCAAAGACTCTAAAACCCTGAGTTTATAAGGCTAGTGTGATGTGCTCCTGGGTAGTCATTTAAACGGAAAGTGATGAGAGAAGGCTGATTATATTCCCTTTCTAAGTAGATGACTTAATCTATATTAAGACAAGGAAAGTCTCTCTGCTTAAATTCAAGGGGTTTTGTGTTGAGCCCATAATTCATAATTGACTGGGCCAATTAAGAAACTTTTCAAAGAAGCTGAGGAAACAAGACCTTGTGGTTGGATTCCAGTTAGCTCTATTAATCTGAGTTTCAACCAATGGAAAGGACAAGCAGAAAGAAGAGGTGAGAATGGAAGGCACATTTCTCACTCAATTGGAGATATTTTGGAGGAGTGTGTAACTCTGAGCTGGGCAGTCTCATCGTGAACTTCAGTGTGTGCTGGGTGTTTCCATCACGGGGAAGGACGGTGTTTTCTAAAGGTAGCTCTTAATTCTCAGATAATTTTTCAGACTGACCATCACTAATACCCTCCACAATTATAGAAGCTAAAATGCTTTGATCAGTTCAATGTCCTCAGAATGAAACATGTGCTGTGGCAGTGAGTGATGTTAGTGTGTAGAAGCCAACACAAGGACTGCTCTTAGTGCTTTTGATTTAGTTTGTGATCTTTCGAGGTCCATTCCAATCCCTAGTGTTCTGTGTTTTTGTGATTCTGTGTTACGAGACTTTCAATGAAGGGGAATGGTGTCTTGTCAAAGCCATTTTGTGAGGTCACCCCTACTTGATGTTGGCATTAACAGTGAAAACAATGTTGTGCTGTTAGAGGATTGATTAATTTTTTAGTTCAACAATAGATTTGTACTTCTGTTTTCCACTGAATGTGAATCTAGAGGTTGTATTTTCTTCCCAGATTACCAATTTTCCTGTTACTTTTTAGACTGATTATATGAAAACCTTGAAATCAAACTGTTTTTCAAAGTAAGTGTTCTGAGGGCTTCTATCTCTGCTCTGTTCCAACCTCTTTGTTTTCATTTCTTTTTTAAGCCAGTCTCAGGGACGTGTGACTCCTAGAGGCTTTGTATAAGAACAGTCTCCTTTGAGTGAATTACATTTGTGATGCTGTCCTCATTTGAAAAGGCTTTTGAGAACATGGACGTGGAATATTAGTGTGTGTCCAACCCAGTGTCGCTGCAGCCAGTGGGAATGTGCCGTAATGCTTCTGTGGCCACGGGAGAGAAATGTTGTGTCCTGCTCCTAGGTGCTGAACATAAAATTGCAGCTTCCTTTGGGCAATCAATGACCCTTGTAGACACTGTCTCTGAAAAGAGCCCCAGAGTGTGGGGCCAACCAGAATTCTCTGGTTTGCCAATCTTTAGTAAAGAAGATGGAGAGGAGACATTATTGTTCTTTACAGCTGCTTGAAGGGAGGTTGTAGAGAGGTGGGGACTGATCTCCTACGTCACTAGTGATAGGAGAAGAGGAAATGGCCTCAAGTTGTGCCAGAGGAGGGTTAGGATGGACATCAGGAAAAAATCCTTTTCTGTCAGAGTGGTCAGGGGTTGGAGCAAGCTGCCCAGGGAGCGGGGAGGGAGTTGCTGTCTCTGGAGGGGTTCAAAAAATGAGTAGGTGTGGTTCTGGGAAACAGGGTTTAGAGGGCAAGGTGGGGCTGGGTTGATGGTTGGACTTGATGATCTTGTAGGTGTCTTCCAACCTTAATGATTCTGTGATTAGTTGAAACTAAGCTCTGTGTAGTTTCACAAACCAATGACTGAAATGCACTGACCAGCTCATACATCCACGTGTTGCAGTGCAGAGAACAAGGGATGTGGTATCGTGGACTTTCTCGATATATTTTTGCTGGTGACATGGCACCTGTGTGATGAAGACAGTGACGCTGACAACATGGGTCATATTCCAGCTGTGGGCTCAAAGTCACTGGGTTCTACTGTTTCATATCTCTTAACACATAAGAAAAAAACTACTTAATCTATAGATTCTTAAATATTTCAAAATTGCAATTAAAAAAAATGGCTAAGTGAGAGAGAATGTGAAAACCTGTGTGGATAAAACACTCTGTGACTGTGAGGAGGAGGCTGCTCTGTGCATTCAGTAGCTCATCATTTGAAAAGGATTTCTCATGGGTTAGTGATCTTTTAAGCCAGGAAAATTGAAACATAATTTTGTAAAATGGCCATCAGTCAGATACTGAAAGTGAAAGGGTCAAATTGCAGCTCCTCCTCCTCTATAATTTGAGAGCTGGTGCATGTAAATCACCAGAACAGAGCTCTTCTCTCTCATAACATTGATTTTGAATGTGAGATGCAAACAGTACATCAATCAATTCATGTCCAGAAAGAGGAAAATCTTACAAGGACAAATTTTTCCCCTGTGGGTGGGGAGACTCAGGTTTGAACCTGAAACTAGACGGGTGAATTTTGGAGTTTGGATTTGCTGATCGTTTCTGAACGCCCCAGGGGGACCATCGTTAATTAGATGAGCAAAGTGAATAGCATTCTGAAAATATAAAATTTGATGGGTGAGCAAGTAGTTTGTTAATATTTGTTATGACCTCCAGACAGTGAAATGTTGTTGGGATTTTATTTTAGCAGGGTATTAGAAGGAAGGGTTTTTTGAGCAGTAGTGAGGATGATTCACCAGAAATCATTTACTGTGGGGTGAAAGGATGGCCTTGAGCCAGCAATGAGCCCTTGTGGCCAAGGAGGTGGATCCACCACATCCCGGGGTGGATCAGAAGGGGAGTGGTCAGTAGGTCAGGAGAAGTTCTCCTCCCTGTCTCCTCTGCCCTGAGGAGACCACATCTGGAATATTGTGTCCAGTTCTGGGCCCCCTCAGTTCAAGAAGGACTTGGAACTACTGGAAAGAGCCCAGTGCAGAGCCACCAAGATTTTGAAGGAAGTGGGACACCTTCCTGATGAGGAGAGGCTGAGGGAGCTGAGTCTCTTTAGCTTGGAGAAAAGGAGGCTGAGGGGTGACCTCATTAATGTTGATAAACGTGGAAAGGGTGGGTGTTGGGAGGTTTGAGCCAGGCTCTGCTCAGTGGTGTCCAGTGATAGGGCAAGGAGCAGTGAGTACAAGCTGGAGTAAAGGAGGTTTCACATAAATATAAGCAAGAACTTTTTTACTGTGATAGTGACAGAGCCCTGGCACAGGCTGCCCAGAGATGTTTTCCAAACCCACCTGGACTGTTTCTTCATGACCTGATCTAGGGGATCATGTTCTGGCAGGGGAGTTGGACTAGATGATCTTTCAAGGTCTCTTCCAACCTCTAACTTTCCGTGATTCTGTGAAAAGGCAGAGCAGAAGCCAAAAGATATGCCTGAGGAGGTTGGTATTTTATGGTTCAATGACTTCAAATGCCTGTTTTTCAGAACAAACACATTGCAGGCCATTGAGAAACCCTGAGTTGTCTTGGAGCCAAGGTAGTTTCATAAATTCTAAAAGCTGGGGATCTGAAAACCAGAACTGAAAAGGCTATGCTGCCCGGGGAAGGTGGTTGGTAGAAGCTCTGAGACGGAGAAAACAACAGAAACTGCAGTCAGCAGCCCTTGGTTTCAGGAGGAATTTTGGAAGCACAGTGTTTTCTGAAGTGAGAGAATTTCTATTGAAGGTTCCTTGTAGGAGGAAAAAGGCCAATTTACCTGACTATGAGCTAAACAAATCCTACAGTGTCAATACTTCATGCCAGTTCTAAGTTTTGAGTGGATCTCCTTTGTGTGTGGAGGGTTTCTTTTGCTCATAAGAAGAGCTATTTTTCAGGGCACTATGAGAAATACACATCTGCTTTCTAAAACATGTCATAATATTCTTGGGTGAGAGTAACAGGAAAGTGGAAGAAATATTTCCTTTTCTTGGTTTCTTACAGGATATTTTCCTCTTCTTCTCTTGTTCAGGGCTACAACTGGTCAGAAAAAACATTCCTTTTTTTTCCTTTCTGTGATGCATCCCTTTTTGTGTTTTTAATTTATTAAAATTTTAATTTATGAATGACTTTAATTCTATATTTTAATTTTATATTTTTATTTACTGTAATTCCATATTTCATTTACTTTGACTCTATAGCAACTGTAGCTAGTTTGACTTTTTTTTAATTTCCAAAGGAACAATACAATTTTGAAAAATGGGATCAAAGGGGATAGCAGAAATTTTTAAGCATTAAATGAATTTCTTAAAAGATTTACCAAAACTTGTACTAACAAGGTACAGGCTGTCCACCACCATTTATGCAGCATCATATGGGACTTCAGAGTTATTGACACAAGGGGTCTGTGTAGGCTAGGAGACTCAAAACAGCCATCATTGCGACCAGCTGGTATTAAACCTCAGTTTCCGTTCCAGGACACAAGTGCATTTCATAGAATCACAGAATGGCCAGGGTTGGAAGGGACCTTGAAGTTCTTCTAGTTCCCACTCCCCTGCATAGGCAGGGACACCTTCACTATGGCATGTTACTCACGGCCCATCTAACCTGGCCTTCAACACTTCCAGGGATGGGACACCCACAACTTCCTTGGGTGACCTGTTCCAGCATCTCACCACCTTCAAAGGAAAGAATTTGTTCCTCATGTCCAATCTCAATCTCCTGTCTTCAGATCTGTAACCTTTTCCCCTTGTCCTCTTGCTACCATCTGTGCAAAAACCCTACCCCAGATTTCTTGTAGCCCCTTTCAGAGGTTGTAAAGCAGTTATAAGGTTGCCTTTCAGCCTCCTCTTCTCCAGGCTCAACAATCCCAACTTGCTCAGCCTCATAGGGGAGGTGCTCTCGCCCTCTTATCATTGTAGTTTTTCTCCTCTGGACACTTTCCAGGAGCTCTCTGTCCTTCTTACGCTGGGAACTCCAGAACTGGACACAGGACTCCAGGTGGGGTCTCAAAAGGGTAGAGTAGAGGGGGCAGAATCACCCCCCTTGACCAACTGTCACTGCTGCTTTTGATGCAGCCCAGGACACGGTTGGCTTTCTAGGCTGCAAGCGGACACTGATGGCTTCTATGAGAGTGTAAGGGTGGGTTCTGTGAAGCAGCAGTACTTCTGGATATGTGCTTCTTCCATGCAGCTAGAAATCACCTGTCTGGCAAACAGCAACTGCATTTGGGCCAGAATGACTGGGATAAAATAAACAAGAAAAGAGTAGGCAATCTGTTTAAATTGCATTATACATGTCCTCACCCGATAGAAGATGAGATCTAAGACTTTGCAGGAGTGATGGGAGAGTGGGAGAATAAGGGAGAGAAAGAGAGAGAGAAAGCTAATGGGGATTAGTAGAGAAGAGTAGAATTACCAAAAAAAGCCCAAAGCACACCCAAGCTGTGTGCGACAGGAGAGGCAGGAGATGCAAAAAGTTACACAAGATGGGGACTTTCCTTGGCTTAAATCCATGAATTCTGTAAATGTCCTGTAAAGAGAAAGTAACTTTGGACGAGCTGAAATGTTTGGTGATGACAAATCTGGAGGGGGGACTGCAGTGATGACATGCCAAGAGCAAAATGCCACAGATCTTAGTTCTGGGTGATGTGACTTGGTGTGGATGATCCTGCTGTGGCAGGGGGATTGGACTAGATGATCATTCGAGGTCCCATTTGATCCCTAATGATTCTGTGATTTGATTGGCACAAGGTGCATTCAATAGTGTCAGACAAATATGAGCCACCCAATGGAGATAGGGGATGTTAGACCAGGCAAGAGTGGAAAACCTTGTACTAATTCTCAGCACTTCAGTGGCAACAACACAGAAGAGCAGTAACACAGAGGAGCCAGAGGTCCTGGACTGCAGCTCCACACAGGCTATTGGAGCAACATAGAAGGAGTGAAGGGGTGTAGACTTGGTCATCACCTGCTAGAGGTTAGATCTGAGCATAAGGTCTGTCTGGGGCTACAGAGGTGTCTTAGCCTGTGCAAAGCCAGAGCTGGCAGTTAGAGAGCGCAGACAGCCTTGCTGGAGCACAGGCATGCTGGTGTTTGTCTGCATAGCTTGGTTTTGCAGCCTCATTGGTATGGAGAGTGGCTAAAGTGAGAAATGCAAAACTCAGATACATGACAAATACTGGAGGAGACTGATGGCTGCTAACTCTTCGTGAGGGAGATTTGCATAAGGCTTGCCAGGGAGAGGTCTACCTCCCCCTGCTTGGATTTGCCAATCTCAGTTTGGTCAGCGAGGTACGAAGCATCCAGGGCAAGTGAAGCAGCAGAACAGTGTGCCCAGGGATGAATGTCTCCAGCTGGGTGCATCTGTGCTGTTGTGTTGTAATGAATCTTGCTGCAATGTGAGGTTCAGGCTGGCTGTACCTCTCACAGCAGCAACCTGTCTGCTTTCTGCATGAGTCTCTGGTACCAGTCTAAGACAGTCTTGGCAAACCGTCAGAATCCTTGGGGTAACTCGTGTCTTTCTACCCTGTTCAACTACCACTGCTTCCAGCCATCCTGTAGACTATGAAATAGGCAGTGGAAAGTCAGAAATCTTGCAAATTATTCAAGTATTGAGCATTTGGCCTTATCAAGCACTTTGGTGTTTTGTGCTATTTTTTTTCTTTTCCATCTTGCAAATGCCTTCTTTCCAGAAAAGAGACTAAAAGGAGGCTGGTCCGTGCTTAGTGGCTCTGAGAGTTCTGGTGTTCTGATTGTTTAACAACTAGCTTTAAGGCAGACTTTATACCCTTGACCAGTTTGGCTAGGGCTGAGAAATACCTGGGCCTCTTACTTTTCAATGAATTTATGGACAACTTCCTCAACAGGGGTATCTTTGGATGCCCATAAACGATTCTGCATTCACTGTGGTTGTGCCAGATGTCAGTCCTGGTGAGTTAGTACTGGTCTCTACATCTCATCGCAAACCTTGACTCAGGACATGGAATTACCTTAACATTCATCTGATTAATTTTGATTCATCTCATCTACAGAGATGAGTTCCTCTTAACCCTTCTCCAGCTACAGCACAACAGTACACGCAGATAGCTCTACACAGGTACTGAGGGAAGGGGAAGATACCCATCTATTAGTATCACAGAATAGTTTAGTTTGGAAAAGACCTTTAAGATCACTCAGTCTAACTCAGCAGTGGAAAAATACCAGTTTGTACAGAACTGGGTTAATGTCCCGAAATGTTATATTTACCACATGCATCTTGCTGGAGCCAGGCACAGTCCTGCTGTGTGCAGCTCTGTTCCAGCTCCTGGTTGGAAGAGCCTCTATTTAGGGGTGTTAATGAATGCACAGCTCACTCTTCCCGCACTGTGGGCAGAGTAACTATGCACTCACTCATAGACAGGTTTGCTCCAAGTTTTATCTGCTAACTGATTTGTATGAATGGTGCATTCAGCCCTGGAGTCAGAAAATGAGGAGCCCAACCTCCTATTTTTATGTACAACCAGGAACAGAGGAGTGGAGAACGGTCTCCATACAAATAAGAAAATAAAGATATTGCCACGGTGAGAAAATGCTGCAGGAGCTGGACTGGCTGTGCCACTGAAGCCAACATTGATCTTACCTTATTTATTTTTTTTCTACAGCACTAACTGAAAGAGAGTTGCAAGAGAAAAATAAATTCTGGGAATCATTAGGGTTGGAAGGAACCTCTTTTGGGTTGCACAGTCCATCACTCCTATGATTGTTCCTAAACCAGCTCTAACAACTGGGTATCTACTCATATTTTTTATGAAGGCTCTATATTTTAGTCTGGCTGGTTGCAACACTAATATTAAAACAAACATTCTTTAAGAAAGAAACATTGCAAAGCAAGCCCTTGGGTACATTTTAGTTGACAGATAATCTTCAAGGCTCATTTCCTTTTAAAAAGTCACAGTGCTCAGATGTCAACGTGGATTCATCTCTGCGAGTGCCAGGAAAACTGCCCTTCTCCTCTGTTGTGAGTGGGTCTCTCTTCTGCTGAGCTTCTCTTTCCTAAATGAAGGTTGAAATGCCCGGTGTTCTCGAAAGAGTTGGATTACAAAGCAGTTGTTTGTGGTTCTTGTCAAGGACAGGGAAACCTTGCTGCAATGATGATCTAGCTAATATGTCCCAACACAAAGGGGTAAGTTCCAGGAAGATGTCACTGGTCTTGTTTTGTGGGAGATCCAGTTGAAGCCTTGTAGAGCACGCACATTTGTTGTTGTAGCATCATGTCACTCGGGTCTCCTGGGCTGCCTGATGTCCGGTGCTATGTGTCTTTGTGGTGGGTTCATGACCACAATTTAAGATAAAGGAAAAGAAAACAAAGCAGTTAGGTCTTGATGAGATCTCAAATAGAGTTTGCCAGACCATGGATGGCTTAGGGAAAATGGAAAAGGGTTTATTGACTCTAACTGTATACAGAAAGGAAGAAAAGATTAAGCAGGTTAGTGCCCACAAACTAGAAACTGTGTCACAAATGCCATCACATAGTCTGAAAAAATACAGTGGGAGATCACTGTCGTATTGGTCCTTGGTTTTTTTCACATTAGAGACTTGGGAAAAGAACATGTCAGTCGAGTAGAGATGAGTGCCACCACCCTCTCTATTATTCATGCATCACCCCTGCATGCGAAACAGCGGCACCCTCGGCTGTCCAGACCGCTGAATTCTTCAACTCTTCAGCGCAGCTTCTTCAGCTCAACACTCATCAGGCAGGCCTGATTCTTCAGCACCTCGCTGCAGGAAACATGCGTTTCAAACAAAGAAATCAGACTCTGTTTTTCATGCCCAAGGTTTAAGGATTCTCGAGTCCTTCTGCTTTCTTCAGCTAAGCACAAAGGAATTCTCCCCAATACTTGATCATCCCCAGTTTTCCTCAGCGGCAGAAAAGATAAACAGTCTCTCTTCCTGCTGATCAGTGCTAAGATGGCGGTGGTGGTGGTGCTGGTGACCACATGGCCCCAGCCACGTTCATGACCCAAGATGGAGACCGACCGCATTGCCGTCTCAGCAGCAGCCTGCCCACACTCTGCAAACGTGTCCAAGAGAGTTCCATGATACTCTCCTCTCTGCTCTTCACATGTCTCAGCTCCAGGGGAAAAGGAAAGAACCCCTGCAGTTCGCCAGCGGTTGCTGAACAGCTGCTCCGTGGTGAGGGAGGATGGTAGATTGGCACTAAGCTCTTGCTTCTCCGGTCCATGGTGCCACCCCCACCACTGTGGAATTGTGTGGGGGGTGGTGAGCATGGGGCAGCAGACCCATGCTGGGCTAGGAGCCCTCAGCAAGAAAGAGACAGGGCTAAGATCACTCTCCTTTTATCTTCTCACCCAGCCCATCCTTCGAGGTCAGGTACCTGGGACAATTCTATGGTGTAATCTCCTCCAGGACAGGTCACTGGTGGGGTGTCCTCTTAAAGCAACATCACTTTTTTTCTTCATGAAAGCACAAATCTATACATGTGAGAATTCTGGTAGTTTTCAAAGTGCAACAGTCTCCAACCTCTTATCTTTCCTTACCTGTGTTTTGTTTTGTCTTGGAGACAGCAATCGGTGAATCATATGAGCATGCTTCTCTAGAATAGAGTCACAAATGGTGTGGTCAGCAGGATTAGGAACGTGATTCTCCCCCTTTATTGAGGGGGCCTTCCCTTGAGTCCTGGGGGCAGTTCTGGACCCCTCATTCAAGAAAGAGATTGAGAGGCTGGAGAGGGTCCAGAGGAGTAACAAGACTGGGGAAGGGACAGGAGGGAAAGTCTCATGAGGAGAGGCTGATGGAGCTAGGGGTGTTTAGCCTGGAGAAGAAGAGACTCGAAGGACCTTCTCCTCTCTACAACTCCTTGAAGGGAGGTTGTAGTCAGGTGGGGGTTGAGCTCTTGTCCCAGGCAGCTGGCACCAGGATGAAGGGCAGGGCCTAAGGTGGGCACAGGAGGGTTAGGTTGGATGTTAGGAAGCCCTTCCTCATGGAAAGGTTGATCAGACCCTGGAATGGACTGCTCAGGGCAGTGGTGGAGTCCCCATCCCTGGAGGTGTTGAAGGCCAGCCTAGCTGTGGCCCTTAGTGCCCTGGTGTGGTTGCTGTGGTAATGTTAGGACCTGGTCTGGGCTAGATGAGTTCAGAGGGCTTTTCCAGCCTCAATAATTCTGTGGTTCTGTGAATGAGGAGGTGTTTGATTGGAAAGCTTAGATAAAGAAATTCCTTATCCAGTATCCTAACCACCTTTTGTCTTGCTTCTTATCTTTATTTGAATACCATGCAGACATCATCTTGTAGTTGTTTGATGTCAGCAACCTAACTTCTGCTAATCCATCCAGACCTCTTCTGAACATGGATGAGATTATGATGTCTATGCTTAGCCTATGGTTACCAAACCAATCAAATCAGCCCCTTTTAAAGAAGAGTGTATCCAAAATTTTTATATCTGTTTTTTCTTTTTAAATTCTATATCATTCTATATCATTCAAAATGGTGTTCTCTGGCTAGGATGTCAAATCCATTCCGTTGAGGACAACTTATTTTTGAGAAATACTGCTGTATTTCCAGGTCAGAAACATCTCTTGAGTTCCTTGTAATCCAGTGAAGAGGACTCTGAGGCTTTCTTCAGGGCAACTGTGTGTGGGTTACAGGAGACCTTGTCCACAACTTTGTGGGTTTGTGGCAAATAAGAAGCATCTTCCTTATGATACTGTGAATATTCCTGACCTTCAATGCAGGCATTACACCCTTACTGGCTTTGTGGCGGGCACCAAGTCTGAGAGAATGGCTGATGTGCACTCCTGTTGCCATCTTGCTGTCATCATTTTAGAGGGGTGGAAGAGACAGCACAGAGAGGACTTTGTGGGGAAGGCATGAGCTATGCTCACTGCACTCCAAATTCATCCCTTTGCTGCTCACAGACTACTTCCAAAGATAAAACATGAAATAACTCAGTTATAATCTAATGCTTTGCCTTAATCTGGCATCTCACACTTTTATGATTGAGATAAGAGGCAGTTAAATTATAATATCAAGCAAGCTGCAGCAGAAAGCTTTATTTTCGCTGCATAATTTTGCAACAGCAATTACCTCAGCTACAAATTTAATTTAAAAACTCTTTGAAAGCAAAGTCTGTGTTATCACAGTATATACTTGAAATCAATGACGGATGATTTCATTCCGAGCCTGAAGACGCTATTTAATAGCCAGGAAAGAAACTTGCACACAGACACAGGCTCATACTTATTAATGAATTCTGCTGTAGCAATTACAGATCTTGACTTCCACACATTCATTGACTCTTGACAAAATATGGATCATAAACACTGTTTGCCAACCTAATGCAGTTGCATCCTTGTACCTAGCTGGAAAATAGACAGGAACTCGTGAAAATGATCCCGATCATGATGCCATTAAGGAAGACACAGAGAACACATTCTGCTAAACATAACCGTGTCTGCCTACCA
Source organism: Rhinopomastus cyanomelas (assembly GCA_013400115.1). Taxonomy (NCBI): domain Eukaryota; kingdom Metazoa; phylum Chordata; class Aves; order Bucerotiformes; family Rhinopomastidae; genus Rhinopomastus; species Rhinopomastus cyanomelas. The sequence goes on from VXBP01009183.1 coordinate 18,602, forward strand.
TTATCTTATATATTTCTTCAGGATTCATGGTATCTTAGCAACCACATAGTCCTGATAACCTTAAATGGCTCTCAAAATGATGCACTTGGAATCTATCTCTTAAGGCTTGGTGTTCAAGTAATGACACTCTTCTCTTTGATGGCAGGCCTCCAGCCAAATAAACACACATGGACAGGAGAAGCTGTCTTTGTCTGGGTGTTCATATTTCGCATGGTTATTCAGACCAAACACAGAAAGGGATCATAATCCAGGCTTAATCAGTATGGATTTTGGCTAGACATACAGACCTTAATTAACTATATGGATTCAAAAAGATGTCAAAAGAGCACTGGATTATTGACCCACAGACAGTGAGGTTTCTAAGCTACCTGGGCGGGTGAAACGGGCAGTCTCTTACCAGAATGAGGAAAAATGTACAGGTGGGATTTCCAGCCTGCGGTGCATCTACTGCCAGCATTTCACTTGAGACCTTTTCTGTTGACATACAGAGGCCCATGAATTTCTCAGAGGAAAGTAGGACAGGTTGATGGGGTGGGAGTGCTTCTGCATCAAATGCAAAATCCCATTTGAAGGAGAAGATGGAACTGGAGACATGCACACAAGTGCACAGGCTATCAGTGCTATGACCCACTGCCAGGGAAGCCCCTCACCCTCTGTCAAAGACTTTAGTGCCCAGGGAACTTATCTCCAAAATCCCCAAGTGTGAGAAGCTGAATCTACTGTGATTTGGAGGAGTTTCCTGTTCACATGCTGAATATTATCCCGACAAAACTGCAGAATCGGGTATTGTAGAGCGTCAGAGCAGAGTGATGTTTGCTAACTGCTGTCATGGTTATATCAGATGCTGAGCAGACCACATTTACATTTAAAAATACAAGTAATCAATGCCTGCTAATGTCTGCTCTCCACGCATTCTGCGCTGAAGCTTTTTACCAGCTGCTTTAAAGGGCCCTGTTATTGCAGGGGAAAAGCCTTTCAGAAACTTTTCCAATGACACTGACTTTCAGCTTTAGGAAGACAAAAAAAAAGGGGCAAGAGATTCTTCAAAACATTTTCTGTGCCAGCCCACAGCCTCTGCATAGCACTGGTGCCACACCTGCATGCTGGAAACCACTTTAACGCTGCACTTAAAGGAGTTTGAGCTTCTTTTTGCAGGGTGTGTATGAACGGTTTGTGACCAGGACCTCCAGCCAGGGGGATGGAGCCGGGCTCTTCCCCGTGTCATCTAGTGATAGGACATGGGGCAATGGTTGTAAGCTGGAACACAGGAGGTTCCACATAAATACACAACAGATATGATGTTCTTTAATCTAGCCGAGGTGCACATTGCACTTCTTTTGGGGAACAGCTCCTGCATTAATGCCTACCTGCAAATTACTGTGAACACTGCTGGTGTGATAAAAATAACTAACTGCAACAATAACTGTGAGTTGTATTTGTGAATACATGGGGGCTTGATCAACCCAACGCTCAGGCCACAGCAAAGATTTCATTTCCACTGAAGAAAAGGAGTAAAGATGCTCCTCTGCAGTGGACTGCAGAATGCTTTTAGAAACTGTTTTCTGTCTATCAAAATTATATTCATTGTTCAGCAGTCGCACTGACTTCAAATTCTCGGGTTGTTCTAAGACCACATTAGCTTTATTACTGTAGATTAGCTTTGCAGATTGTACTCACAGCACATTTCCGTCAACAATTCAGCAACCCCCGGGCTGAAACACATCAGTTCAGGAATCCCCACATTCATAGAATCACAGAATCA
>VXBP01009183.1:20369-32939 GCA_013400115.1 Rhinopomastus cyanomelas
TCACGATCTTTGTCACTCTGTGCCTCGCTCTTCTCCAGCAGCTCTGTGTCCTTCTTGAACTGAGGGGCCCAGAACTGGACACAAGATTCCAGACGTGGTCTCAGCAGGGCTGTGCAGAGGGGTAGGAGAACTTCTCTTGATGTAGTAACCACACGAGGTACCTCCTTGTTCCTTGAGCAGAGGTGACTCAGTCTGTAGTGTTACTCCAGGAGAGCGATTGACTTGTCTGCAGTGACAAACAGGCCACCAGGAGCCCTGCGTCTTACCCTTGTGCCAAACTCGGACAGTGTTGGCAGTGGTTGCCAAGCTTCAGGAGAGGTGGCAGCCACACACATTAGCATGTTTAGCTTCATCTGGTTGTGGTGGTGTGTATGCTGGGAAGGCATAGCCTGGAGGCTGTTGTTGGCTCTGGAAGTACTGGAAGACCTCCTTCAGGACTTTAGTTTGGGGAATGGAGGAAAAGTCATGGGCTCGCACGTTAGATCAAGCTGTGCCAATTTGACTGAAGTCCTGCTGCTGCAAATTGAGTTAAGTAATAAATAATTAAAAATTAATAATTAAAAATTAATACTTAATAATAGTCCCTGCTCATGGTAGGGAAGTTGGAACTGGATGATCCTATGGTCCTTTCTAACCCTGACTGACTCTATGACTTAATCTAGGTGATCCTGGTGTGTCAGGGGGATTGGACTAGATGATCTTTCGAGGTCCCTTCCAATCCCTAATGATTCTATGATTCTCCTCAGGGAGGGAGGACTGCCTGTGCTTTTCTTGCAGCCTTGTGAGTGCTAAAGCTTTGCAAACATGATTAGCAAAATGCTAATGAAGATTTTGCTGCCATAATTCCAAATTAAAGTGACACTTGCCATGATCCTGTTAGTAAAATGTGACATATGTCGGTGTGACTGTCGAGGACATGGGCAAGTGATTGCATTGCTGCAGGGGGAGGGAGCGTGTGGACCTCTAACAACTCACAGAACTTCTACTTCACTGTGAGTGCAAAGGACATGAAGAGCTGTAAGAGGATGATTTTGGGAAAGATGGATCACCTCTGTCATGTCTACCCTGGGGGGAGCTGGGATGAGAGCACTTGGTGATGGTGTGTAGGTGCTCTGATCTCTTCATGCCATGAGTTATTCTAAGCCATAATTCCATAAGAATTATTCAGGCCAAAAGTGTGTCAATGAACTGTGTAAAACAAATTGCTACAGGCAGCCTGTTCCAGTTGTTCAACCCTGCTCCTGCTAAAGAACTTCTTCCTAACATCCCATTTCAATCTGCCCCTCTTTAATGTGAAACCATTTCCCCTCGTCCTATCACTCCAGGCCTTTGTAAGCAGCTCCTCTGCAGCCTTCTTGTATCCCCCTTCAGGTATTGGAAGGCCACTATCAGGTCCTACTGGAGCGTTCCCTTCTCCAGGCTGACCAAACCCAGCTTCCTCAGCCTGTCCTCGTAGCAGAGGGCTCCAGCCCTCTGATCATTTGTGTGGCCTCCCCTGGACCTGCTCCATCAGGTTCCTGTCCTTCCTGTGCTGAGGACTCCAGAGCTGAATGCAGGACTCCAGGTGAGGTCTCACCAGGGCAGAGCAGAGGAGCAGAATCTCCTCTATAATCTGCTGGCCACGTTGCTTCTGCTTCTGATGCAGCCCAGGATGTGATTTGCCTTCTGGGCTGCCAACACCCACTCTCCGCTCCTGTCCAACTTTTTGTTCACAAGCATCTCAAGTCCTCTTCCTCAGGGCTGCTTTCTATTCCTGCTTCCCCAGCCTAGATTGACAGTGAGGATTGTTCTGACCCAGGGCCAGCAGTACAGGTCCAGTCCATCCACATACAAAACCCATCCCACAAAACAACAGCAACAGCTAACTGGAAGGTGTTTGGGATTGTACATGAAATGAGGCTAATTTTGCACAAGACTGGGAGTACTGGAGCTAGCGTGCAATAATGATGTGAAGTTTGGGGCCTGTTTTACAAGGTTCTTTTAAAAACAAAAAAAACCCCAAGCCAAACCAGTAACCAGATGCAGTGTCAAAAATTCATCAACAGCTCCTCTTGTGTCATGTACTTTTCTAGAGAAAAGTGAAAAGATGTCAGAGCCAAGAAGAATGCTACAACAGCTATTCCAGATCCAATTTAGCCTCTCTTATACATTTGCCTCCTCGTGAACCACCCTTCTCATGTTTTCTTCCTGTTACTCAGACGTGCATAATTCAGCCTTATTAGAGAATTGATGCCTTTCAGGAAAAGAAAAAGAACAAAAGAAGCCACTTTTGAAAGCTAGGGGAGGAAAAACCCCAGTGGTACCAATTTCATACTGCTTTGGCTCCTGTTCATGGCTTTCCCAGCTTTCCCTCTGTCTGCAGGAGGACCTGCTGAGTTACCCTGATGGGAACATGGCTTACATTGCAGCTCTAATGATGGTGGAGATTAAATGCAGCTACCCATTCAGTTTTCTCTACATTGGATGCAAATCCCAGATATAAAAGCTCTGTGTGTCCCCTATTATTCACTTCTAACTCCCCCCTTCTGGGGGGGGGGATTTTCCTCTTTCTCACTCTAGTCTGTGGTTGAAGTAACTTCCATAGAGTTCTGCTGGCAATGATGGCGGTGATTACTGTGCTGGCAAAAGGAGAGATGGAGCAGAGATTGCATGAGATGATAACTTGTGCTTTGAAAGGTCACGTTTGTCTGGTGTGGGGTGACTAAAATGCAGACTAGGGCTCCGCAGAAATATATGTTTTGTAAAAAACTTTCTTTGTGCAGCAAATCTTCTGTTGGCCTAAGGAGGTGAAGCAATCCTGATTCCAGCAGCCCCCCGAGGCGCTGACCTAGAGTTTTGATTTCTAATCCGTTTTGGGCTCGCTGACCTTGCTTGACTTGTTTAACTGTTACAGGCAGACTGCAGCCTTTAAGGCTGGAGTGAGGCCAGGATGAGGAAAGGCAGCCGATGTGCTCTGAATGAGCAAGACTTACCTAAGGGAGAGGAGGGGAAAAAAAACCAACCCACTCCCAGTTTAGGTAGGATATGGTCCACTGCTATTTCCCCCTGGGTTCAAGGGGCAAGTGCAGCCAAAGTCATAACTCTGCCAACCTAATGGGGTTGTGGGCACCTCTAGGTGTGATTGTGGCACAGCAAAGACCAGGGAGAATGAGGAGAGGAGCTCGGGATTGGGGTGTGGATTCTAAGCTGCTTTAGGCATCTGACAGCATTTGGGTTGGTATTTATAATTACAAATTTATATAGATTTATATTTACATAGTTTTACATTTATATATTTATATTTTTCTATTTTATATATATTTATAGTGCAGGAGATGAATATTTGCACCATTGAGCTCTTGAATGTCATTTACCTTAGGAACAGGGATTCGGGTTTTAAACCAGAAAGAGAATTGGATGAGCAGCATCGTACAAACAATATGAACATTTCAAGTCCAAGAGAAATAGGAAGTTACACAGAAAGCAATTAACTGAATCTACTTTTTATTTTAAATACACACTCACGTGGTAGAAATTGCAGGTTCTGAAAGTACTGTCCGGTCATTCTGTGGGGACAAGAGGTGGCAGAAGATTCATCTTGTTGGTTGGGGTAGAGAGGCCCAAAGCAGCATGAACAGCTGGAAATGTGAGGTACTGGGAGTATTGGTGTCCTTGCAGAAGTTCTCAAAGCCTAATGACCCATCAGAGCCAGCCTGGAAATGCTTCCTTTTAGAAATATTTCGCCACTATGATCCTCACTGTAAGACTTTCCTCCTAATATCTGATTCAAATCTCTCCTCTTCTTGCTTAAAGCCATTTCCCCTCATCCCATCCCTACAAACTCTTGTAAAAAACATCCTTATAGGCCCCCTTCAGCTGCTGGAAGCTGCTGTAGGGTCTCTCCTGGACCACCCTCCAGGCTGAACACCCCCAAGTCTCTCAGCCTGTCTCTGTAGTAGAGGTGCTCCAGCCCTCTGATCATTTTCATGGCCTCCTCTGAACCTACTCCAGCAGTTCAATGTTCTTCTTGTGTTGGGGTCTCCAGAACTGTAGGCAGTGCTCTGGATGGTGTCTCATGAGAGAGCATAGTAGAGGGGGAGGAGCCCCTCCCTTGATCAGCTGGCCACAATTCTTTTGATGCAGTCCAAGATGTGGTTGGCCTTCTGGGCCATAAATGTAAACTGGGCCATAAACTTGACACTGCTGAGTCTACTGCTAGACTATATCCCTGAGCACCGCATCTCCACGGCTTTTAAATCCTCCACGGACCGGTGACTCTGTCCCTGCCCTGAGCAGCCTGTACCAGAGCTTGACAATGCTCAGTGAAGAAATCTTTTTAAGCCACCCCAGATGCAATGTCAGGCCATTTCCTTTTGTCCTATCACATGTTACCTGAGAGAAGAGACTGACCCTCACCTTCTTACAACCTACTGCTGCTCTCTGTCATGGTCTGCGGAAGCTGTCTTAGCAAGAGTGCTTTTCTGATTACATTGGAGGTTGTAGCGAGGCTGGTGCTGGTCTCTTCTCCCAAATTAGTAAAGACAGGATGAGGGAAAATGGCCTCACGTTGCATCAGGGGAGGTTTAGATTGGATCTTAGGAAGAAATTTTTTCATAGAATCATAATTGATTGGAAGGGACCTCAAAAGATCATCTAGTCCAATCCCCCTGACACAGCAGACTCACTTCACTGGAGAAGCCTTGGAATCAGAGTCACTCAGGGTAGGAAGGAACCATCATCCAGTTCCAACCCCCCCAGCACAGGCAGGGACACCCCAACCTAGACCAGGTTGACCAGAGCCCCGTCCAGCCTGGCCTTAAACACCTCCAGGGATGGGGCCTCCACCACTTTTCTGGGCAACCCATTCCAGGCTCTCACCACTCTCACAGTGAAGAACTTCCTCCTCACATCCACTCTAAATCTACCCATCTCCAGCTTTGCTCCCTTCCCCCCAGTCCTGTCGCTACCTGACATCCTAAAATGTCCCTCTCCAGCCTTTTTGTAGGGCCCTTTCATATACTGGAAGGCCACAGTAAGGTCACCTCGGAGCCTCCTCTTCTCCAGACTCAACAGCCCCAATTCTTTCAGTCTGTCCTCATAGGAGAGGTGCTCCAGCCCTCTGATCATCCTCGTGGCCCTCCTCTGCACACGCTCCAGCATCTCCACATTCCTCCTGTAATAAGGGCTCCAGAAATGGACGCAGTCCTCCAGGTGGGGTCTCACCACAACGGAGTAGAGGGCGAGAATCACCGCCAGGACCTTTGGAATGTAATAGAGAGATGTTTAGCAACCTCATTTGCCAGTTCTCTCAGGACCCTTGAGTGTACCCCATCTGGTCCCATGGACTTGAACACTTTCATGTCCTTCAGGTGATCATGAACCTGATCTTCACTTATGAGGGGCAGTTCTTCCTTGCAGTCCCTGCCATAAATTTCGATGTCCCCATGCGTGTGGCTGGAGGCCTTTGCAGTGAAGGCTGAGGTAAAGAAGTCATTGAGAACCTCAGCCTTTTCCATGTCCCTTGTGACCACCTCACCTGTTTCCTTTCTGAGGGGGCCCACACCTTCCCTAGTCTTCTTTTTACCATTCATACACCTCCAGAAATTCTTGGTGTTCCCTTTGACCTCCCTGGCCAGGTCCAATTCAAACTGTGCCTTGGCTTTCCTAACCAGATCTCTAGCTGTTTGGGCAGCTTCCTCATACACCCCCCATTCTAGCTGTCCTCCCTTCCACTCCTTGTAGAGTTTTGTGTGACAGCATAGAATCATAGAATCACTACAGATTGGAAGGANGAGCCCAGAACTGGACACAATACTCCAGGTGTGGTCTCACCAGGGCAGAGTAGAAGGGGAGAAGAACCTCTCTTGATCTGCTAACCACCCCTCTGCGTGTCCAGGAGCTCCTTGTTCATCCAAGCAGTCCTCCTAGCATTCTTCCCTGCTTTACTCTTTGTTGCTATACATTGCTCCTGGACACAGAGGAGGTGATCCTTGACTACTAACCAGCTGTCCTGGGCCCCTTTTCCCTCGAGGGCTTCATCCCATGATACTTCGGCCAGCAGATCCCTGAAGCAATCAAAGTCTGCACGCCTAAAGTCCAGGGACGTAAGCTTAGAAAACTTTCTCCTGGTTGCCCTGAGGATCTGAAAGTCAACTGTTTCATGGTCACTGCAGCCAAAGCTGTCCCTGAGCCTCATATTGGTCACCAGCCCTTCCCTGCTGGTGAGAACAAGGTCCAGCATAGCACCTTTTCTTGTTGGTTCCTCCACCATTTGGAGGAGGAAGTTGTCATCAGGACAATCCAAGAATAACCTGGATTGCTGGTGCCTTGCTGTGTTGTCCCTCCAGCAGATGTTAGGGTGGTTGAAATGCCCCATGAGGACCAGGGCCTGTGACCTGGAAGCCGCTACTATCTGCCTGTGAAGGGCCTCATCTGCTAGTTTCTGCTGGTCAGGTGGCCTGTAGCAGACCCCTACAGTAACATCACCCTCCCCTGTCTTCCCTTTGATTACATCCCACACACTCTCCACCAGCTCATCATCCTTCCCCAGGTGGAGCTCCACTGATTCCAACTGATCACTGATACAGAGGGCAACACATCCTCCTCTCCTTCCCTGCCTGTCCTTCCTAAAGAGCTTGTACCCATCTATATCCCTACATTCCAGTCGTGGGAATCATCCCATCAGGTTTCAGTAGTAGCCACGATGTCATGGCCTCCCAGCAGCACAGTGGCCCTTAATTCATCCTGCTTGTTGCCCAAGCTCTGTGCATTTGCATAGAGGCACTTCAGCTGGGCTGGCCCTGTCCTCCTCTTGTGCCAGTTGCTCTTGGTTTCCCCAGACTGCCCTGGTTCATCATCCCTGGCTTGTTCCAGAGCAAGTTGAGAGCCCTCATTGGCTCTCCATCCCTCTGCCACTGGTAAGCTGCCCCAGTGCTTGTCACCAGCCAGCAGGAGGCTATTCACCCCTTCCCCCTTCAAACCCAATTTAAAGCCCTGTCAATGAGCCCTGCCAATTCCTGCCCCGGGATTCTCTTCCCCCTCTGGGACAAGCGCATCCCTATGTTTACCTGGAGCTCCGGTGCCCTGAAAACAGGGCCATGATTGTAGAATCGAAACCCCTGTTGATGACACTGGAGAGAGTGGTTGAGCACTGGAACCGGCTGCTCAGGGAGGTAGTGGAGTCACTGTCCCTGGAGATGTTTAAAAACTGAGTAGCTAGAGTGGCCATGATCTAGGGGTTAAGGAGATGGTGGGATGACTTCATGATCCCAAGGGTCTTTTCCAACCTGAATGATTCCATGATTAACAACTGGCACAAATTTGGGAGCTTCCAACAGCAGCTTCCTCTGGTCACAGATGTGTATTTGCACCTCAAGATCAGATTCAATAAGAAGCAGGAATTGCAATAAAAAAGAATGAAGAAATCACTGCCTCAATGAATGTGTTTCCCCATAGCAGTGGGTTTCATCACAGAACTTCCTTTTGCCTGCCTTAGTGGAATGAGATGGTTGGAGGCAGCAGCTACCAGGGGATGATGAATGGAATGGGGTCTGCCGCTGGGGAGAGACTGTTTCCTGAACAATGATCTTTCCCTTTGGAGAAGTTTGCACAATTCTATCACATGGGCTTATTGGAAATACTGCTGGCAATGATCTTCACTTGGCTTTCTGCTGCAGGAATGTCCTGCATGGGGGAAGCTGGCATTGGTGCTCTCTGCTCTCCTCTTCAACGGGGGAACTTGCTGATTAACCCTTTTTAATCTACTGTGAGCACAGTGAAAACATTTAACTGGCTCAAATGTGACTTCAGTTTAGCGATGGTTGTTACTGCTGTGACTGATGTCTTGTGGCTCTGTAAGGGTCTGCAGGGCCACCAAGGTGCTGGCAAAGTTGGCAATATATGCATGGATATGGCTGACTCAAGGGGCTTCGTCAAACATGGGGGGGACGTTTATTTTTCACTTGTACCTGCAGGAATCTCTCCCTTGCTTTTCCTGCTGGCTGGATATGAGCTAATGGAAACCACAGAGCATTTAACTTGCCATCCTCTCAGTCTTCAGACAGTGGTGATTTTCAGTGCTGTTACCATGCAAATTGTTACCAAGTGAATTACTGCGCTCGTAAATACTTCAGCTTCGTATGCTAGTAGATAGTGGGACTTATTAGCAGGGCTTATTAATTGCTTTGGTGTCTTAATTAAATTGGCATGCCAGGGAGAGGAAAAATAAATACTTGTTAGGCCAGTGGACTTCTTATTTTATGGCCAAGTATTGTTCATGTTCACAGAACTTTAGAAACAGTGACTGAGTCTCCAGTGCTGCTGAGAGATTTCTCAGGCGCTTTCTCAGGTGCTTTATGGGAGGCAATAAAGAGCTGGAACTGGAGTGTGTTTTCAAATTCAGGTGATGACTGACTCCCAGGCTTGGATGTAAATAACATATTTTGGTCATCTTTGATAACAGGGCCCCTTGTGCCTCTTCACAGTCCTTGTGGTTCCTGGGCTGGGTGTTTTACATGCAGGGAAAACAGAATTGCAGAAAGTTAGGAATTGGAAGGGACCTTGAGAGATCATCCAGTCCAATCCCCCCTGCCAGAGCAGGAGAGCACTTAAACATGGGATGGGTGGTCAATTGTGGCTGTAAGAGTGTTATGGAGGTAAGATATTTCCAAGAACTTTGCATTCCTGTGGAAATATTAAAATTCTTGCCTATAGTAACATTTCCAGAATAAAACCTGTTCTGCATGTGTCTGATAACGCTCTCTTGTGATTTAAGTTGTCCCTCATGTCTGGAGTTATCGGCATCTCAGATAAGTTCCTTTTGACAGATAATTATATCTATTTTTTCTTTTACTTTTCCCCTCCTTTAAAAAAACCCAACCCACACTAAAAATGCAAAATGTGCAGTTTTACTGCAGTGTAAGCCAAAAGCATAATTCATGTCACACAGATATAATTTGATTTCCAAAGATTATCTCTAATACTAGCAAAACGTCAGGGAGCCAGGACGTACAGCAGTCACGCATGCAGAGTATCTGGGAAGTTTGGCTGAAGTCAGCACCCACTTTTTCATGGCAGTTTCTGTTTGGTTTTGGGTTTTGCGTTTTAGATGTAATAAATGGGCTTTTGCTCTTAATTTTCATCTGTATTTTCCTATTGCTGCTCCTTGACCCTCACTGGTACCAGATGGAAGAAAATCTGTCCAGGGCTACCCCATGCATGACAGGAGAAAAACTTTCTCCCTCCTGTCTTCTGCTGATCTTGAAGGTCTTTTCCAACCTGGACAATTCTGTGGTTCTGGGGCAGCTCCCCTCACTTATGTTTGAGGTATCTCATAGCCTGAGTTTAAGTTCAGGAAGCTTTGAGCAGACTGTGGAAGTACACATCATGGATTTATGTAGGAGGTTGTATGATACTTCACTGAGGAGGGTTGGGAGGAGTTTTCAGGCTGTGTCCTGTGGGGTGATGGTAGAACAGCAATAATCTCCTTCTTTTTAACCAGTTTTGGTCACCACAGCATAAAAAGGACATGAAGGTGTTGGAGAGGGGTCAGAGAAGGGCAACTGGGCTACTTAGGGGTCTGGAGAACAGGTCTGATGAGGAGAGGCTAAGGGAGCTGGGACTGTTCAGCCTGGAGAAGAAGGCTGAGGCAACACCTCACTGCTCTCTACAACTAGGAGGGAGGAGTGCGGTGGGAGTTGGCTTCTTCTCCCTAGGAACTAGTGATAGCACAAGATTAAATGGGGTGAGGTTGTGCCAGGAGAGGTTCAGGTTGGATGTCAGGAAAAACTTCTTTCCAGAAAGAATGGGGAGGCCTTGGAACAGGCTGCCCAGGGATGGGGTGGAAGCACTGTCCTTGGTTGGGTTCAACAACCAGGCAGACAGGGTATTTCAGGGGATGGTTTTAATGTTTGGGGGTTGTGAAGCAGATGGTTGGACTCAGTCCAACCAAGAAAAGATCTTCAAGGTCTTTTCCAACCTTGATGATTCATTGATCCTATGATTCAGTGATTTCATTGGAAGAGGCAATGTGTTGGATGGCAGTAGACACAAAGTGAAGTGAAGAAGGAGCGTGATCTGGTGAAAACCTCCCTTAGCATTGGTAACGGGGTATATGGGACCATTTAACACCTGTACTCTTTCACCTAGAACATTTTGTAGAGGACAGAATATAACACACTCATAAAAAAGGAAACACCCTTTCTTACTGGGACAGTATAATGGTGGGATAGTCTCTGAGCTGAAAGGTTTGCAGTCTCACTAAGGTCTTGCCACAGGATGACAGAATGGTTTAGGTTGAAAGGGAGCTTAGGGGTCACTGAGTCTCAACCTCCCCTGCCGTGGGCAGTGACACCTCTCACCAGACCAGGTTGTCCAGAGCCTCGTCCAACCTGGCCTCGGACACTTCCATAGATGGAGCAGCCACAACCTCCCTGGGCAACCTGTCCCAGTGCCTCAGCACCCTCACAGGGAGGGATTTCTTAGGTTAGGATGCAGTTCCAAGCACACAAAATGGTTGGACTTCTTTGAAATGCACAGACCAGAAAATTTCTGCTGGTCCATACTCGTTTCCTGATTGGAATGAAGTTGTGGGATCCTAATGGATATGAAATTCTCTGTCTGTTTCAGTCTCTGCCACCCACTTCACATTGGGAGTTTGAAAGAAATTTCATTTGACAGTTTTCAAATCTGCAGCTTGCGGTTGTAGCAAAACATTTGGATAGGAAACTTAATTTCTGAAACCTACTTAGGGGAAAATGCCCCCTTTTATTGTTTACTTCCTGCGTTCGAAAGTACTTTTGTTAAAGCCTAGCTTCTGCACCTGCGTTCCTCCAGAAAACTGTCTCTTCAAATTCTTGAGACTGATTTGTCATTTTCTTCCGTGCCAGAAGCACTTGTGCCTGTTATTGCATTACATCGCTGATAGAACCTAATCGCTCGTGACAGATGCAGCTGCACGTCACTGGAGCTGAGATACCCGAAGAGAAGCAGGAGCCCAGGTCTAGGGACTGTGCACAAGTTTTAGGGCAGGACTTTAAGCCTAGCTTTCGGCTGTGGTGGTTGTAGTTTTTTTTTTGGTTTGTGGCTGTGGAGGAAGGTCAAAGGCTAGGGAAGGCTGAGTGATAGAAATCCTTCTGCTTGTTCTTCCATCTACCTCAACTCTTGGCTTCCTGCTGTGGAGGGCTGAACAGAAGGTTGCCTTGAAATCTGCTCTGCGTGTTGAACAGGAGCAATCTTAAGAATTTATTCAATTTTTCTCAGCCCTTACGGTTCTGATCTAATAAAATCAAAGAGCTTCTTCTAGTCCTGTCAGATGAGAGATTTAGGCAGAAAAGTTACTCTGGATGAAAGATTTTATATGTTAGCTCAAATTCTCTCACTTTACATCTTTGGGACTTGTGCTTTAGAGATTGAAGGGTGAGAGGTCTGCTTTATCGTCTGGTCTGGTTCTGCTGCCCAATAGAAGGATATGGTTTCATCTGAGGAGTAAGGTCTGCTGTAGGGTTGCCATGTCCAATGCAGTGTTCTTGGAGTTAAACAAAAATAAGTGTGGGTCATCAGAAAAACATCCTTTACAAGATAATTTGTGTTCATTTAAATCACAGAATCATAGACTCACAGATTCACAGAACATTAGGGATTGGAAGGAACCTCAAAAGATCATCTAGTCCAGTCCCTCTACCACAGCAGGATCACCTAGACCAAGTCATACAGGAACACATCCAGGCAGGCCTTAAACATTTATCTCCAGAGAGGGAGACTCCACAGCCCCCCAATAGGCAGCCTGTTCCAGTGCTCTGTCACCCTCACTGGGAAGAAGTTCCTTCTCATATTTATGGGGAGCCTCCTATGTTCCAGCTCACACCCATTGCCCCTTGTCCTATCACTAGATGCCACTGAGAAGAGCCTGGCTTCATCCTCCTGACATTCACCCCTCATATATTTATAGGCATTAATGTGGTCACCCTTCAGTCTCCACTTCCTTCATTATCCTCGTTGCTCTACAGTGGACTCCCTCCAGCAGCTCTGTGTCCTTCTTGAACTGAGGGGCCCAGAACTGGACACAATACTACAGGTGTAGTCTCACCAGTGCAAAATAGAGGGGGGGAAGAACCTCTCTCCATCTGCTAACCACCCTCTTTTCTGATCCAGCCCAGGATGCTGTTGGCCCTCCTGGCCGCAAGAGCACATTGCTGGCTCATGGTCATCCTGCTGTCCACCAGGACCCCCAGGTCCCTTTCTCCCACACTGCTCTGCAACAGATCAGTCCCAGTCTTATACTGGTACCCGGGGTTGTTCTTGCCCAGACACAAGACTCTACATTTATGCTTGTTATATTTAGTTAAATTTTTCTCAGCCCAACTCTCCAGCCTTTCCAGGTCATGGCAGCACAGTCTGCTGGGGTGTCAGCCACACCTCTCAGCTTTGTGTCATCCGAAAACTTGCTGACAGTGCACTCTAATCCCTCATCCAAGTCATTGATGAATTGACTGAATAGGACTGGTCCCAGTACCAACCCTTGAGGAACTCCACTACATACAGGCCTGCAACTCTGTTTCACTGATCACTACTCTCTGGCTTCTATCCTGGAGC
>VXBP01009184.1:1864-64071 GCA_013400115.1 Rhinopomastus cyanomelas
CTCCTCTTCTCAAGGCTAAACAATCCCAGCTCCCTCAGCCTCTCCTCATAGGGCTTGTGCTCAAGGCCTCTCACCAGCCTCGTTGCCCTTCTCTGGACACGCTCAAGCACCTCAATGTCCTTCCTAAACTGAGGGGCCCAGAACTGGACACAGTACTCAAGGTGCGGCCTAACCAGTGCAGAGTACAGGGGCAGAATGACCTCCCTGCTCCTGCTGGCCACATCATTCCTGATGCAGGCCAGGATGCCATTGGCCCTCTTGGCCACCTGGGCACACTGCTGGCTCATGTTCAGGCGGGTATCGATCAGCACCCCCAGATCCCTTTCTGTTTGGCTGCTCTCCAGCCACTCCGACCCCAGCCTGTAGCTCTGCATGGGATTATTGTGGCCAAAGTGCAGTACCCGGCACTTGGACTTATTGAATGCCATCCCGTTGGACTCTGCCCAACTGTCCAGGTGGTCAAGGTCCCGCTGCAGAGCCTATATTCATCCATAGATCATGGGTTTTCTGCAAGTGGTTTCCATACACTTGTTTTAGTGGTGCAATTTCTTGTACTGCATGTACCTGGCCATCCTTAAAGGACACAATCACAGGTGTCTACATCTGAGGTACCCACCTTAAGATCTCTATATTGTTCAAAGAGTACAAAAAGTGTTTCTAGGGCACAGTCCATATTGTTCTAAGGAAGAATCATTGCTTAGAAATGTACATTTCCCTATTTAAGTGAAACAACCCAGCGTGACATTCTCAAGTGTGTGTATTTACTCCTTGGAAAGATAAGATTAAGGGAGATGAGCTAAAAGCAACCTTTTTCCTGTGCAAGCTGCTGAGCTAGCATAATTTGCAACCCTCCTCCACCAGTTTCAGACTTGCTCTTGTGTCCCTTTTTATTTTCCTGGTATGTTCTGTGCTCTCGCTTATGACTCATCAAATCTCATTGTTCACTTTCAAATCCATCCTTAAAACTCACTTCCATCTTAAACACTATAAAACTCTAGACAAAGACTGAGCTGCTGGCATGCTGAGATTGCTGTTTGGAGTGCTAATCCTTGTTTTATCTTCATTTTCTCAGGTTTCCCCTCTTAAGACATTGCTTCTTCCACAAAGAGTTTGAGAGGCTTTTTGAGCAGGTGATTTCTCATGAAGTGTATAAGGATTTGCCAGCACAGTGGGATCCAGTTGCTGACTTAAGCTTTTAGCATCTATCAGAAGAAAACCAACTTCATTAACAACAAGAACAATGGTAACAATAAGAACAGTAATAATAATAATAAAGGTTTGACTTACTGTGTTATCCCCTGAAGGACTGCAAGTAAATGTCATCAACAGGCTCTGGTAAGTCAGAACGTTATCAAACTCCACAACTGCATTATTTGACCTGTATTTAAAAAAATATTTCAAAAAATTTATCTTATTTTTCATTTAGAATGCACAATCTATTTGGGGGTGACCTCATTAATGTTTATAAATATGTGAACAGTGGGTGTCAGTAGGATGGAGGCAAGCTCTGCTCAGTGTCATCTAATGATAGGACAGGGGGCAATGGGTGTGAGCTGGAACACAGGAAGTTCCACATAAATATGAGAAGGAACTTCATCACAGTGAAGGTGACAAAGCATTGGTACGAGCTACCCAGGGATATTGTGGAGTCTCCTTCTCTGGAGACATTTAAAACCTCCCTGGATGTGTTCCTGTGTGATTTGGTCTAGGCGATCGTGCTGTGGCAGGAGGATTGGACTAGATGATCTTCTGAGGTCACTTCCAATGCCTAATGTTGGGTGATTCTGTGAAACTAAATTATTCTTCTTCTCTGGCATTCTGGCTGGAGATTTATGCTGGGGAAGAGAATTTGCCTTACTGACAGTACTCCCCATTAAGCAGCACATATGGGCCTTGAAAATTCTTATGATCTGTTGACAAAGAGATAAAGACTTCAGGAAAACTTTCATTTCTTGTATATTCCAAAGACATTTTCAATGTCTAAATTATATTTTGAGGCATCACTTCAAATTCAGGTTTGCCCTCTGAAAGGTTAACTTGGAAGTACAGAGGTGGTTTTCAAATTCAGAGAGCCTGGTATGTGCACAGGCTGTCTACAAGATGACTATCAAGCAAGCAATACAGCAGTGAGTTTCCAGGCTCTGCAGAATCGGTGTAAGACTGAGCTGTTCCCAGCCCACATGCAGAACTTCAGTTTCTTCTTGAGCTTTGCAAACTGTCTTCTGACTCAGCCCTTCAGACTATCAAAATTCTTGCATCTGAACTCTACCTTTCAGTATCTCACCCTCTTCCCATAATTTAGCATCATCTGTAAATTTGCTGAAGACTCACTTTTCCTCATCATTAGACTGTTGCTAAGGAAATGAACAATGTGAGCATCTGTTGTGTTGATAACTACTGACGTTTTTAAATCAACCACATTTTTCTTAAAGTCACCTAAACTGTTTTATGGATTAGTTCAGTCATAAGTTCTGACATCCCCATCCCATTCTTATCTTTCTGGAACTTATGTTAGATGAGGCTATGGCCATTGCTAGCTATCCTCATCTGCCTTTTTTTCCCTGCGCCAAACCTCCACATTTGTATGTGGTTCATGGCCTGAAACCAGCCCTGGTGAGAACTCAACAGAAGGGCTCTCAAACCCTTTACAAGCTACAGTTTGAATGGTTTAGACATCAATCCCAGTGATTATATTCTGGCCCCCAAAATTGGTTAGAAAATGGTGAACTGCTCAAGCTTTTATTTAGTTGTAGAACTGTGCATGAGGCACTGAGAAAAGTTGATTTGTGGGGTTGAAACACCATTCTGCCCAGGAGTGGCAGGATGGACAGTTTCTAACTAGTTGGGCATCAGCCAAATTGACATGTAAGCCATGCAAATTCCCACACACCAACAGCTGCTCTCCCATTTGCACTCTCTTATTACTCCCTCTATTGCTGACTCATATTCAATTTATAACCCATTGCACTTACCTATATCCCTCTGTGTTTAAGGCAGATCTCATCAACTTACAGTGAAGGCAAGCAAAGCGCTGCCTTGTGTAAAGAAAGAGGAATTCCTGCTACTCATGTTTCCACTCAACCAATTCAACAGAATTTCTTTGAATTATTTGTATTAACTACATTTATAATTTAGGGTCAATTACTTCTGATATCTTTCCATAGTCATATTTTTCTGTTGCACTGCCCAGTTTTAAATTGTGATGATAACCTTAAGGTTTATGTAGGATTATTGGTACAGTCTAACAGCTGAAACTTTAAAGAGAACTGTGGGAATACAACACCTGTCATAGTTGGATCCTAAAAGCTTAAAACAGGAAAACAATTCCTACAGCATTTATTGGACAAATGGTGCAATAGGAAGTACCAGCTTCTGCTGGTACTGCATTTATTTAATCTCTTTTTAAAATACTGTTGTACCAGTTGAACCACCGTTTTTCTCACTCGTAGCAGCATTACGATCACTGTGGCAATTCTGAATTGAAAGCAATTCATTTACTGTGGGAGTCTTCTTGCCTAATATTAGTTGATTGTAGACCTACAGGGGATCTTTTCAATGCCAATAAATATCTAAAGGGTAGGTGTCAAGAGGGTGAGGTCAGGCTGTTTTCTGTGGTGCCCAGCAACAGGACAAACCACAACAGTACAAACTGGAAGACAGGAAGTTCCACCTGAACATGAGGAAGAGCTTTTTGACATTGAGGGTGGCAGAGCCCTGGAAATGGCTGACCAAAGAGGTTGTGGAGTCCCTTTCTCTGCAGAGATTCCAAATCTGGCCAGAGGCTAACCTGTGCAATCTGCCGGAAGTGAACCTACTTCAGCAAGGGTGGGAGGTGTACTAGATGATATCCAGACGTGCCTTCCAACCCGAACTATTCTGTGATTATTTATATGAACTGTTCATTGAACGTTCCTTCTATAGCTGTCTCACCCTCTGCATAAGAATATCATCTGGGATACAAGTAATTACTTGTGTTCTGTCTTCAAATACAACAAAATTAATTTGTGAGGTGTATGTACGTCTTCTCATACCAAGGGCACAGCTCTATCTGTGCCACATGGTATCAAACTCCAGAGAGAAATTATAGAATCATTAGGGATTGGAAGGGACCTCGAAAGATCGTTTAGTCCAATCCCCCTGACACAGCAGGATCACCTAGACCAAGTCACACACAAACACATCCAGGCGGATGAGGAGACTCCACAACCTCCCTGGGCAGCCTGTTCCAGTGTTCTGTCATCCTCACTGTGAAGAAGTTCCTTCTCATACTTATGTGGAACCTCTTGTGTTCCAGCTTGCAACCATTGCCCCTCATTCTATCATTAGATGACATTGAGAAGAGCCTGGCTCTATCCTCCTGACACCCACCCTTCACATACTTATAGACATTAATGAGGTCACCTCTCAGTCTCCTCTTTTCCAAGTTAAAGAGACCCAGCTCCCTCAGCCTCTCCTCATCAGGGAGGTGCTCCACCTCCTTAATCATCCACTGCCCCACGGGCAGAGAAGACGTGGGTGGATCAGTGTGACTATAAAATGTTGTGGCTCTTCACACGGCAGTCTGGTACCAAGGAAATGGAGGACAACTATTATGATCAGTCATAACTTGGGCAGACAGACTGGGTGGGAAACAACCATCTGAGTTCAAAACTGGCAGTGCTGAATTGCTAGCTCTCCTGTCATTACAAAAAAGAAGTGTACTTTACACACTCACATGGACAGTCCTTCTGAACTGCATCATTTCTAAGGGATCACACTTTGGCAATGCTTAACTCCCCATTGGGAAGTCAATGAACCCTTCCAGTTTACACCAGCTGAGTACCAGTGTGATGTCATGTCTTGGGCATTGAAACACAGCTTGCTAAGAACACGCTGTTCTCTACTACCCTGAAGGTAGATATCTAAATGTGTTTTCAACCCCTTGAATCAGCGTTATGATTTTCTCTACATGTATAAGACCAGAGGAAACTGCAAACAGTTCCACAGATAAAAGCAAGTGGTAAGGTCTCAGGGGCCACAAAAGTGGCTGAGCATGTCCATCAATAAATGCTGGCTCTTGACTATCTTCTGCCTTAATCCTGTTAAGTGCTGTTAAAAAGACATCGTAAAATGCATCCACTCATAAATGTTATGAAGCTTAAGCAGGTCTTGTTACAATATAATGTAGGTGCAGTTCTTATTGTTCATCTCACTTGAAAAACTTTCCTATTAAAAACGCTGGTTTTTTGCAGGCTTGAGCTCTACTCTGTGCATACTAGCAGTGATAGGAACATCAAACTCCAGTGCAAAATTATTCAAATCAACTTGGCCTATTAGGCAACTACTAAAGTTTACCAACATGCATCTTTTGGTAAGGCACTGTCCGACCAAGACAGCCCCTGTGAAACACTATTATTGCCCATATTTACACTTCAGTAGCTGCAACTAAACTGAATTAAACAGATAAACAAGACACTACACCTGAAATTGAGCAGCTTAGCAAAAATCAGCACCCATCTGTCTTTGTTATAAGCAAAGAAGTGAAAGTAGATAGCTAAAAGGCTATAAAAATCCCTAGAGGTCCGATATTCTCTCAGAGCATGAAAAGAAGTCATGTGAGAGCAAAGGAGAGCATGGGATAGAGAAAATTTGACATCATATTGATTAAACGAATAGGTTGTTTATTTTCGCCTCTGACTCCTGGAATGATAAATGTAGGGCTTTGAAAAGTGGCAGAACAATACCATTTGCTTAAATGTAGTATTTAAGGGTAAGGGACTAAAGAGAAAGACCTCTTCATCGAGAGCAAGGACTAGCAATGAAAGTGCAATAAGATGTTTTCAGGTTAATCACACACAAACAGCACAGCAGTAAGTGATGCAATGCACAGTCCCAGTGCACATTTGGTAAGCAAAAAAGGCTTGTTTCATGTGGAATTCAGACAATGGGGACAAAGTTATCAGCTCTGCCACTCTTGTGTTATTTGCTGTCTTAGCTCTCTGTAAGGGAGAGACAATAACACTTTTCCACCCAGCCTCATAATTTCTGTGGTGACATTTATGACCTTTCACATAAGATAGGACCTGACTCTAAGAACCTTTTAAATCTGGATCTGAAGAAGGTTTTAATCTCAGTAGGACACCAGAGGCAAGAAATGGCTCTAGCACAGACCACAAAGTACAGGGACATACTGATGTTTTATTGTTCTGTAAGAGAGCCATGGCCTCTTGTACATCTGAACCACTACCAAGTTTTCTTAGAAGTATCAAGACAAAGGTAAGTCTCAAGGAAGATTTTGACCTAGGATAATGCAAAGAAAGGACAGCTTCTTTCCAGGAAGCAGTATCCCCTATGGCAAAGGCATGAACATACCTATCCGCGAACTGAATAGGTTGGAAATGGATGTTTGTGCAATGGTCAGGATAAAAGCGGAAATCAATTTCTGAATAGCCAATAATAGAGACCAGTAGAATGGTGATAATGAGAGAACCTGAGATAAAGGACTTGTCAGATGCCCCAGAGACACATGAGGAAAAGTATATAGAATTGTGTGCTAAGGCCAAAAGGAAAAGGTGAGCTGAACAAAACAAGACTCAATTTGTCAAGGTCAGCGAAAATAGATAATGGAGATGCAACAGCTTGGGAGGCTGGAAGAGAGTTTTCTCTATCTGTTATTTTTGTTTAGTTTGTAAAATCTCCAGTTCAAACCCTCTTCATGGCTTTGAAAGGGGAACTGATTAAGTGAAAAGCTGCTAACACTTGGATTTGAACATTTATTGCCATATTTCTTTTTCCTCAGTGCAGGGCAGAGAATTGCTGTTGTTCTTCTCTGATAGCAGTGTCAGACATTTCAGACATAAATGGGAAAAGGGAAAACTGAAGGTTTGTACCCTGAGTTCCAGTCACAATACAGAAATGAAGACAAAGATTCCTGATGCTTGCATCCTCAAGCATGGTACATTTCTTTTTCTTTATTATAATATCTTTAAAAATTGTGCTTTGTAAGATCACAGAACATTAGGATTGGAAGGGACCTAGAAAGACCATCTAGTCTGATCACAGGGGGCCCTCCTATCCCATCCAGCTCTTCCCATTCCACTTTCTCTAGCCACGCTTCTCTACAAGGGCCAAGCACAGAGGAGAGCATGACACTGTCAGCATCTGTATGCTGAGGACCTCTAGCACAGCTGCATAAGCCCGAGATAGTGATGCTGCTAGAATATGTTACCAAAGAGATTCACACCAAGTTATCTTTCTCCACCTGTAAAGTAACAAGGACTTAACCAAATGCAGTGAGAAACAAGAAATGAGCTAGTACCTGCATTTGAAACTCAGGCAATGTGGCAATCTTACAAATAACATAAGGGTGATACTTTTTTCTTTAAGATTATACGTAAGACTTCTGTTGTATTATAAAGACCGTGGAATAACGTACAGATCAGTATATGTTTGTGTTCAAAGTGCTCTGCATTTTGATACTTGCTGTTTCTGTCCTTTTTGGTTATACAGCAGAGTGAAGATGGGAGGTCTTCACCAGTTTTGAGTATGGCCAGTGCTGTAACTGGACTGAAGTACAAGATACTCTACTACAATCCTCAATCCACAGTTACAGTGGCTGTGCCAAGCCACAGCTTTTCTGGTCTCTTAGAAACACATTCAGTGTTTAAGGAAGAGCAGAAAACAAAGCAAGCACAGTGTAAGAAAATAGATAGGGAGAGAAAGAGGGGCATCAAGACAGGAGAGAGGCAAAAGGCCAGCAGAGAGAAGCACATAAACAGAGGCAGAGCTGAAGGTTTTAAGAAAGAATAGGTGACTGCTGTAATGAACCCTGCAACAGGCAAAAAGCTACCTGCGATTGTGAAAGTTGTTCACAGCGGCTCAAGCTCCAAGAACTTGAGACACCAAGCTGAGCTACTTTGTATGCTTCCTGGTATGCAAATCCAAGCTTGCACTTTCAGCTCCCAGCTGCTTCCCAGCAGTGCTGGTGATTCAGTTCTGGGAGCAGAACCAAATATTTGGCTGTGTTTGTGTGTGAGATGCGCAGCAAGTTCCTTTCTCTTGCTCTGTGCAAAACCCTCAGATGGAAAAGCATATATAGACAATTAAAGCTACCAACAAACTGTGCTACTAATCTTCTGAAACCTTTTATTCCTGTTGGGGAGAAAGAAAAGATCCTTTCTGTAGAAATAGGAGGAGGCATTAAATATCAAGATATGCTCTGCTAAATACGACTACAATAAAGTAATAATAATTATAAGAATATGAACATGTTAGTGGATGGATGGATTGAAGGAAAACCTGCTTCTCTTGTACAAGAAAATAAATTCATAACAAGAATTGGGGTTAGCAGGCTTATAGGACTAAAGATGGAAAGCAAAAATTAAGTCCATTCAGGTTTTGATATGTGGATTCCACTCATGTGACATTTTCAAGCTCTCTGCTACAGCCGAGGGACAGAAAATTGCTCCAAGCTGAGATTCGTCTTAAGTTTATAATTATTTTTGTTCCCAATGGCTGGGATATTTAAGGGAAACAAATGTATGGGCCCACATGAAAAATGCATGAAATGGCAGCAGTTTCAGTGACATTTTGTTTGTGGAACCAGAAGTAGCCATCTTCAGCAGGTGCACCCAGGGTTTTTCAATCACTGGGATCTGCACACCCCTGACACATTTTTCAGCAGAGATAAAATTCCCCCTGTAAGAAATTTAAGATGGTGAATAACGTGTTTTTCTTATTTACCTCTGGCAGATTCCTATCTAGTAGCCCACATGTCCGTAGAGCACAGGCTGAACACAACAGGTTTATTTTGTCTTCCCTTCCTAACAAAAGACCAAGAGTTTCCAAGAGCAATTCCTTCCTGAACAAGTTTTTATCTTTTCAATACATACTTTCATTTACATTTCATATACATATGCTTCTACTTACATCTCGAGAGCTTGCCAGCTTCTAGTGTTACAAACACCCGTGCTGGAGGTTTCTATTTGTTCCAATAATTAATTACTTTCTCTCCAAAAAACCGCATTCACTCTGATAAGTTTGAACAAACAGAAAAGAACTTCCAGTCGTTGTGTCTCTTGTTTTGGCTGTTTCTGCTAGAGAGTGCCTCACTGTTAAAGTACCATTTCCTTCTGTATGTGAACCTTTTTGTAATTATTGTGAGTGGTGCTCTGTGTGAACATCAAAACAGTGGAAGAAAATCACAACAGTGCTCCCAGAAGGGAGCTTCCTGCCTTTGGAGCTGTTTTTTTTTTTTAAGATACTTTTCCCCGTCTGATGCAGGCAGCTGCGGAGCTGTGAGATGTTCACACAAATAAGCATTTCACTGTGTTGTTGTAAAGGAGTGTAGAGTGGTTGAAGAATCACAGAATGCTACAGGTTGGAAGGGACCTCCAAAGATCATCTAAGTCCAACCCCCACTTCTGGAGCAGGGTAAGCCTACAGCACCTGGTGTACCCAGACTGTCTCCCGTCCAAGTACAAACGAGGCCTGGCTCTGCTTAGCTAATCCAACACTCCATCTCTACATCTCTTCACCCACTCCTCTGGGCAAGCAGATGAAAGAGAAACAGCAGTATGAGAGAAAGATGCAAAGCCCCATGTAGCAATGATAGAGCTGAAAACAAGAGGTCACAGCTGAGCTGTTGAACTGCCAGTCTTTGTCTCAGTAGTGTGAAAGACTGAGACATAGCTAAAACCTAGCAGAATACCCAAGCTGATACCCCGAATGAATGATCTGTTCTGTTTTCAGATGGTCCTTCCTGTGCAAGTCGTGGAGGATCACTGTTTTAGTTCACTGGCTCATACACATTATCCTTTCTCCCAGTCAAAAAAAAAACAAACCCAAGAACAAACCAAAACCCAAACTTGTCCTTTTGTGCTGTCTGGAGTGTGAGGCATTCTTTGTTGTCCTCATACAGTTGCAGTGCTCAAATAAGGTCACTGCCAATCCATGCCAACAGAGTTTTCTTTCTTAATTATATTTTTATATTCAAGGAAGCTGAACGAATCACACACTCTAGTTTTTATCTTCAAGTACTATTTTACTGTACTTGTCTAATTATTGAAACAGTTTATCTATCCTAAGTACTTTGATAAACATTAATAAAGCCATGCTAAACACATCAAGGATTATCATGTTAGACACTCAAGAGAGCTAGAGGGATCACAGCTGGGATTTCAAAAAATTTCTTGTTCCTAGGCTGAATTAATTTCCTGAGGACACAAAGCAAGTTCATCTAGCAAGTGAGGGAACTTGAAGAATTCCACAAATAGGAATCCAAGTGGCTTTTGGTTGTCACTGTTCAGTTCTGAGTTCCGTACAGTTCTGAGCTAGCTGGGCTAGAAACAGCATTCATTTCTTGGATGAAACATAGGTGTTTTCAATCTACAGAAATCTACTGTGTTGACCTGGAATCATGGATTCTGAAGACCAAAATGGTAGGTGCTCTCAAGGCAGTTGGGTAGGACTCTGGTTAAACAAGCCTCTGCTTCTAATCTCACGACCTCACAGTTCCAGCTAACATAAAAATGTGTTTTTATGTTCCCAAAAAGGAATTCAAAGTTGTTTTGGGGAATGTTACCACTTCTTTATATTGCTTGTGAGCAGGGATTGATTTTTTTCTCTCCACACTTTCGGATTTTATTTTGTTTCCAGTTAAAATGTAATCTCATATGTGGACTGTATTATGTTACTTCCATTATGACACTAAGACATGGCAGGTAATAAATTTCTAATTTCATTCTACTAGATTATGCAAAAACAGATACGGTAGCATGATCTTACACTTTAAACTTTCTACAGCAACTTAATACTTCCAAGGCAGAAGACAACAGTAGAGCAACTACATTGAAAGATCCTGCATATGTCTGTCATGTTTGGACAACTAAGACTTAGTAAATGCTTTTTTCCCCAGGAAGTAGCTTGTAAATTATTTCCTTTTCTTCTGATGGTTATTAGTATCCTCCCCTTTTCACTATTTCACAGAACATAAGGGATTGGAAGGGTCTTTGAAAGATCATCTAGTCCAATACCCCTACCACAGCAGGATCAGCTAGACCAAGCCACACAGGAACACACCCAGGTGGGTTTTAAACATCTCCACAGAAGGACATGCCACAAAACCCCTGGGCAGCCTGTTCCAGTGCTCTGTCACCCTCACCATGAAGAAGTTCCTTCTCATATTTATGTGGAACCTTCTATGTTCCAGCTTGCACCAACTGCCCCTCATCCTATCACTAGATGACATTGAGAAGAGCCTGGCTCCATCCTCCTGACACCCACCCTTCACATATTTATAAACATCAATGAGGTCACCCCTCAGTCTCCTCTTCTCCAAGCTCAAGAGACCCAGCTCCCTCAGCCTTTCCTCGTCAGGAAGGTGTTCTACTCCCTCATCATCTTGTCAGAAATTATCATCGCTGATTTAAAGTCAGGCAATTTCTTTTCTCCGTGATGTGGCAATACTACATTGCTCTTCGTGTGGAGCAGATCAGATACCTATCTTTAGGCTTTCCCACCTCACAGCAGATGTCACAAAATGTGTAGATCTCCATCTTACCAGCTCTGAGTTGTTACATCATTTGAAGACTGAAAAAATTCTCTGTTGACTCCCTCACAAAGCATTATGTAATAAATGCGGTGCAGATACATGTGTCTTCTTCCCAGTTACTACATGTCTCCTTTGTTTTGGGGTCTTCCTTCCCCTACCAGCAAGCACAAAATTAATTCTTTTTTCCAGTCCTACCTGCAGGTGAAAACTGAATTATCAGCCTAAATATTTGCTGAAGTAGAAAACGTGTCTGAAGTGTTTGTTTTCCCAGAAATTTGCATTAAAATCACAAGTGCAGAATTTTTTATGTCAGGTTTGATGGATGGTAATTTTTTCCTGAGAGAATAAAAAAAAATACTCCGCAACAGAAAGGGCAATAAGCTGTTTCTCACTTCTCTCAAGAAGAAAATAACTCTTAACCTGGCCAGATGATGAAAGTAGCTGTAGAGCGACGCTACTAGTGTTTGAGAGTTTAATTCTTCCTTTGCACTTAGCGTATGCCAGAAACTCATCACGAGCTGGGTGACAGGATTGTGATAGCACAAAAAGGTTTGTGTACCTCTAGCTTGATGCATAGCTCTGATCTGATATACTTCTCCCCAATAAAAAAGGTGGCATGTTAACACATATTTATAAATATGTTAGAGTCCTACCCAGTCCTCGTTTAATTTATTACCATTTAATGCTTTAAAAATATGGAAATGAAGGGGTTTCAGCTTCTGGTCTCTTGGTTTTTTCTTCCTGTGTTGTTTGAATTCTTCTGATTGTAAGACAGAAGCCTCAGGCTTACAATCATATCACTACACGTGACTGCAAAACTTTCTCACCTGCATGAGCTGAATTGCTTTTAGGCAGAAGATAATGAGTTTCTTCCTCTTTGTTGGCAACAGGGTTTGGAGCTGTGTTCTGATGCACAGCTGTACCTCTCTGTGCAGCTCATGAGAGGAGAGAATATCATTTTGCAAACCAAAAGGATAAGCTCCCACAAATCTGGAAAACCAAATTATTCAATCTGTTTTCCCCTGCCTCATATTAGATTAATTCTCACATAGATCCAGGCTTTTACTATAACACATTAGCTAGGTAGCCCATCTAGAAAAGCCTATATTTAATTAACTTTGGTATTTTTATTTGCTTTTTTTTTTTAAACCCAATTGGCTTATTACTGGTTTAGTAAAAATAAGATCTGGTCTTTGTCCCAACTAGTCATTGAAATATTGTGGCTTTTTAGTACTTAGAGGGGACTTAAAAGAAAGATGAGGACAGTCTATTTGGCAAAGCCTGCTGTGACAGCACCAGGTGTGATGGTAACTAAAAGAGGGTAGATTTCACTCCTAAATAAGGATTGTGAAACACTGGCACACGTTGCCTAGAGAGGTGCTAGATACCCCATCTCTGGAAACATTCCAGGGCAGGTTGGACAGGGCTCTGAGCAAGTTCATCTAGTTGCTCAGGGGTTTGGACTAGACAACCTTTAAAGGTCCCTTTCAATCCACACACTATTCTGTGATTCTATGACAAGGGTTAAAAACAGCAGTGAGTTAAGACTAAGTGGGACTGGGAAGAAAGGAGGTTATCTGTTACTCTTGCATTTAAGATTTCAAAGGACTTTTTAAAGTGAACGGGTCAGTCACTGAAAACTTTTCTATGTAAAACATTAAAATAAGAAATTAGAAAAAAGAAGCAAGCAAGAGTATAATTGCAGAAATATCAGAGCACAAACTTCCATAGTACCATCCTCGAGTAAAAAAAAACCTCTAACTTTTCCTAAATTATGTCTGGATTTTAGGTTTGTAACATTTCGGCTAGAAACCTGCTTGAAAAATCTTATCTGCTGGAAAAAATGACAAATTAGTCACAAATAGGTACGAGGATTGAGCCCTCAGCGCCTGCATTTGTTTTGTGGGCAGCGTGCTCCATGCATTTAAATAAAAAGCTTCTTAGAGCAACACAACAGGGTTCTTTCTGCTCCTTCGTAATCTGAAGTCATATTTGAACGATCTGTAGCATGTTTCACAGGCAAGCTCTTCTTTTTTTTCCATAGCCTTTCCAGAAACATCCCCCTGCTCTAGCTGGTACCAGTTTCAGGACCTTAAGCACATCATCTTTCACACAGATAACTTGATCAGTGCTGCAGCCTTGCAGAACTGTCTGACCAGGGGAGCAAAATTGAATTCCTTTTTGTATTTTTCAAATACTGTAGTCCTTAGCATATTTAACTTTCCAATCTAATTTTCATATGTATTGCTAAATAACTATCGAATACTCAGGCTCAATTCCTGATAAACAAAAAGAGCTTTGACATTGCTCTAACTGACGTTGGAAAGCTGTTGTAAATTAACTCTTTATAGAGGACTCAAACTCTCTCACACACTGTGATATGGATGTGCTGTAGGAAGTAGTTAGCCCCGTCCAGATTTTTTCATTGTTTTATACACCCCATTTGCTATGTAACAGCTCCTGACGGAGCATAACACATCCTAAGATTCATGAAAACTTAATGGAGCTTCATTTCGAAAGCACAGAGATAAAAATAGATGCTTAAAGGATCCCTTCACATAGACCATTCTGTTAAAATCTCCCATGTCTTGTAAAATAACATCTTAAAACATGAATTCTGTCCTTCTTTTCTATAAGCTCCATCATTAACTTTCATTGAATTTTTCTGCTGTTTTGCAGATCTGATTAGTGACACTTTGGTTTACCAGTTTCAGAGACATGAATCACAGAATCATAGAACATTAGGGATTGGAAGGGACCTCAAAAGATCATCTGGTCCAATCCCCTCTCCACAGCGGGATCACCTAGATTCAGTCACACAGGAACACATCCAGACAAGCTGTAAACATCTTCAGAGAAGGAGATTCCACAACTCCCTGGGCAGCCTGTTCCAGTGCTCTGTCACCCTCACTGTGAAGAAGGTCCTTTGCACCCATTGCCCCTTGTCCTATCATTAGATGCCACTACGCAGAGCCTGGCTTCATCCTACAGACACTCACCATTTACATATTTATAAACATTAATGAGGTCACCCCTCAGCCTCCTTTTCTCCAAGCTAAAGAGACCCAACTCTCTCAGACTTTCCTCATAAGGAAGGTTTTCTACTTCCTTCATCATTTTTGTGGCTGTGCTGGACTACCTCTAGTAGTTTTGTGTCCTTCTTGAGCTGAGGGGTCCAAAAATGGACACAACACTCCAGATGTATTCTCACGAAGGATAAGAGCAAAAACAGCATGTAGATGACATCTAATTATCCAGTTAACATCCAGTTACAAGAACTATGCCAAGAGGCCTCTCTTCCTTAGACTTAGTCTTTGACAGAGAACATTATGACTCCCCCACTGCCATTTTGGATGACCCCAGAAAATCATGGGTGATGTAGAAACTGGTCAAGATGACTAAGTATTTGTACATGTCAGTTAATGAACTGGAAGGAATCAACCATCTAATCAGGCAAAAGTGGCTAAAAGAGAAAGAGAAAGGTCTTCTGTTCCTGCTCACAAAGATTTTCGTTGAGAGTAGGGGTGGGTCAGGCCCCATGTTACATGGATTCCCTCCTGCTCTCTTTTTAAATCCAACATCATACACCTAAATTTATGTAAATTAGGTATCAGAGGTTTTCCTCTCCTAGGGCGAGATTTTTTCTAGATTTTACCATCACTCTCCATCTTTTAATTTCATACTGTAGTAACAGTATAATCTGGTCCCAAATTTCATTTACTGTGAACATTGGAGCCTGGAGAGCGGTGCACTGCGAGATAATTGTCTTTGTGATGAGAAAGCGCCACGCTTTCTTATAGTGCAGCTGCTCTAGTTAAAAAAATGCATTGTCTCCACTTGGATTAATCAAGTACAAGGTTTACTCAAATCAAAACCTCTACATGTATCTACGCCTTGACATCTTTTAAAGATCATTTATGGGACATTTAGCATTTAGAAGTTGAAGGTATTTCTGCTTGTGCATAGGATAAAACTATCACTCGGAAAGTACAGAGTTTAAGTGTCTCCTTGGGGCTGTGGGTGACGGATTATTTTAAAGTTACACACGGACCTCCTGTAAAGCCTTCCGAGTCATATTTTGGATGAGACTAAGAATTGGATTTGTTTCTCTGCCTTCCCTAGAGCTTTAAAAGAAAGCATGCCTATTCCCCTGGCATTTCCTACCTATACTACCAGTTTGTACATTAAAAATTAGTCTGGATATTAGTTTTAGAGGGCAATATCAAGGGGGAATGGTGTGGTTTTCAGAAAGGAAAAAATATACCCCACGACAAGAGACAGTTAAAACTGGAATGCTATTTACCTCTGGCCAGCCTGATCTAGGGTGGGGTGTCCCTGTCCATGGTAGGGGAGTCGCAACTGGATGATCCTGTGGTCCCTTCTAACCCTGACTGACTCTATGACTTGGTCTAAGTGATCCTGCTGAGGCAGGGGGATTGGACTAGATGATCTTTCAAGGTCCATTCCAGTCCCTAATGATTCTCTGATTCTATGAGTCTACCTACTTCAGCTTAAGGACAGTTTGACTTATAGTCCTTAGACTTCACAGTAGCATTTAACTTTATTTTTCTATTGCTCAGATTCAGCACACAGTTCATTTTGCTCTGTTATCCTTCTTTTCATTCTTTAGGAAATTTATAAATGACAAGAGCAGTCCATTGATTTCAATAATTTTTGAGGAAATCAGTAGTGTCTTTTAGGATCTCTGAATACAAATACATTCTGCAGCAAAACAAATCTTGAGGCTTTGCAGACATGGGATGCTGGTGTTTAAACCAGAGGCTGGAGCATGGAATTTTTTTAAAAACTATAAGATCTTCTGCAAGTAGCTGGGTAGATGCACATGCACACACAGCCCAGCTCTGCCACACACCAACAGCACATTTTGCATTCAGCACATTCTGTGCTGATCACAGCTTTCAGTCAGGTCAGCCTCATCTGCTTTGTTTACTAAACACCACATGTATCACGCGGTGGCAGCTTTTATTGATCTGAATGTTACACAGTTCCTCTGAATGCTGCCAAATGCTACAGCTGAGACTGGCACTTGAGGGTGAAGCTGAAGAGAGATGCCTACAACACACAGTACTTTAATAAAACAATGCATTCCAGTACTGTGATGACAGGCTGAACGGCCAGTGAAGAACAGGCTCCTGTTCTCAGCTGATGTGACTTATCACCAAACCCGGCTTGAGCAAAACAAGAAAATCATTATCTAATTAACTAAATTCAGCCCAGTATCTTTTTATGTTGTCCTGGATCCTGATAACAGCTAGACCACAAGTGTGTAAGTTAGAGGGACAATAAAAGGTAAAGCTAAAACTGAAGCTATTAGCAACAGATGCAAAGGGATTCACCTTAGTTTGAACCCTGCAAGGGGGCATCACACCAGGGACCTGGTAAACAGGTCCGCTTACAGAAAACCACAGCTTTTTACACGAAGGTGTGCAGGCAACACTACTACACTGAGGTGCTGAAATTCTGTATCTCTCTGGATCTTATGTAGTTCTTGGCTGCACAAGAACTCATTTGTCATAGTTTGTTGGTTAAAAATCATTCCATTGTTAGAAACCAAATCATGTCCAGGACCTGAGCTGTAAACTAAGCACATTTCCCTTCCAGATGCAGTTGGGATGGTAACGAATCACAGAAAAAAATTACAAATATAAAGTTTTAAGGCAAACATGAAATCATTTTTCCCAGAGAAGCTGCCATCTGAAACCACTCTGCTTTTACCCCTCTCCTCCACAGACTTTTAAGACCCTGATAAGACTTTTCCCAGCTGCTGGGGACATGACACAGTGAAGGCAAACCTGAATTCACAGAAACTTATTGTACATATGCAGGTAACTGCAGAAAGAACAGAATGTGATTATGATGCCATTGAAGAGGCAAACGCGGAACAAATTTTTAAAGCTAAATTGCATTACCGCAGCACAGGAGAAGCAAAGTTAAAACTACTAGCTTTATTCACCTATCTACTTCTTCCGGCTGTGCTAGCTTCTACAACCCACGAGACTGATCCCTAGGCCGGAACGACAGCTCTCGTATAATGTGAAAAAGTCAATGTTTTAAAATAGCGCAGGTGTTTAGGGAAGTTATTAGATTCAAGCCAATCAAAAGTGAAAAACACTCAGGTTATTTTCTTGTTGGAGTTGTAATCTTTACAGAGGGAGAAAATAATATTACTGTGCTTGGAAACAAATGCTGTGGAACTCAAGCTCCAGTTTTACATAAGCATGAGCTACACTTCTCCCAGTTACTGTTTGGATTTCAGTCAGACATTACTTCCCGAAACTATGCTGAGTTTAGAGAGTTATGATGTCTTAAGACCCAGTTGAACTGCAATGATGGCTCATTGGTTCTGCAAGTCAGGAAGAAGACTGCTTTCAGCTGGACCTGTGCATACCATTGCTGGACTTCTTTTGATCAAGATCCCACCATGTGAACAGTTCCACCTCATCATCTGTACCACTAAGCTATTGCAGTGTTAGTTA
The DNA here is from genome assembly GCA_013400115.1 of Rhinopomastus cyanomelas. Taxonomy (NCBI): domain Eukaryota; kingdom Metazoa; phylum Chordata; class Aves; order Bucerotiformes; family Rhinopomastidae; genus Rhinopomastus; species Rhinopomastus cyanomelas. The sequence continues at coordinate 19,892 of VXBP01009184.1, forward strand.
TGACGTTCGCCCCAACTAGGTAACCTTGTGTGACCACCAAGCGTGTCAGATGATCTCTTTGTGTGTGCACCAGCACACAGCCTGGAAAGAAACAATACAAAACACATTTCCAACGTGAGCTGGCAAGCCCTGTACTATTTGATCATCTAGTCACAGGCTCGGGGCACAGAACAACCGGTGAATATCTATGCCCACCTCCTGTGGTGTGCAGTCTCCTCCACTGGAAAGTGCATTGGAAATTATACCTGAAAACATTGAATAGTCACTATCTTAATGTGTAGTTTGCCAATTCTGTTTAAACCTTGCAACCACTGCAACCAATCATCCTCAAGTTCCAAATTGGAAAGAAGATGGTTAAACAGAAAACACCTCTCCAGTGAAGCCAGAAAAATCAATCTCTGCAGTTAAAGACAGTAGTCAATAAGATGCACACACCATTGGACCCTTAGGTAGCATAATCGCTGCCCTGAGATTTCCTAGAAGCTACTTTATCTGTATTACCCTCCAAAATAGACTTTCTTTTAGGTTTATTAGACAAATAGCCAGCCTATTCTCTTGTCCCATTTGCACCTGGTCTCCTGCACTGAGCTCACTAACAGAACTCAGAGCACAGCTCCAAACTACAGGACACAAGAAAGGGGATGTTTTGGGGTTTCTTGTGGAGACAAAGGATAATGGAATGGATTTGCTTACAACAACCACATTTAGGTTAATTAATGACAAACTAGAAATAGCTTTTCAGCTCAAATTCAAACATTTAATTTAAAATTTCAGATTGTACCAACCCTTTAATTGACTTGCTATTTTCTGATAAAATGGAGTGTTTAAAACAATTTTTTACAATGCCAACATAAAGTGCCATGGTATCTTGCGTAAGCCATTACTATTTCCCTCCTTCCTGCTTCCTGAATAATTTTGCTCCTCAAAATAGTGCAGTTTTGAAAATATTTACTCATCAGTATGTAATTCAAATGGGCAGCTAACCCAGATTCCACCACAGGCAAGTAGCATCACTTATGATTGGCACCAAAAGATTGGAAGCGCTATACCCGTTATGGACACAGCAACCAAACAGTCAGCATCTCAAAAGAATGCAGTTCTCCACAGTGGTCTACACACCAAACTGAGCTGTGGAAATGAAGGTATGTTTTCAGTCTCTCACCAGTAAAGACTTATGTTTGAAAGAAGAAGTGGCTGGAGAAGCAGCCAATGCATATGGACATAGTCATGAAAAAAGGAGATAAGTTGAGGGGTAGAAGTATTTCAAAGCTGCCTGTGATTGTGTCTGAGAGTGATTTGAGTTGCCAAAATGATACTTGCCTTAGAAAGTATCCTCATCAGGAAGATACTTTCTGATTCTTATCTATTTTTCATTCTTAAATGATTGTACTGCATGCTGCTCCAAAGGAAAATACACAAGAACAATCTGCATAGAAAGATGTCCTTATCTGAAGACAGATACTGTGATATCCCAACTATTTTTTTAAAAAATCCCCTAAATTAATGTAAATTTATATTTATGTGCTTAAACTTCAGCAGTTGACAGAGATTTTGATTCCTGCTAAGGTGGTGTAACTATTAGTGAAGACAGTTTTCCTGCTTATTTGGGCTTGAAGACAGAATCTGTGCCACCCAGGAAAAGAAAGTCTGTGACTACACTAAACCTTATTTTGCTATCCTGAAGACTTCGAAGTTAATATAACTTACTAGGCTGATTTCCAACTCTTTCAGTTACTGATTTCTTTTACAGAAATATGCTGACAGCCATTTCAAGAGGCATTTGCATGAAGCTGGGAGCCAGCAAAGCACTTAAGTTGCCGTACTTCATAAAATGCATCTTCCATTGAAATCACTGTGCCAACGTGCAAGCTTAAAACTAAGCATATGCTTAACTCCTCTGATGAATTACAGCAGAGCAGCACTTTATTAGCACTGATGTCGTGGGAGGTCCTCATGTTTATCTTTCTTCTTGGTCCTTTTGTTAAAGATTTAGATCTACATCCTTCTTGAAGTGAAGGACTTGGAATTGAACACCATACTCGAGATGCAGCCTTGTTGAACCTCATAAAATTACCTTTGTCCCATCTATCCAACCTGTCCAGATCTCTTTAAATCTTTTCTTTCCTCCAGCAGATCAACACACCCACCTAACTTGGTGTCAACCTGCAAACTTACTGAAGGCAAACTCTATTAATGATCTAGATGAGGGAATAAAAATATTAAAGAGAACAGGCCTCAACCCTGAACCCCTGAGATGTCACTTGATGCTGGCACCCAAATGGGTTTGACTCCATCACCAGTCTTCGGGTCCTGCCATCCAGCCAGTTTTTTATGTAGAGAACAGTGCACTCATCCAAGCCAGCAGAAGTGAGTTTTTCCAGGAGAATACTGTGGGAAATGGTGTCAAAGTCTAGTAAAGACCAGATAGACAATGTCAACATGAAGACTTCCTTTTATATTTGTCCCTTGTACTTCAGTGTTTCCAGAATGAGCAGTTCATAGGTTTTGAGCACACCAAAGCAGCTAGAGGCTGTTTGCTTCTCCAAGCTGCACAACTTCACAATGCTCAGACCCCTTTCTCATTCTTTTACTTCAATCACTACCTAATCTCAGCACCATATAAGACTTGAATGATACTAATGAAGCCAAGACCACTGAACACCTAATTCTCTATGAAGTTTGTTACCCAGAAAAGGGCTTCCCTTAATCTCAGACACCTAAGAGCGTAACAAAACTGCCTTTTCTTGGTTATCTAATACCAAAACAGGAAGAGGATGAATCACCTTCCCGAGATACATGTCTCCAGCATCTAGCAAGAGACACTTAGCTGAAATAAGTAAAAAGACAGCAGTAGCACGATGAACTACCTATAAGCCCAAAGCATAAAGAATGTGTAGAAATTCAACTTTTATTGATAAGTTATGCAACCAGACCCACAATTATTTGGGCTTAAAGGCAGCTCTTGAGTTATTTTTCTTGGCAACTAATGAGAAAGGTAGAGACAAATACAGAGAAATCGAGAAAGATTTGAGGGGAGTTTTCATCTTTTAGCCATAAAATTCCATACATTGCACAATATTTTTTATTCCATTACTCTTTTTTATGATGCAACACTGAATGCGACTGCTTTAGTGAGATTCTTGCCTTACAATAGATTGAAATTGAAAAACATTAAAGTTTATAGCAATAATTCTTCAAATTGTAATTGCTTTTCTATACCAGAGATTTGTTTTTCATGTGAAGCTATGAAATATTTAATAGCAGACCTTTACATAAAAGTGATTCTATTAAACAAAAATGTAAAAATACAGCTGCTTAAATTATTGGCATCAACCCCTTGGAAGTTTGCTGGTAGTGCAATTACTACTTATTTCTAAGAGAGAGGAATAGAATAACTTTAGGAAATGTATTATTTGATTTTTTTTCAATGTAATATAAATGTAAATGCAAACAAATCATTCCTGAAAAATGACTGTATGTAAAGAACAAAATCATAGTCTCCAGTTTACAGCTGAAATATTCTCATGTGAGGAACATCTGACTCACTCTAACAGTGGCTGAAGACTGCAAATCAGAATAATTTCTCTGATGGCTAAACAAAAGTTTCATATACAGTGAGAAAGCTGCTAACACCCCTCCTTTAAGGAGACTGATGCCAAAGTCTGAGATTGGTCTGAGGTAGGGAGTTTATAGATGGTTAAGGGGGAGTTACATCAATAAACAGGCAGACTCATCAGGAGTGGGAAGGATTATCTGGGTGTCAGATGGATCTAGTGATAGGATGAGGAGCAATGGATGTAAGCTGGAACATAGGAGGTTCCACAGAAATATGAGAAGGAACTTCTTCCCTGTGAGGGTGACAGAGCACTGGAACAGGCTGCCCAGGGAGGTTGTGCGGTAGCACATAAATGTTTCTAGGCTGTAGTCACTGATCATCTATTTTTTCTGCTGTATGTCAGAACCTACCATAGGCAGAACATTAATTTGCACTGTCAACTGTACATTTAACTACTAACAAAATCAAAACCTACGTGTGCCTACACTCCGTGTTGTAAAACACACTGGTTAAGTTACTTGCAACTGTAGCTCTTCTTTCCTGCATGTTTGTAATTTGGTTGGTGTCCTGTTATGCAGCAAAGTTAGGAATTATTAATATAAGTCTATATAAATATAAAAGTGGAAAACAGAAAGTATGTGGGCATAGAGGGACAACTAAACTCGTTCTAAATTAAACTCATGTCAAAGATCAATCCTTCCAGCCTTGAAATCTTAAAGGATGGTTAAGTGACCAAAACCTGATGAGGTTCTATGAATCTGGAGCTGAACTGTTCTGTATTTAGGGCAAATGTTTTTAAATAAATCAAGATTTTGGAAAATGCACCATATATCAATACATGTTGGGGGATGAAGAAATGGAGAGTAGCCCAGCAAAGAAGGGTTTGGGGGTACTAGTAGATGAAAGTCTGGACATGAGCCTACAATGTCAATGTGTTAATGCAACAAGAACACCAACTGTATCCTCTGTATGTCTCCTCCATACTCTCGCCTTCTTTTCTTACTTTTCCTCTTGGTTGAGCAGCAAGAACAGTGCCCTAACAACAACAGAATTTGCTTCATCACAGTGGTGTTGAGGTTCGCTGTAGTTGTTTCAAGCTTTCTTTAGCTGGCATTAATTTACCTCAGCATCACCTGCCTGAACAGCTTCCTCTTATTGAGTCAAAATCTTTCTTTATGTCTAATGATCTGTCAGAGGCACTCAAAGCTGTTACTGCTTTCAAGGTCCTGCATGCAGAATACATGAGGTGGCAAGCATTCCAGTCAATGCAAGTTTGTAATTACCTCTCAACAGCAGCATATGGCAGTTCACTGTGAGCGAGAAGCAAATTCTTACATGCCATCCTGTTATGTACACTCTGTGTATATAAACTTAACAAATGCATTCTAGTGAACACATTTTAAATGGGATTTTAATATACAAATTTTCACTCTTGAAATGTCTATTTTTCATAAGCCTTGGCTTGAAAAGTTAAGTGTCTTATGTCACTGTTGATTTGGCAGGAGATGATGTGCATTTCACTTTGGCAAACAAGCTTCTTGGGTTTTGGTACGTGGGTAGAAAAAGTAGAAAGTGATGCTAAAAATCAATTCAAAGTAGGCAGCTCATAACTCTTTGAATCCTGGAATATTAATTTTCCTACAATTTTGCTCTGAAGCACTCATGTCTGAATAAAATACAGCTGCCCTGAGAGAAGGGGCTGAATCCCTTTTGACACCCTCCCATCAGGTGGATGCTCAAACAAGCAAACTTATCCTGTTGTCTATGGACCAGACATGCTGAAAACAAACTTGTTATCTCACCCATTTCCCAGTCTTCCACTAAGAGCTTTATTAGAAGGGATAAGGGATGAATGAAGGTCTCCCACCGACCAATTAGTGGTACGCACAGAAAAGACTTCTCTCCAGATGTATTTGAAAGAGTAGAGCAAAACCTGCCTAGCAATCCTTGAGTGAAAGGCTACCCTTTACATAGAAATATAACTTATATTGCTCTTCGCAGGACTCTCATGACAAATACAAAAACACCAGAGAGCCACATACGTTTCTACTGCACAGAGTAGTACACAGAGTACATCCCAATGTTTTTAGATATTAATCTCCTCTTTTAGGAGTTAGTGTGAACTAAAGAATTCTCCTTTTTTTTCCCCCCCTTAGGAACATTAGCTCTGGTTCCACAGATGCCAAATCATCTCTCAGCACACCAAATCTCAGCATTCAGGTATTTCTGCCAAGCCAAAACCTCCAACTTTCTCAACATCTGGTCTGCTAGGCTGCAGGGCAGATCCAAGCTAAAATTTAACTAGATCAGTTGATTCACTTGAACTTGCCACCCTGTGGCACAGCTAGTTAGCAAGAGGCAAAGAATGCCAGTATGTTATCCTGACCAGAAGTGCAACAGTGAATAGCTCCTTTCTAGCTCACAGGTGGCTTGTGCTCCTCCAGCTCGAGTTTAGTCTGTCTAAGCCTACCAGTGTAAAGTGACTTTCTAAGGCCGTTATTGTTACAGTACATCAAGTCCTAACAGTCATATTTTTTTGGCCAGCTGGAGAGATAGCATAAGCTTTTTAGCCAAAGAACTAAAAGGGCTGAGGACAAAAGTCTAATCTTTCTGCTGAAGAACTCCTTTTTTAACAGCCCTACAGAGAATTCTACTATTCCTGCCCTCAATCAAGAGGTCAGCTTTGCTACGACCCTACACATGCTGAGCAATTCTCCTGCAGTTTTAAATAAAACACCCCAAAGAAAATTCTGAAGTGGAATCACAGACCACAGGTGATTCTTCTTTTTAAAGTTAGTATTTAGATAAGTACTGCAGACCTTAATTGTAAGAAGGTGAAGGTATTATTGTGAGGTCTTGACATGAAATAGCGGTCTATGGATTTAGAAGGTTAACTTCAGTGACATATCAACTAAGGATTAAAAATGCTAAGAATAGAAAAGAATAACTCATTTCATAGAATAATAAGAGGGTAATCAATTGGGATGCAGTACTGAAACTGAATTTGCAATATGGTTCATTTTTTAAATTTGAGCAGTTGAGATACAGCTTCTGCAGAACAGAAGTCTGCCCTTTTGGAAATGCAATTAAGTCCTCTCAATTGTAAAATTTCCATTTAAATAAAGAGCATCTAGGTAGCACACATAGAAAAATAAAATTCCATAGGGAAGAAGTCCAAGCAGTAACACAGGGTTTCTGCTGGACACTTTGAAAGATGAATTTCATCCAAGTTTGGATGTTTTCAGAGGGGTCTCTTTTAGCTTCCATTGTTAAACCTGACTCTGTATGAGCTGACCCTATGTGATAAGACATTAGTGATGGTTTTGGACTCAGATGTTCCAGTGAGGAATGCTGGTTTTATCCACAGCCATCAGAATAAAAATCCAGCAGTGGAGGGTGGAGTTTGTCAAGCTGTTTTGTTAAAATAGGATCTACTGATTTCGTTAAATTATATACTACTGATGTCTTTGTTAATAATCAGGCCAAAAGTGTAAACTCCCAGGACTGTGTTAAACAGAAGAAATTATCTTGCTGGAGACACTGATTAGCAATAATGAAGGTCTCACAGACTTATGATGACGATGTTCATTGAGATTTCTTGAAAACGCCCTGTCAAATCTTCTGTCAAAGACCTTAGTTACCACATTTTTTTTTCCACCCAGGACCACAAGGTCAAAATCTGCATAACTGCCTTTTTTTTTTCTCCCTCAGCAGTTGTAGTTAATCTTTTCTACTTCATTCATTATAAACACGTGAAAAACCTGGACCACGTCTGCACCACAGTGCTGACCTCTGTCCACGACAGCGAATGGCGTTGGGTGCTACAGCCGAGTGCCGTGGACCGCTCGGTACCCAAAAGCGGTCACTTGCAGCTGACACTACTGACGTGTTATAAAAAGTGCAAAAATCAAAACGTGCAGACTTTCCAACAGGAGTGTAATGACAGTCAGCACTGTGACTTCTGTTTAGCGTGGATTTCACTTCTGGCACAGATTAGCTTTGTCATGGAAGGGCAGTGTTTGAGTAAAGCCAGAGACCAAGGAGTATTTACCCATTTGCAGTGCACTCAGCTAACTACCTGTAACAGGAAAGCACAGTTTGCTAGGAAAACAGTTTTTGAGAGAGACAAGAGGCCAGAGCAAGAAAGCAGCGGACAGAGTTCATTACAAACATCAGGAAATGGAGTGTGGAAAAAAAAAGTGGCCTAATGTGCATCTTGGAGGCAGAGACAGAAACATGAACTAAGCCAAAATCTTTGAAATTCCACAAGAAAGCCCTCACCAAATCCTCACATTCTAGCCACAGCTGGCTAAGGTCATCCTTCTGCTTGCAAAGTGGCATTTCAATGTTATTCACAGAGATTTTTGTCTATGGTTAACAGCCTGCTGTAGATTTATCTCAATTAGTGATGTACACGCTCCCTGCCTGAACAACTCAGCTGTGTGACTCTTTCATTCTAACAGGGGCACTACCGAAAGCCAATGGAAACACATCACAGCCAGTAGCCCAAACCTGGTATAAATCCTTTCCTCTAAGTTAAGAAGCTGCAGAAGTTTTACAACTCTAATTCTATACCTGAACTAGCAGCCCTTCATTAAGTACTTTTAAAATATAAATTGATCTGCAGCTGAAAGAGGTGAACCATGGAAATTCAGGACCTAAACTGACAAGGGGTCTGCAGCAATTATTTGGCATCCGAGCCAAAAACGCCTGTTTGGAAAGCTCTGTGGCAGAAAGCCTTAACCTCTCCCGTCATGAAACACAGAAAACTGTGGCTCTTGAGTTGTGAGATGTCCATCCCAATACAGGCAGCACTGGTATAAGGCAGGCTCACCATTTTTATACCAGGAGAGAGAGGAGAGCTTGTTGAAAGAGAAAATAAGAAGCCGCCTGACTATTTGCAGTGGGCTGGCAGGTCTCTGGCACTGAAAAGGAAAGTTACATACAAACTCCATCCTTTGTATTTCCCATTTCTCAGCTTTTCACAAATTTAATGAGATTGCCTTTCCATAAATTATTTCTGCCAACTGAGTGCTCCTGCTTGAACCATCTTCAGGGTTGCTGACTGATTCCAAGCATGTATTCACAAGCTAGCAGAGACTGAACTGGGTCCAGAAAAACCATGGTACTACTCTCTTCTGCAAAATGACATGGCTTTGCTAGCTTAGGGTTCAGTAGCAAATTAACACAGCTTCTGGTATTATCCCAACATCATCCAAGTGGCTGATCAAGCTTCACAGGAGCGTGTCCAGGAGCCCACCTGGACATGTTCCTGTGCAGCTTGATCTGGGGCATCCTGCTGTGGCAGGGGGATTGGACTGGGTGATCTTTCGAGGTCCCTTCCAATCCCTAATGTTCTGTGATCCTGTGTGATCCTGTGGTGCAGTCTCACATGTGCGTGCACCAGGACATATTTGTAGCCTCCACGTGCAGAACCTTTGCACTGTCTGAAAACCCTATATACACAACAAAGCGCCCTGGATGTCATTGTGAGCAACAGACACTTAGCAGGTTTTGATGCTCCAGTGCACTGCTTTCAGACACCAAAGACTTTACTGGACCCAGGCCTAAATAATTAATTGCACTAAAAATTTAGTATTAAAATAGTTCCTTAGCTATTGTAGATGCTCTTTATTCAAGTGCAAATCATTACCTTCACTGTACCTGTTTGACAAAAGAGGAGAAAATATTTCTTATTCAAGCTTTAAGCAAAAATGCAAATTTAAGAACACCACTTACAGCTCTTCCCAGCCTTCAGACTTGTTTGCTGCATGATTAACTCCTACTTCAAATAGAAGTTTTCTTTTAGAAACTACTGTGGACACAGTTTTTTGTTATAAAGTTTTTCATTAAGTATAAGCCAAAACAATAAGAGACTTGACCAAAGTACTATAGGAATGCCTGTAAGGAATTTTCAAACACATTTTAAATGAATATTTGAGGAATTTTGGGTTCTTCTTCTGATTTAGTTTACATACGTGCACCGATTTCACCGTGATAAGGATACAATCATGAGCATTATACATGTTGATTTTAAGACCAGCAAGATTATATGAGCATTGTTCTTACTTTCAATACTAGAAGAAACCAATTGTCACATCCAGATCAATCAGAGAAGCAAGAGAGCAATTGATTCAACATTTATTGATAAGAAGGAACTTCTTTTGGAACAGGGGGTTGTGGAGTCTCCTTCTCTGGAGAAGTTTAAAACCTGCCTGGATGTGTTCCTGTGTAACTTGGTCTAGGTGATCCTGCTGTGGCAGGGGGATTGGACTGGATGATCTTTCAAGATCCCTTCCAATCCCTTATGATTCTATGAATGCTAAAATGATATTAATACATCTGTAAAATACTTTGAGAAACACTTAACGGCCAGAGGAAACTCTGAACATCTCTAACAAGGGAAATGGAATAAAAACTTAAATCTGCTGATCTTTCGAGGTCCCTTCCAACCTGTAGCATTCTGTGATTCTGTAAGTCAGGATTTTTTCCAAAACTATTTGTATTATCTGTACTTCACAATGCACTAATTTTCAGCTATAGTAAGTAGACTCACTTCAAAGTTATCTTATTGAAAATAAGATTTTATCTTATTGAAGATAATGTCATCATAAAAGTATGGAATACACAAGATTTTCTTTTTTTTGGCAGTGTCCTGGATAAAGTCTCTTCCCTAAATTCAGGCTGGCATATGAAATGTTACTCTCCTTGGGAGCCTACAGGATGAGGCTCCTTCCAAGGAGTCTGTTCATATCTGTCTGCACAGAGTGTACTTACATAGGGGCAAACTGATGTTTCAATCAACTATCTTAAAACATGCATTTCCCACTGAAAACTTCATGTTGCTAACAGAGAAATTCAATATTGCCTTGCAGTTGGTATTTTCACTGCACACCATCCCAGACACTATGTGTCCAAGGTGATCAGTTCGTGGAGGGAAGCCAGTCTGTAAGGGAAACTGGAAATCTGGTAACGTGCACCTGGGCACTATAACTTGCTAAGTTTTAATAGCATCTCACATCATTCTTTGATTAAGTGTGTTCCTTTTACCACCCCTTCTTCTCCTCACATTAAACACATTTTGTCTCTAGTGGAAGGGATTATGTCCTACACATATGTAAAACAGAATCCGTAGTTTGTGTTTTCTAAGACACAGAATCACAGAACATTAAGGGACCTTGAAAGATCATCTAGTCCAATCCCCCTGCAACAGCAGGATCTCCTAGACCAAGCTGCACAGGAACACATCCAGGTGGGTTTTAAGTGTTGTCAGAGAAGGAAACTCCACAACCCCCCTGGGCAGCCTGTTCCAGTGCTCTGTCACCCTTCATGGAGAAGTTCCTTCTAATATTGATGTGGCACCTCCTATGTTCCAGCTTACACCCGTTGCCTCTCACCCTATCACTAGACGACATTGAGAAGAGCCTGGCTCCATCCTCCTGATACCCACCCTTCAAATATTTATGTGCACATTTCCTACCCCAGTCAAAGATGGAGAAATTAAAAGGTACTTTCAAAGAGGACAGACTTTGAGGGATTCCTACAGGAATGCTGAGGTTAATGCTGTCCAGTCTATAGGGGATGTGATATGGTTTCCCCATCACAGAATCAGGGGTCTCCTGCTTGCTTCTAGGAAGCAAAGTAATTAGGGACATCAGAGGTACTTGCTGTTACTTGATTGTTTTATTGAATTTGGTTAGAGGATCAAACCAAATTAAATGGGACAAAATTTTTAGCAAGTGCTTAAGTATTGGCTATTTATCATATAACATTTTATAAGCAGCTTTATAAAAATCAGATGCCTAAACGGAGTAAAGAAGAAATTTATATCAGCCAGAAAAAAATTAACTGAAAAAACCATTTAAAGAAGAGCAACAGTACATTCACACTATCAGTCATGATTAAAGGAGGATGATGAAACATCTTGTTACACATCTTGTTCAAAAGTCCATGATCTTAAAGTCACAAGTTCAAAAGGTGTTCCAAAGAACTAAGAATCTGTGGTTCTCGTTTTTACATGACTTGGAAGCCATCTAAAAGAAAGGAAGAGCCTTATCAGTCAGGGGCATCTTATCTCTCATCTCTTCTATTGTTGAAGTCTTGGATATAACTGCAAGAACCCTTTAGAAAAAGAAGATTTTATGCCCTTCTCACCTCTTCTTTCTTCAAATAGTTGTGTAGGTCTTAAAACATGAATATATCCCATGGGGCCAATTTTTCAAAATGAAGAGGCTGACTTCCACCTCTTGACTTTGCCAAGTCAAACTTCAATGAGATTCTTCTGAAGACAAGCTCACTCTCCTCTCACATGTGGATCATGTGTACTGTAGTGACAAGAGGCCTGTACTCTGAGACTGTCTTCTCAGATCTGCTTTATTCTGGGTCTTTCACAACTACAGAAAGTCTAACGCCTCTCTAGTTTAATATATTGGAGTAACTGATTCAACTACGGAGCCACATCTTGCGCTGGCTCATGCTTGGAACAGTCTTTTCCATGACTAGACTTTGATTTGTGTAAAAAATAAATCCCATTAAAGCCACTGACTATATACCAATGCTCGTGAGCAAGATCTGACTTTCAGCTGAATTCTTCTCCACCATAACTTACAGCAAGATTAAGTCCACAGTCATGCTGATGAAGTCAGTACTGTGGTTCCTCCAAACCTGGAGCTCTTGTATGCTTAAATTTGATCACTTGAGACAGAAGTCTGTCAGACACTCAGCCATTGCACAAATCATGTCAGTCAAATTCAGTTCTCACTCTTTCATAAAACTGTAGTTTTAGCCAGATACTGCTCAAAAGGAAAGGTACTTTTTTCTTATACTTGTGCATTTGAAGGACACGTGTATTATCAGATTAAGATTTAGAACTGTAATTGGCACTTAATTTCTTCAACTGAAAAAGGAAGCAGATCTTTGAAATTTTACTCCTTCCTGAAGAGTCTGTAAATTAGTTAAACTTTTGCCACAAATGGAAGATCAATACAATTAAAATCGTTGACTAGAAATGCCTTTTTTAGTATTTATTATTTTCCTATGGGTGACAACAGCAACACTTAAGATACTATAAAATTTAGAATTCCTTCCTTAAGATTCTCACCTTCTGCCACAGTGAAGTCAGCAATTGTTTATCTGGGGAGCACAAGTTACCTAAATGAATATTAAAAGCTCATAATTAGGCTGTTGACATTCATGAGAATTCCATGTAATTTGAGGGCAATCACAACCCCTGCTTCTCCAAGTAACAGATGCACAAACATTCATTTTGAGGTCATCCAAATCTCTCTGCTTTGGAAGCCTGTTCAGTCTTTTTTCTCCAAATCTGTTCTGTAGTGGATGCACTCAGATGTGATATTATTATGCAAATTGTACAGTAAACACATATTTCACCTGCATGGTTACATAGGCGTAATCATAGAATCATTAGGGATTGGAAGGGACCTGGAAAAATCATCCAGTCCAGTCCCCCTGCCACAGCAGGATCACCTAGTCCTAGTGGCACAGGCACACATCCAGGCAGGTTTTAAACTTCTCCAGTGAGGGACACTCCACAATACCCCTGAGCAGCTTGTTCCAGTGCTCAGACACCCGCAACTGCGAAGAAGTTCCTTCTCATATTTATGTGGAACCTCCTGTGTTCCAGCTTACACCCATTGCCCCTTGTCCTATCACTAGATGATATTGAGAAGAGCCTGGTTCAATCCTCCTGACACCCACCCCTCAAATATTTATAGACATTAATGAGGTCACCCCCTCAGTCTCCTTTTCTCCAAGCTAAAGAGACCCAGCTCCCTCAGCCTCTCCTCATAAGGGAGGAGCTCCACCTCCTTCATCATCCCTCCAGCAGCTCCACATTGCTCTTGAACTGAGGGTCCCAGAGCTGGACAAAATACTCCAGGTGTGGTCTCACCAGGGCAGAGGGGTAGAGGGGGAGAAAGAGCCTCTTGTTCTGCTAACCACCCCTGTTCTGATTCACCCCAGGATGCTGTTGGCCCTCTTGTCCACAAGAGCACACTGCTGGCTCGTGGTCATCCTGCTGTCCACCAGGACCCCCAGGTCCCTTTCTCCTACACTGCTCTCCATATACCTTCACAAAAGGTGCAGTAGCCCTTACGTGACACGTTACTTCATTAAACCCTAAGACAGCTCCTGATCAATATGGATCTTTCAATACAACCTAATTAAAAAAATGAACACAGGAAAATTATCCAGCCCAAGGTCTCTTCTCTACTCCTGAAGACTGTGGCATAAGATCAATTTACGTTCAAAGTGATTTAGATCTTCCTTCAACTACATGGTAAAGCGATTGCTTGGGATTAGCCCCTGGCATTGCTGTCTTGCGATTCGTCCCTGGGAATCATCCCAGAAAGTGCTCACTGGTACCTGATCTAACGCAGGATACAGACCGAACTAGAAGCTAGTGGATTTGATATTTACACATCAGTGCTCAAGCCTGAGCCCTCCTCTTGTTTTATCAGGGGCATGGATATAGTTTATGTAATCCAGGGTCAATCTCCACAGGTTTAATCCACAGAGAGATTCAACCACCTTGGTCACACCCTGATCCTTCCAAACTGCTTCCACAGACAGTTATACAGACTCCTGAAGACAGACAGTTTTGTTCTGAAGATGACCTCTTCCAACATCAGCCACAGAAAGTGCATGAACGTGCAGAACTAAGTGTATGTGGTATTTTACAAACCTGACTGTACCAGTCACGAGATGAATCAGTAAAACCAAAGACTTGTAGAACTGTCATCATTTTTGACTGCTAAACAAAACGCACGTGCTCAGGTATCATCTTTTGGATAGCTGACCCCTTACACAGCTTAGGCAGGCAGTCTGAAAATGAGACCTTTTTTCTGTCTAATTCTGAAGATCTGATTAAGTGGGTTGAATGAAATATTTTGTTGACTTGCTTTCCTCACTGGTGCTCTAATTAAGGTCTGGAACAGTCCCCTGCTATTTTGGATTTTGATGAGATAATCGGTGAACTTGATCACTCATGATGGATGGCTTTGTTGTGGAATTAAATAGTGAAAGTGCTTTAGGGGATGCAGTTAATTCCTTTTTCAATTCTCTTCATGAAAAATGCTACATATGAGTCACAGCAGCAGGAATGAAACTTTCGTATGAGAAAATATCAAGCCTGATGTTCAGATTTCAAAAGAGAACTTTTATGTTGGTGGATATATACTTTAATTGTAGTTGCTAAATTTTGATTAAACATGTTCATTCTCATACAACAACCTGAAATCACGACTGCATTCGCACTAAGTGTTGAAATATAGAATCTCTCTCACCAGCTCATGCTTCTGGATGTATCCATCTTGGCTTTAGCTTTACGACTTCACTTGTCTCCCTGTTATTATATTTGTCCCCCACAAGGCCATGGGCTTGTCGGTCACATTTCCACTCAGTTAAATTCAAAGGCTATCTAATTCAGGGAATGACTAACTACATTCATCTTGGACGTGCTGCCAGACAGACGTACAGGCTTTCATCTCTTTCTTTCTTCAGTGTATTGTACCTTTTTCTGAAATGTACTATATAGTGAAAATGTCCAGATAAGACATGCCATGACATCTACCCCACCAAGACTGGACCTCACACTCTAGTCTGAACTGAAATATGCTCCAACTGAAATATGCCCCAGAAAACGCCTCCCAAAATTCCTGATATCATTACTTTTTTTCCTTCAATTGTTTCTCTTACATTTAGGCTCCTAAGTCTGCTTTCTGGGGAATTTGTTTGTCTGAATATTTGACCTGGTTTGTAGTACACATTTAATTTCCCTAGAGAAGTTTCAGAAAGGAAGGGTTGAAAGACACTTCCTGCTGCTCTGACACTTGGTTTCCATATTGGGAGCCGAGAAGAAAAGGCGTTGCTGACATTACATTCATAAAATGAAATAAACCCAAACTCAATAAAAGTCTTCAGAGGCTGTTTTAGAAGGATCTGATATATGTAAGGCACAACTTCTGAAAAAGATTGTCTACTAAAGAGAAACTGAAACTTTATGAATATCTTTCAAAAACTGTGTGTCAATTAATATTGAGAGCTAAATCCACAGACACACGAACTGTCAGAGCTCTAGGTAAAGCAGTGCACAGGGACCAGCAGCTGACATACTCGGGCTCAGATTGCAGTTTCAGATTGTCTCCCTCTGCTTTTAGTGGGCCTCTTTGTTTGTTCTGAAAATTGCATTACACAGGGTGTAATCAATACATCCTCTTTTATCCTCAAAGATTTACTAACTGCCTTAGCACACTGCTAACACTTTGCTTCTTTCTGATCATTAAGATATTCAGTAAATTATCATCTCAAAGTCATTAGAGAGCTATAATGGAAATCTGAACAAGAAACCCAGGAACCTTTTTGCTTATTGTCTATAAACAGAGAATCCTAAAAACTACCAAGTTTTTAGGAAAATGCAAGGCAAAATATTTAGTCTACCTAGTTAGCAAAATCAACTTAACTTTGAATTGTCAGACACTTTCCTCCCTATTTGTACAAAGAAATACAAAAGAAATGTCCACTGAGGTTCTTACACTTCATTCATGTTTACTTATGATCTATGTCAGGTCAAATTCATGCTTTCTAAGGATAAATGGGTTGCCCAGGAGAGTGGTGGAGGCCCCACCCTTGGAGATGTTGAAGGCCAGGCTGGATAAGGCTCTGGCCAGCCTGATCTAAGGTGGGGTGTCCCTGCCTCCCATGGCAGGGGAGTTGAAACTGGATGATCCTGTGGTCCCTTCTAACCCAGACTGACTGTATGACTTGCTCTGGGCGATCCTGCTGTGGCAGGGGGATTGGACTAGATGATCTTTTGAGGTCCCTCATCATCCCATATGATTCCACGTGCCTATGAAATTTACTTCTCAGTTCCACAGCCTTCCAATGCTGACTTTTATAGATGGACAAGTAAGTGAAAAATTAATCATGAGGACCTTTTTTTCAAGTAACCTTTCTTGAGGCACTGTTCCAAGGAAAAGATTCCCTTCATCATTGCTTTGTTTTTCCTTCTGCGTTTGAAGTATCTTTGCTGGAGATGGAGGCTCCAGGTCTTACTACCTACATTTTTTATATCTGTATCTGGCAAAGTGTTTATATCAAAAAGTATCAAAGAGTAAAGGCTTCAAAATTCTTTATCATAGAAAACAGGGCAGTTGGGAATTCCCAGAGGTTACTTGTGGTGCCTACAGAGATACCTTTAATTGATCGTACAAGGTCATGATGAACATGTTGGAGCTGTTTTCTAAGAACATGAGCCGCAGATTGCCAAGATTGCCGTGATGTCCTCTTCTAGTGCCTTTTCTGCAGACGAAAATCTCTCCCACTGCATCACCTTTGTTGCTACTTAAGAATTGCTCCTTCCTGTTTCTTTCACATGAAGAACAAGTTCACCACAGCATCACGAATGTAGAGTTTTGCTATCTCTCTCCTAAATTGTGGTGTTGTAATCTGTTGAGTCCTACAGTTTTTCTACCCTAGGGGAGTTGCATTTAGCATTCCAGCAAGAGCAATAAATACATAAATCTCATAGCCAGCACAAAATCAAAATGAGAACAAAATAGATGAAAGAAGAATCAAATCAACAGATTTATGAACCTAATAGTGCAATTTTCATAATGTCTCAACTTCTGTTTTATTATTGCTTTATTTATCTTTTTGTTCCCCAGTTAATCTTATATCATTTGTCCCACAGATAAATTATGGATTATTAAACTACAGTTTGGATTGGGGCATGCTGTCTGAACAAAGCAATATCTGATTACTACATGCTGATATATACACAGGCTAAAACCCAAACACTCAAGCATTATCAACCTACAGCCTGTTTTAACATCATAGCCTAAAACTACTAATTGTACTGCAAGATTTAAGGTGGGCTTTCTTAGCTAAATGGCAAGAACAAATAAGTAGACAATTTAGCAAGCAGACAATCTCTCAGGCTATATCTTAATGGATCACAGCAAAGACTCGTGAAACTTCTGCTCAGAAAGATATGAGAACTCTCACGAGTAAAGCCTCCTAAAAAAAGCATGTTTGGGAGAAATCAGAACTTCTCAAAGAGAACCAAAGCTGACTAACGTCTAAAGCATTAATTTTTATAGTTGTGTGTACTACAGACAAGGAAGATAACCTCTATCAGCTATTGCAGTACAATTAGTGTATCAGCTTGTGATCAGAATTAAATGCAGTGTCTTCTATTACCGTGCTGGAATTCATTTTGTTCATTTCTCCAATGCAGACAATTAAAAACATTAAATAGTCATGTGATGAAAACATTTTATTCCCGACTCATTGTCATAACACATGGCCATGGGGAACCAGCTGGAATCTGGGACTCAGAATGTTGGGCATTAGAAGGGATCCCTGGAGATCACCTAGTCCAAATCCCCTGCCAAAGAGGGTAACCTGGGGCAGGTCACAGGACTGCACTCAAGTGGATTTTGAAAGTCTCTAGAGAAGGAGACTCCACAACCTCTCTGGTCAGCCTGTTCCAGTGCTCTGTTGCCCACATAGTAAAGAAATGTTTCCTGATGTTCCTGTGTTCCAATTTGTACTTACTGGCCCTTGTCCATCACCGAAAAGACAGGTGCCACCTTCTTGACACCCATCCATCATATAATTGAAAACATTAATAAGATCCTCTCTCTGTCTTCTCCAAACTAAACAGGCCCAGGTCTCTCAGCCTTCTCTCATTAGACAGATGTTCAAGGCTTTTAATACTTGAACCCTTTAAGGCTTGAGAGAGAAGAGAATGTCCTTTGACACACTTTTCTTAATGCACCCCAAGATATGAATCAAGTTTGATTAAGTCACAAATGCAAATAGATTTCCATTCACTCTATATTTCTACTTTCAGAAGTGCAGGGAGTATTAAGGAAAAAAAAAAAAGCCTGTTAGTTTTCATGAGAGCCATCTTCTTGCTCCTATGGATCATTAGCCACATCAGCCTCAGGACTGCAAGCAAAGATGGACCCACAGCCATCCAGAGCTCAAAAACGAAGCCTAAATATGTCTTCAGAAAATGTGCTGTGATAGACAGACATAGGTCACTAGGGGCTGGAATGGACCTCTAGAGGTCATTGAGTCCAACCTCCCTGCTCGAGCAGGGCCACAGAACGGAACACTATTCCTGAAAGAGGAATCTGTTACTGATCTGCAATCCATCTCTCCATCCCTGCTCACTCTGAATTATAGAAACAGTCCTATTACACCAGATTTATAATTTTACATCTTTTACTCTTGGGAGGACAACGATATTTCAGAGTCTTTGGGCAGAGTGTCTGACAACAATCTGTTATCAAGTACTTTTTAAAGGTGGATAAATTGAAATGGGAATTTGAGTCTGCAGTGAAGAAAGATTGATCTTCTGGCTAAGCAATTATCTGCATTTCAGGAAGTCTGAGGTAGCAAGAGCTTCCTTTCAACACTTGCTTCAGTATGTTATCAATAGAAAGTGAAAGGACAACATGCTCCCTTATTAAACATAAGGTGAATCAAACATTACATACTGCTAAGAGGGCTGTGTACTTGTTTGTGACAGGATACCAGGGGAGAATTGAAAGCACAACGTCGAGATGCAGCAGTGAAGACCTTAGAAAAGGTTTTGTCATTCCTATGTACCTGGTCTTCATGCTTTGCTCACTCAACAAAAATAAAAATATTAAAAATTCTTAACAAGAACCAGCCTCCTTTACCAGCTTATTATTGCTGAATTATTATCACCACTGACTTGTCATTACTACTGTTATTATCACTGCATTGTTCACAAAGGAATAATACTAAATATAATGGGGTTGGAATTCCATTAACAATATGCATACTATTTCTTCTTTAAAAGAAATGTAAAAGAAGAAATAAATGTTCAACACTCTTTTTATTTTTATAACTTCATGCTCTAGTTATTATAGATTCAATATTGCAAGTTTTCTTTAGTAATGTAATTAAAAGCTAGATGATTGCTGTCTGAGAATACCTCAGATGTAACGTCAGTATTTCAAAACCAGACATGAGAACCCAATCTGTTACAATTTCGTTAACTTATCAGGCGTTTTGGTTACATTAAAGCATTTTGCTGGCATTTGACAAACCATTTGGATACCAATAAAAAGGCAGTTGAAGCGTTCTAATTGACATTGTGGGAGTGTTGGTAACTTGTACTTGCTTTGAAATACTCTGTTAAAGCCTAATCATCTCTTTTAAGCAGATTCTGCTAAAATATTTAAATGGACATAATTAGAATTGTTTATGTGAATTTATCATCATAACTGGCAAAGAAACGAGGAATGAATCTTCACATTGCTGTTTAATAGGTGATGTTCTTCTTATCAGCATTAAAAGAAATTACAATCACTGTTCTCTCATGTTTTGAAATCTAAATTGAGAATTAGTGTTTTGGAAGAACAAGAGATTCATGTAATTATCCAGATTTTATGTAGCAGTGGAATTGCTATACTGGATTGGAATTATAGACCGTCATCTTCCTTGACATTTGGAGGTACCAGATGTTGCAAAAGTCAGTTGTCCCCAGCCAACAGATGTGTAATATGTCCCTATGACAGTCTTATTTATAATCCCCAAGGGATTTGACTTAAACCATCAAGTACAGAGTTGATTTTGGTTTATTTTATAAATCTCTGAATGTTTTAACTGCTCTATGTCTGAATATTTCTTTTCCATATAAACCTACAGCTTTTGTTGCAGCTTCTCTAATTCTGGCTATTTCTTTACGTAGGACTGCAAACTACAACAAAGTGCATTTTAAGGTGGTAAAAACCAGGTATTAGCAAAACGTTCAGTAAAACAATTTCTGAGAATACAAATTTAAGTCTCTAGATTTGCTATATGCCTTGTATGAGGAACGGGGACACCAGAGAGGAAGTAACTAAAGACAATTGTACTGATAAATTGAGATCTGCAAATTTACTTGGGAAAAAAATTGTGATTCCCCAGGACAAAACGAAAAGCGTGAGAAAAGCAGCACTTTTCAAAAGTTAGGTCTTCATGCCAGAGAAGTCACACATGCTACCCAAGAATCGGTAGCAAAGCTCTAAAATGGACATCATTCAGGACAGCATTCACTAGAAGCTGACAGCTCAATCTATTTGCACAGACATGACGGACTTTTCTCTGCTGAGATACCTGTTTGTATGGCCAACCTCAACTGGGGAGCCAGCTGACCCCCGCAACTGGAAATCCTGAGTAGTTCACATGTAAATGTTTCCTCAAAGTGATGGTCGTTGTCTATCCTGGTCCCTAAGTCATTTTTCAGAAAACCTGACTGAAAATCTTTGTGGGTCTCACAGAATCACAGAACATTAGGGATTGGAAGGGACCTCAAAAGATCATCTAGTCCAAGCCCCCTGACAGAGCAGGATCACCTAGATCAATGAACATCAATCTGACTAAATTCACGTGATGGTTCCTGAGGAAGTGACCTTAGGGTGCACTGAATAGGCATAAGCAATTCCCCACTGAATTCCCACTTTTTCTGTGCTTCCTCCTGTTTTTCCTAGACTTTGCTGTGAGCCTTGAAAAAATGTGATGCTTGATTGTCTGCAAGGTGGGCACTTGACAAAGGAAGATAAATTCATATGCACTTTCATATTTACTATTGATAGAATATAGGCAATGGCAGGAGAGTGCCAAACTTGCAGCCTTTAAAGCATCCACACGTGAATCCAAAACCTGATAGCACAAGTCACCAACATAACAGGGAGAGGGCAACAGAAGACTCAGAAAACCTCAACAGAAGACTGAGAAAACCAAAGGAAAAATCCAGGAAGAAATGACCAGAGACTTGAAAAATTTCTTGTATGTGACAAGTGGAAAACCCAGAACACAAATTAAAAAAACCCAACAAACTCACTCACTGTCTGTTTCCCGAGTCTAGAAGTGACTCCACGTTACAGATTTTAACACATATATATTACAGGAACTGAGAGGGAATAGAGAGATTAAAGCTTCTACTTTCTTCCTCCTGAGGAAGTCCTAATTGCTGCACTTTGACTGGTAGTGGGTAAAGAAAATCCTAACCTGATGGTCAGAGATATTATGCAGGAAAAGAGTTTTCAGGTTTCTTTTTCTGACCTATTTGCAGACTTTGCACCGGATCCAAAAAAGGGAACAGACCCCTCAGCAGGCAACAGCATCCATCTCCTGCCTAAGCCTCCTGACCACCTGGGCGTGAAGGTAGGTCACACAAGTCTAAACATCCCTTCTACTCCTTTATCCTCTGAAAGGCAGAGAGTGCTTAGGAAAAAGATTATAAGAAGCAAGGAGAGCACTCTATCAGGCAGAAAAGAATGTTAAAGTACAACTTGCTCTCCTTCTGATGCTTAGAGTCTTCCTTTCCCTCCTGCACAGTGACACAGTGTTAAAAAACCCACACACTTCTGTGCAAGAAGCAAGGACACCTTCTCTTTGAGACAAATGTGAATATTTGTGCCACAATGGATTCTCAATCTTCAAAGCCATCTTCAGGCTTTCCATCCATTCCCATTCAAGGCACAGCGAGTGCTATCTTTGGTCTCCAGCTCCCCAGACAGAGCATGTAGAGCAGCAGCAGAGGGGGAGAAGAGAAATGGCCTGAACTGAAATAGTAAAGGGATGTTTTACATCGTAAATCATGAACCTGCTCTAGCTAATGCTGTTATCACAAATCTACTGCTATTTACAATCCTATGGTATGTGCAGAAGAGCTTGATCCAGTTTTACATATTTAAATTAAACATATAAGCCTGCACATTTATCCTTATTAGGCTGTGAAATGCTACGACTCAGATGTGACAAATAAGCTATTCATAGGCAACTATGGCCATCTATTTTACACTATTCTCTGAAGACCAAATATACCTTTAAATCTTGATGAATTTCCTGAGTCTCTAGCAGACTGAGCCAAATAGATTCTAAATATTTTAAAGCATTACTGAATAAGCTTGTGGGAAGTCCAGTCTAGGTCCTACTACATGCACCACAGAATAAAAACCTTTATTTTTCTCTAGATTCAATTTCCCTGCTTTTTAGCTCTTGAAGAGAGAATTTATTGATTTTAACAGAGATAAACTGACATTTGATTTAAATGCCACCTTGGCAGCTGCCATAATTTTTGGTATCAGTCAGTAATCTGGGATTAGAGGAGTCAGAGCTGAATCTCCTGATTTACCATAGATTTTGCTTGTGACTTAAAGAGGTCTCTTAATTTCTTTGCATCCTAAAATAGCATATGGAGACAGCTGCCTGTGTGCAGTTTATGGTGCATTCAGATGGTAGGAAAAAAATAAAGGGGGTCCTGACACACAAATTCTGTTGCAAACAATAGAGCAAACAAAATGAATGTCCCAGGGACCCAAGTAATGCACAAGAGCAGGGAAACTGATGTCACAGATAACAAAAAAATGGAGAAATAAGATATCCTTGTGTAGACAGCGCGATCTTTTTGTAAGCATTTGTTTATGCAGCTGTCCTTAAGGGAGTATTAAGTCTGAGTAGACTCTCATTCAGCCAAGTACGGTCATTCTCTTTATCCTACATCATGGAAGAAAAAGCTTTTTTGTTTATCTTTTCTTTTTCCCCCCCTCATAAAAACCAGGTAACTCAGAACTACTACATATTTTTCTCTTCTACAACATATTTATTGTATTTGAGACATGAGATTTTGCTTCAGTGGTCCTTGTCCAACACTAGATCGCACACGTTGAAACATGTTATTGCAACAGAATATTAACAGACTACTTTGTTAAAAAACAGCTTAAAAGGAAACCAACACGATAGGATTTGCACCATCACTGCCACATTTTAAACATGTTAAAACAGCATGTTTTAACTTTTCTCCACCATCAAAGATATCTCATGGACTGACTGCTGTAAAACATTCAGACTTTGAAAAAACTTCATTACTTTACAGTAAACTGTGCTATGAACTCAGTCAAGACAATGCAGACTGTGAGTGAACCTGTGACCGTTGGCTTTAACAGATACATGATTTAAATAGTCGATGAAGAAATCTGATTAAACGTTTTCATAGAAGCTGCTAAATTTAAGAGCCCAATAGAATTGAAAGTGCAGCTGTTCGGTGCCTCCTGTAGGGAGGTGGACATGGATTCCTAACAGTTGCACACACATACCTGTGTGCCAGAGGGATAAACGTACATAAATATACTCTTATGACTACACAAAGCAGCACAAACAAAACAAAGGACTCACACAGCATGAACGGCACCAACACATGGGAATCTCAGACCCTTAGTACTTCCAGTACTGTTCTCAGACCTCTCCACTTGCTGGCACTCCAAAAACTGCATCCCCACTTGAGCAGCAGATATTCAGACTTACACACAAAGGGAGAATGGGATGAAACCAGACTTACCAAACCAGTGCCTGCAGGACAGCATGCTAGCAAGATCCTTTGGTCTCCTATCATAGTGGAGGTAGGCAACAGAGATCTACACAGCAGCAAAGACACAAGGGTTATTGATGCTTCAGAAACCATGGAGGTGCCTGACAATGATCACGTACTAATTAGGGCTCCCAGTTAAGTATTCACCAATGACTGGTTTGCATTCAGCTGTTTCTCTTTATCCTTTAACCTCTTGAGCCCACCTAATTCAATCTTCACTCACCTCCAAAAGTATTCTTTCCACAGCCTTGGGAGGGCTGTTTTTGATGTCAGCCTCCAGCTGTCACTCTTTTTTTCACTTTCGCCAAAACCTTGTGTTTATAGTGATAATTGACAGAATTCACATAATCTAGCAGCAGATATCAAAAAGCCACAAGTTAACACCTAGCAGTAGACTGTCACAGCCTGGGAAATATTTATTGATGTACATCTAACTATAATGAACAATAAATCTGGAAGATTTAAATACCCCTGATGTATAATCAGGAAAAAATAATTTTATCATTCTTTATCTACTCTCAATTTTTAAAATGTATTTTATAAAAGCACATAGGTTTTTTTGCTTTAAAATTAAAAATCAAACAGTAAAATACAACCAAATTCTAAGCAAATGTACGACAAAAATGTAATGGCCAAGAAGGCCAACGGCATCCTGGGGTGGATCAGAATACGGGTGGTTGCAATTGGAGAGAGGTCCTCCTCCCCCTCTGCCACAGTGAGACCACATCTGGAATATAGTGTCCCTATCTGGGCCCCTTAGTTCAAGAGGGACACAGAACTGGTGGAGGGAGTCAAGTGCAGAGCCACAAAAAAGATGAAGGGAGTAGAACAGCTTCTTCATGAGGAAAGGTTGAGGGAGCTGGGTCTCTTGAGCTTGGAGAAAAGGAGACTGAGGGATGACGACCCCATTAATGTTTGTAAATATGTGAAGGGTGGATGTCAAGAGGATAGAGCCAGGCTCTTCTCAGTGTCATCTAGTGATAGGACAAGGGGCAATGGGTGTAAGCTGGAACATAGGAGGTTCCACATCAATATGAGAAGGAACTTCTTCATGGTTAGGGTGTCTGAGCACTGGAACAGGCTGCCCAGGGGTGTTGTGCAGTCTCCTTCTCTGGAGACATTTAAAACCTGCCTGGATATGTTCCTGTGTGACTGGGTCTAGGCGATCCTGCAGCAGATCTTTTGAGGTCCCTTCCAATCCCTAATGTTATGTGATTCTGTGAATACTTTGTTTGAACATTTTTTCTTTCAGTGATCACAGTCAATCGATGTGTTTTGAGCCGGACGTCAGCTTATTTTTAGATAATCACTGGGCTAATCTCTCATTGTTTGGAATTAAGCTAAATTTTCTTATACTTTTTTAATTCATTGATCTTACTCTACTGCATCCAACCTTTTGAAATGCCATATTTGCATCTCTTTCCATTATCCAATTAACAATCAGTATTCATTCAGTAAATTGATTGCAATCCATTTACTTCTGATGGTCCTTTTCATTTCGTGGAGCAGAGGGTCAGATTTTGAGCTTCTGTAAATGAGCCGAGATTTAGTAGTTCTGAGGAATACACTTGATTTTGTTTTAAATTTCTTTCTATCTAGTGAAAATAAGACCAAGATAGTTAAGTCCTTTTCATAGAGAATAACAATGCTCCCCTATATTGTTCTTGACTATATTTCCTGGAAATTGTCACTCAAGCACATCAGGGAATCCTGAACGTTACTAAGATATACAGCATCTACATTTTAGCCAGCTTTTGTATCAGATTTTCCTTTCCACTGCACTGATTTACATTAGATATAATTCTACAGATATGGTGGTTTGCACTCTGCAGTCAGGAGAATTGATCAGAATACTTTAATTATTTGGGGGGGTGGAATGTAAAAATCAATAAATAGCAAAATTACAAAGTGACAAAGCTCCATCTGATACCTGTTTGAAGAGTATTGCTGTCCAAATGAAGGACTCAGAGCAGCCATGACAAGTTTACACAGTGAAAACCAAGTAAATTAAAACATTAAATTAAACAATTTCCTCCATGCTGAAAGACCAAGAAAAAATACTGATAATTTTATATGTAACTGTGGAAGAAATGCATGAAATAAGCAGCAGAAACAGCCTTTTCTGGAAATCATGAGAAGACATGATTTGCACAGTCTGGAATGTATTTGTAGCTTCTCTCTCTCACATTGGATCTGTCTCCTCTCTGAAACTTTCTTTTTATCTGCTGTTCTTGCACATTTTTTTTAGCCTTTGGATATTCTGTGACATATCTGACCTTTAGAATCATTCATTTATTGGGAAGGTCATGCTGTATTTGTCATTCATATGTATGAAGCACTTAATATTTAAAATAAATTTTTACCTTGATGCCTGGCAGAAACAAAAAGAAGTTCTGGTTGTGTTTGACACAAGTACCTTCTGTTTCTAATTTTGTCAAATCTAGATGATATAGAAAGAATGTCAGTATGGGATTGTACTGCTTTCAGTAGTGTCTCCAATTTTGTCATTCTTTATCTAGTCTCAATTTTTAAAACGTGTTATTCACCCATGAACTCCTACATATCTATCCCCAGAAATATTGTTTTTTTGTGAAATTTCA
Source organism: Rhinopomastus cyanomelas (assembly GCA_013400115.1). NCBI lineage: Eukaryota > Metazoa > Chordata > Aves > Bucerotiformes > Rhinopomastidae > Rhinopomastus > Rhinopomastus cyanomelas. The sequence continues at coordinate 46,458 of VXBP01009184.1, forward strand.
GCAGTGTGTATATTTATGATTGGGAGAGTGAAAAGAAGAGGTGAAAGTAAGCACAGAAACTGAAATAGGGAACTAAAATCAAATGGACATTGCATGAACAAGATTTACTTTCAGTGTAATTGTTGTAGCAATCAGTAATCACAGATATTTTAATAATGGCATATGTAATAATTCAGGAGAAAAAGTACCTAATCAGAAATTATAACCTTCATCACAACAAGTGTTCCAAGTTGGATCAAATCTCACCTCTCAATCAAAACCAGATGCAGCAGTTCTAATAATGCGTAAGGTGTATGTAAACACAACACGATGGGTTCACCAGCACCTCTGCAATTCCTCTGGCATCAGTGCCTCTTTAATTCATAGTCATACCTGAACTCATAATGGCTCATTTTATTCCATTTTTTTTAAGGCTGTCAGATGTGCTAGTGGCCTAGCTACTCTTGAAATAATCATTATCCCCCTATCCCGGATATTTTTGTGCCAGAGCATTTTGCTGATAGGCTTTAATCAGTTATGAATCCCATTAGTGGTGATTGTGCTTGTAAGCAGAAACTTAGAATATCATTAAAGCAGACAGCTAGGTCATTTACACTTTAAAGCAAGTTATATATTATAAAAAAGCAGCATAAATTGAAATTTATTTCATTAGAGAAATTTAAGACCAGAAAAATAACGGCAATGATTTTCCTTCAGAGACACTACTGCACGACGGTGTTGCTTCACTAAATTAAAAACGTTATCAAGTTGGCAGTAAATCCTGGAATGTGTTACCGTGCAAACTATAAAGTCTGTTTAATGGCTCAAAGCTCATATGTAACGAGGCAAACCTGTAAGACAAAGCGTCGTGGGGGGTTGTTTTTTTAAGAAAAAAAACAAGTCTAATTCCAGGAAAGTTTGGGAGAGAAGAGTATTATAAATGAAAGAAATAAAAAGATAAATATGTTTTGTGAGTAGTTTAATGATCCAGTAGCATTGCTGCCGCTGCTGCTGCTGCTGCATTTTGCTTTTACTGTCACTGGAATTGTGTATCGATTGGAATCGTGAAACGACTGGAGCATTCATGTGCTGGACTGTAAATATTTGCAATTCTATTAAATGAGATGTTTCACTCAAACATTTAAATTGTCTGTTTTATTATTTATTTAAACCCACGATAAAACTATATTGGGGAACGGCTAGGACCGTTTTTGAACTCATATAATCCTGAGTGCTGGTGTGGAGAGAAACCAGTCGTTGGCATATTAGATTGTACCGGAAAATGAAAAGACATTTGACAGATACCCATTCTCCTCCACTGGATGAGCAGTGTAGGCAGGTGAGATGCCTGTCGACAGCTATCCGAAGGATATATCTTTATATGATACAGTGGAGTGTCTCCTCCTTACCAAATCCTTCCTTAGCAAGTGTCCTGCGGACACTGATACACGTAACAACTATGATGTTACATTTGTGGTAACAATCCTATTTGTAGTGACCGCATTGCTCTTTATCCACAGGCTTCAGAGACACCCCTAGCCTCTGGGCATTCAGGTGACCGTCTGTCAATTAAATTTGGATACCTAAACAAAGGATACCTGAGGAGAATCGAGCTGTGCTCAGATGATTGTGTGGCTTCCATTTCCTATCTGAGAAGGCTGGAGGCCTCCTGAAAGCCCTGTGTTGTACATGCCAGAGACTTGTCAACAGCCCTGGGTCATCTCAGATGCTAACAGACACCTGTGGTCAGCCAGCTGAATTGCTTGTTGCAAACATGACATGAGACTGTCTTGCATTCCATCACCATATTCAGGGTTTTATTTAGTATTATGTATTCATAAGGCTACCTGGCATATTCTGTTACAGAATTCTGCTTTCAAAGATTTACTCTCTTATTTAACTTTAGCCACTGGAGCTGAAATTTTCCATCTCAGGCTTTTTATGGAAAGAATCTGCAAACAGGGCTCAGTCAGAGTGGAGACCAAAGTAGAAGGAGACAGATTGCTCTACCTGTATTTTATAAGGGTCCTGTAAGGATCCTATAACGTCCCATTCGATGTGACATTGTGTCTTTGCCCAAATCTAAGGCAATTTGCCCAAGTTACAAACTTCTGGGGGGAAGGCAAAATAAAGAAAAAGAAATTCTCACACTTTGAAATAAAGACTTGCAATGCTTACGAGAGATGGTCTACCTGAGCCTGTTCAGTTCTGACTTTAACATTGCACTCCCTAGAAGATACGATTTCATCCAGATCTCACATGAAGTGGACCCATCTTCATCTTCATATGAAGTAGATTTTTTTGCTTCCATTCCTAGGCAGCTGAAGCCAGAGCTTATTTTTACCTTTAACAGGTATAGGAATTGGGAAAATGGGCTACTGAGAGGGGTTAAATCAAGGGCAATCTGACAAAGAGACCGGAAGGAGGCTGGGATACTATATAGTGAAGTCTAAAGGTTTGGTGGTGAGACCTCAGGTTTACAAGATGTGAGAGACTTTTTTTTTGTTTTGTTTTCAGAACCAGCTGCCTCAGGAGCTACGGAACTGAAGACTGGTTTTGTTTTAATCTCTATATCCAGAGAAATCCTTCGCTCAGAAGCTCACCAGCAACCCCTTGTTACACTCTTCAGATCTCCAAAGCCAGTACATTTGCCCTCATCTTGCTCTCAGTCTTCCCTCTGCACTCCAACATCAACTTCTACAGAAAGAGCCATATGCAAGAACCAACTAGAATTACAAACACAGTTACTGGCTCATCGGGTTAACCCAAAACAGGCGATTTCTTAAATTGTCTCTAAATTTTCTCAAAAACTTAACAGCTTAACTATTTTTTTAATAACTATTAGAAATTGGAGAATACATTTAAAATATATAGGAACAAGTACTTTGGAAGTGGACAGACAATCCGGCTTAAAATGATGGGGTGTTTTATATTTTTCATCAGAGAGCAAAAACTAAAACAGAAGGCTTAGTTTCAGTACAGCGATGGAGTACAGGTATTGGAGTTGTTATGACTTTGGTGACTCCAATACTGATTTGATAAATATTATTAAGTTTTGTACACTCAGCTTTCGAAATTGGCTCCTCTATCCTTATGTCTGCTGAATAAAATGGCTATAGAAAAACACACTAGAGAGGGTAAGCAAAAACAAGTTATCATTTTATTATAGAAGAGATTGATTCCCTCAGAGCAGAACAGAATAAAACAGAATTACCTGCAGAAATGAAAGTAGGAAACTTTCAGTGGTTTTGCTGATACCAAGACATCTGATCCTACTACAATTTGCTGCCACGCAGCACTTTGATTACTAAACACGCACTTATCTTTAAACACACAAATAGCCCCAGAGGAACCTTTGCTATTCTTTAGTTGGCTTTTTTTCTGGATTAAACTCACAATCGTGAGCGTTTTACAGCCCTGAGCTCTGAATTAGCACATCTATTGAGGGGGAGAGGGTGGGCAATGAACACATACTTCAGTCAGGGGAGTTAGAATAAATCTCTAAACATAATTTAGTTCATGTCTCATTTCCTAGTGCATCTATAAGTAATGAAAAGAGCAACACAAAAAGCAAAGGAAAAGAATGCTGAGCACCCTGCAGCCACCTGTGAAGGGCATTGCTTGAAACAGCAGGAAGAGTTACTGGACAGCCAAGCCACTGTTACCTCCATGTTCTCCCTGATTCCTGTATACCCCTCTTTCAGATCACTTGGCAAATGAAATAAAGTCAGCAGGCATGTTTCGTAACCTGTGCCAAACTGTGAAAGCAAAGGTTCACAAACACGCAGGACCCGTGTTGAGATATTCAGCCTCTTGTTTCCTTATGTTCACACAAACTTGCAAAACTGAGTGACAAAGGCAAGTAAACAACAAACTGTGTCTTTTGCGTGTGAATATATAAAAATGGAACGGGGAAATTGCCTTGGGAAGCAGACTCTTTTCTAACCATTCATCACTATATTAAACTTGTCTTCACACAACGAAAAAAATTCCTTGAAGAGTTGAAGTGAGATGCTAATGACACTGGTATAGGATTTATGGCCAGGTATTGACAGGAAGAACTAAAAGTACCTAAAGCTGCAGATGATTTATGAGGCATCATTCCCCAGCGACTGCAAAAGCAATTTATACAGGCTTGTACGAGTTATGGTATGTTCCCGTGCTCTTAAACAGTAATTTTAAATGCCAGCATGCCAACTCTGTTTCTTTAATGAACAACAAGCATGAGGCAGAAAAATGTAATGGAAATATGATAAGCAATTAATAGAAACTGCATAATGGAAAGAGGAGGAATACTTCATTATTTGCCAGAGAAAAGAATGATGAGTTTAGAACATTGCTACTCCTGGCTATGCTCAGGTGTGTGATGGTGGCAGCAGTCCAGGTACATCTTGGGTTACCTGATGCCTCAGGGCACAAGGACAAAGACATCTTTAGGCATGAGCCATCCTTGGTTCTCAGGTCCCTGGCATCTGTCTTGAGTCCACCTGTCAGGGACCACAATACATCCTCTTCTAGGTGCTCCTCACCTGCACCCAGGGAAAAGCCCTTCTTGCTCAGCATAGGCTTGTGTCACCTCTGTCTGAAGCTTAGTTGTTAAGACGAAGCAGTACAGTCAAAGGACAATAAGCATGTTGCTTTTGTGGATGATTTATTCCAGTCAAACAGCTGCAGTATTTAATACGGGATGAATTGCTCCCTGTAGCTGTCAATTTCTTCTTAGGTTACAGAGGAGCCCAGATGGCTGGCTAGCCTAAGACTCTTTTACAGGGCTGCTATCAGGTAAAATTGATCCAATTCTCAGTGAAGATGTCCTTTTACATAAGAAAACTGAACTACAGTGATCTTTACTGTTTTCAAATATGTTATAAACTTAACCATGTTAATGCCATAAAAGAAAGATCTACTTTGCATTTCACTAGGAAATAAGATTCATAGCAGAGAGGTGTGGTGATATGGTATCATCTCTCCAACTTTATTTGTTTTGTCTGCAAGATTTGACTTCCCTATGAAAATCTCATAGTACCACAGACAGCAAAAAGGGCTCCTGTTTCAGCTTTGCTGCAGTCCTTTATGCAGCGATGCTAAACGGACTCCACAAGCATTGTGCCACACTTTCAGAGCTGTGGGGCTGCAATAACTTTGGTGTTTTGGGTACACAGCATCTGTTTTTTAAAACAACAGCCTCTATGGACCGGAATGTCATTCTAGTATATAGGAAACACTGGAAAACTCACCATTGCATGTTACATACAAGTGCATTTAAAGGGATTTTCAGCAGCCAGAAAGGCTTTCAAGTCCCTTGTCTCAGTTCCCTTATCTCCTCGTGTCCCTAAAGAATATAGACATTACAAACAAACATATCCCATCCTTGTTTTGAGGATCAGTCTTTTGGAACATTTCCTCTAACACATCCTGCAGGACCCAATTTAGTATCCAGTTCAACCGACAAGGAGATAAAGCATCTTCTGTTTGCTGATCTCGTTAACGGGCACAGGAACCCTGCACCAAGAGATACTGGTATCCGCTGCCGTATGGAAGAGTGCACAGCTCATGAATAACATCAGCTGGCAAAAGATGTGGGTTTCATTCCGGTAAGGTGCTGAAGGCAGTGCCTCACGGGAAATTACTGGTTCAGACAGAGAATAAATCAGGTGAAAGTTAACAGCATATACTAAAAATCCATGGGTCTGCTAAAGCCTCAACTATGAGGTGAGACTCGTAGTTGGAGGTAACAGAAAAGAAAGAGGACCTAGACACAAAGTGATCACAGGATGTCTAAGGTATAGAGTGCCATGTCATTTGAAGAACTATTAGCTGAAACACTCTCACCAGTGATAGGAAAACACTAATGCTGTTCATTCGAGGCATGGTTATGATCTTGATTAGAAGACTGTGCACAGTTCTGGCTACCTACATTCAAAAATATTGACTATAACTGGAAATGGAGAAATTATTAAACTAGGTGATCACAGGACATGAAGATCTCATTTAGCTTTACAACTTTAAGATTGAGAAAGTATATTGTTTCTGCTAGTAGGTTTGGAAGAGAGAGGAATTATTAAACAGAACAGTAGCAGGAACCCAGTGAAGAGATATAAAATAATTCAGGTGAGATCAGAAGGGATCTCAAAGCCCCATCCAACCTAGTCTTAAATATCTCAAAGGAGGGGGCATCCACAACTTCTCTGGGCAACCTGTTCCAGTGTCTCACCACTCACTTCATAGTGGAGAAATTCTTCCGAGATCTGATCTAGGAAGATCTACTCTTTTTCAGTTTGAAACTCTTCCACCTCATCCTATCACTAGATACCCCAGTCAATACAATAATCAGTGCTAGCAAATCCAGATTCAGCTTTCAGATCAGCCAGCACAGTGGTGCGATGTTTCATTTGGAAGAAGACACTGCAGAGATTGGGTTGTGAAATGAAAATGATTCTTGCTTACTCAGAACTTTTTGAGAAATAATAATTAAATAGAGATCACACCTGGGATACTTAATTTCATGTTCATAACCAGGTGGCCGTGAAGGTGTGCAACAATAAGTGGCCAAAACCTCACAATACCTCGTGTAGTTTTCCTTATACATTTGATTTAAAATACCGTACCCTAAAAAGAAAATAACCCTTTTGTGAGGATAAAGACTGCAGTTGGAGAACTTATCACATATGTCTGCAAAGGTGTGGCAATGATCTAGGGCAAATCTTCAGACTGTGCGAACTCACAGAGGTGCCTGAAGAGTTTTCACACAACGCGTTCCTTTGCGCACCTGCGTAATACACAAAAGCCCGTGAATAAATAAGCCTGCTCTTAGCTGATGTTGAGATATACAAGCTAGTTATAGCAGGGCATGTTCCATCCTGGGGACATGGTCTCTAGGGAGCAACTACTTTAATAGAGTTCGTCAACTCAAAGCGTACTATATCCATCGATTTCCCTCAGGCAGGTTATCAAGACATTTTTTCCTTGACAAAAAATTTTTAGGTAACAAGCACATTTGAAAACAGTGGAAACCTTTGCCTGATGTGCCCAGAGTCACGCTGTTCCTCTGCAGCGAGCCAGCTCTGTATGTCATGATGACAGTGCCACTTTTTTGACAGATTAGTCTTTTCTTCTTTCATTGAAAACTAAGAAGTAGGCACTGGAAAGAATTTATGCCTTGGAAATAGAGATTTTTGATTTTTGTTTTAGTTTAGGACTTCTCCACAGCCATGACTAGGCCATCGCCAAGCACAGGCAGACATATGCCATTACCCTCAGGTCTCTATCAAGCACTGACGTTTAAAACCCACCTGGATGTGTTCCTGTGTGACTTGGTCTCGGTGATCCTGCTGTGGAAGGGGTGATCACTCGAGGTCCCTTCCAATCTCTAATGATTCTATGATTCTGCATATCTGCAGGGAGCTGAAACAGATTCTTACACAACATTGCCTTATTTTCAAATAATACTGTTGGCTTCCACTTTGTCACAAATTACTGCACTTCGGGGGGATCAGTCAGGAGTCTTTATGCACTAATCCTATAAAGAAGTGGAGGGAATACCAGCAAGCGATTAATCACTCAAACAAAGTTTTGTTTCCTTTTTATCCCCATGTCACGTGCTGCACATCTCTGTCTGCAGCCTCCTGAGACAAAGTGTGGTGTTTCTGTGGACTGGCATCAACAGCACACACTGCGGAGGTAAAGAAAAGATAAGCCAAGGCTCTCTATTAAACTGCTGCTGGCAAAACAAATGCCCTGAAGGGCTGGAATTGGCAGTTAACTCCAAGTTGTTTTCTTCAGAAGTACAAAAACAGCCCTTAAGTTTTTTACCAGAGAAGAAAATGTGAAACCACTGCTTTTGGAAAAGAGAACGTTCTTTCAAAATTGGCAACAGAGAAGTATTTTAGGTTGCTGTGCTGTTCCTTTCATTCCAGCTGCAAGGTTTGTGCCCTCATGGTTTAGTCAGCAAATTTCAGAGCAGCTCTCAGGTTGTATTTTGGGTTCTTTAGATTCAGAATGACCAGTGTTTATACCTTCTACTTTGGCACATTCCTTTCAGTCTAATGTGGATAATTACGCATATCTCAGATCCTCCAAAGGATGTTTAAAGAACCAAATGACTCATTTTAAATTCTCTCAACCTGAGACTACGTCCCAGAGCACGTCATAGAAGACCTGTCACTTATCATCGCTTCTGCAGCATTGAAGGACTTCATTGATTCCTTTTCAGGCAGCATGATGGAAGAATAAAGAAAACTCACATAAACCTCATACTTTTACAGTGTGAGGGGAGACGTTAATCTAATCTATCTGGGGTAATCTAACAGTAAAATGTGCAAATCTGAGCCAGTTAGATTATGTTTCCTTTCTAACTATTGGAAAAAATATAAAGAGCCTTCAGAGAGAAATTCATTCAGTCTCTGTAAAAGCTCTGTCAGTGGTGGAACCCAATTCAGAGAATGGATTCATTCATCTAGCTTTTTAACAAGAACAACAGAGATGAACAAACCCTACCCTGGATTTAAGTTTTATATTAAGTCCCTCACAATATTTTTGCCCCATCATTTTGCTTCCCAGGTGTATTTACACAATAGAAAGGACAAATTGCCCTCTCAGCCTGTGCACGCTGCCTGACTCGTCTAAAGATGCTGCTTTCATGTCACACAAGGTTAGCTGATAGAATTTGACAATCTTGCATTGGCTGTGAAATTATTCATGTAACTTTAGATTTTACTGCTTCTCAATGCCATTTTTAATCTAATCACCTTTACAGATTTATTAAGTCCCTTAGCTGGTTACAGGAATTAAAGAGTATAAATCACTGAAGAATTGAGGGAGGACTCATTTCATCAAAGACTTACATGAAGTTGAGCCCAACATCACTCTCTAAGTGGCAGAACAGCAAACCACTGTTTAAAATAAAGAAGCAGAGGAAGACAAGCAGACCTGGGCCTTTTCACGTGGACCTGAGCTTTGTGTGAATGTTTAAAAATATTTCTTTCACTTCAGAAATTACTCAACTTTCACACAACACCCACCAGAGCTGACGTCTTTCTACAACTGCTTCTGTAACTCCCTATTCCCATTCCTTTTATTCCTGTTGCATGCTGCACTAGAGTTTTATCAGCATACGTTAACTTTGTTGTCTGAGGAACTGCGAGTAATACCAGCGCAGTAAAGCCGTCTGCGGGACAGACGTGTGTGGCTGTATGTGTCGTGAACACCCTTTCCCATGTGACTGTCTCTAAGAAAGTGAGATTGCTGTCGCACCAGTCTGGAAGTCAGGCTAAGATTTAAAAGAAAAATAAGACTTACTACTAAAACAATGCTTTTTCAAAAAGCAGCAACTAAAGCCCAGAAGAACTGCAATCGCTGGCAAACCCTGCAATTCAGTATTGCTCAGCTGAGGCACCAGTGCCCGACTGTTCAAATACTGAAGCAGTCTACACCCAACATTATTTAATTATAGCTCCTGAAAAGCAGTGTTACCAAAGTCTAGGAGCTTTTGCAAGTTAATTGGGTAGAAAATTAATAACCTATAAACTGTTTTCTAATCTTATTCTTTCTATTTCAAACTACTGTATATCAGCACTCAGGCAGTTGGCAGATTTAGGCAACTGCTCTAGTATGAGAAAATGTTATGAATGCATTAAACAGCTATAAGACTCTTAAAAACATACATTGTGCTTAAGGTCATGAAGGATCAAAGAAGACCACTGAAGAAGAAGACCAGAAATCAAACTTTCCCCAATAGGAGAGCTCACCCTTTCTTTCTTCTGCTGTCAGGACAACAAGCCCAAAATAAAATACTTATGCTCATAAAAAAAAAAAAACCTGTATGCAAGATATCCAAAACAGAGGTGAGCTTAGGCAAACCTAAATACTAAACTAAACCCCAAAATCCTGTTATTGATGTTGCTACCTTGAGAAGGAAAAAAGAAAAAAGAAAGGGAGGAAAAAAGTGGATTTAAAATGAAAAAACAGCAGCTGAGTCTAGAAGACTGAACAGAAACGGATGAGAGGACTGCCACAGAAACAAGACATGTTCTGTAGGTTCACTTGGTAATGATTACTCCAAGTTGGCCAAGCTAAATAAAACACATAGAACTTTAGATCAGAACTGTGCTCTGAAAATTACTCCAACAGTAGCAGATAGAATCCAAATCAAATGTGAATTATTAGTGCTAATGTTTAATTCTAAAACATCACTGATACTTCAATGCTGCTATTTCAGCGCCGTTATTGAACAGACTGGAAGACCACATCTAGATTATGAAATGTTTATGAAGGCCGTGACTTGGGATTTCTACTCAGAATAGCTTTCAGTATTGTGATTAGGTCCCAGTGGAAAGCAAATGAGTGCATATAGCAACTTTTCAAAATAAGCACATGCAGCAGTAAGTTTGACAGATAAAAAAGAGCTGTCAGTCTCAGCGCTGGCTTGGATAGAAGTTCACCTCTCTAAATCCTAGGCTGGCAGAGATCTTGCTCAAATTTTCACAGCACCTATCCACATAAATAGAAAAAGCCATTTCAAAATCTATCAGAATTACCCTCAAATTTACCCCAAATCCTTGCTTTTCTTTTGAATTTTGTTGTGTTTTTTTTCTTTTTAGACTATTATGCACCTTTACATAATGAAACCACCCAGCAATATACAAGCCTGTTCACGTTTAGATAATTCAATAAAGAGATAACTGATTTGTGCTTTTGACAGAATTAAACCAGATACAACTCTGTAAGGAGGACAAACTTGACGTGTTATCCAGGCCGTGCAGTGATGTCTGCAGCTATTGTGATTCATCCAGCCACTTTGCCCTGCAGCAGTTCCACTGGGGAACATCAGACCCTGCAGATGCCAGTGCTGTAATCACAGTGCCAGGTCTTTTCTGAGTCTGGTGTCATAGAATCACAGAAGGTTAGGGATTGGAAGGGACCTCCAAAGATCATCTAGTCCAATCCCCCTGCCACAGCAGGATCACCTAGACCAAGTCAGAGGAGTTAAACTCTCACTTGGACACATTTACTTATTTTGGCCTGGCTATCCTGGGACAGACACGCAGGCACAGCCTCAAACAGTGACACTTAAAAGATGTGTGGAGAAGGCTGGGGCACTGACAACACAGGTAGTTTAACTGAGCATAAAAAACAAACTGAGTGAATGAGACAGAATGAAAAAAAATACATCAAATCCTTTCATTGTTGGGTCACTTTATCTTGAGATTTTTGAATTTGGATTCAGAAATTGTGAAGTTGGGATTTGGTACAGAGATTAGAAAGGAAACTAAACAAATGTAGCAGGATTGCCAGAGCTATTAATGGCAAGATTCTCACTCCAAACAGATCTGCAGCATTTGGCAACTACTGGTTCAATTTGTGCAATGGGAGAGAAAGAGAGAGAGAAATGAATTCAAAGGGACTGAGCCATTCAGTAATTACCAGCTGAGATTCAATTTATGAAGTCACTGAAAGAAGCGAGAGAAGGTCACACCAAATTAGAAGCCAAAGCTCAGTGCTTCTGCTCTTCCGAGCACCTCTGCTTTGCTTTGTTGGAGCCACATTCTCACGTAGAACAAGATGAGACCCATTAATTTCAGTGGTACCTGGGATTTCTTTCTTGGAACACCAGTTCCTAGGGCTGGCGAGAAGAACCATAGCTAATGATGAAAACAGTTTGGAAGCAATTTAGAAAACAGCTATACTATTTCCAAGGAGAATGGAAAGCTACACATCTGAATCATCTAAATTAATAGGCACTTTGGAATGAAGTTGAAAAAAAGGTTAGCCAAGACCTTTGCTGTTAGAAAACACAGAGTTTCTCATCGCACACAGTCAGCTGTGTATGTCTTTAAACCTTTATGAGGTAGTCTGAAGCCAAGGGTTGAATTGCTGTAAATTTAAACCCTGAGAAAGCAGATTCAGGATTAATATAATATTTTGCATCGTTCCTGATTACACCAGCCAAAATAAAATTGAAAAATAAAAAGGAAAAGTCTGCTACAGCTTACTGAAAAAGTAGCAGAACATTTATTCCTGGAATTGCAGGAGGAGGGAAGGGGGAGGAACAGAGAGATAAGAGCTGATAGGGAACATTTGTTGTATGCAAAATTCACTAGAGTATGGAAAGAACTAAAGTGTGCACATCACACACGAAACCTTACGTGCCACATTTACTAAATCAGCATTTCTCTGTGCCTAGTAAATACTGTTACGGCCTTTGGATATTTTATTCCTTGGTCATGTTAAAATAAACCATTTCTTAGTCTGTTTAAAGAGAGTCTCTGTGGGGGGCCTTGCCAAAGGTAAATCCTAGGTCTGATCTATGTCTGTGGTTGCAGCTGAATTAGTCTTTTTAATTCCTCTTTCTACTCCCCTCAGCTCAGTCTGGTGTCCTTTACTCTAAACTGGAAACTGGAAGGTTTCCAAAAACTAACACGAAGTTCACTGAGACAACACCATGAGCGTTTGCCCGTTTATCTAAATGATGTCCCAGCTGCCTTCCAATAAGGAGACTCTTACAAGCAAGGAAATCAGGAGCTAAACATGTTCAGAGTGGTGAAAGGCAGTCAGAAGGGTATTAAATCACAGTTTACATGTGCTCATGAGGGACACAAGGCACTAGACATTGCATTTTTGTACTGCAAAGCACGTGGGGAGCTCCTTTTGTCAACTTACCTCCAGTCTGACTGATGAGATTCAGGATTAATGTTCTCCCAAGCAATCAGAAGACCAGAGAAAGCAGTGATACTGCTATAATTTCTAAAGCATTTCAGCTGTGTGTGAAACCAAACCTCTAAGTGGGTATTTGGATAGATAAATGGGACAGCAGCAAACAGTGAGGCCAGAACACACCTATTTTCAGGAGAGATTTCCAGCGTTTAGCACATCTAATCAGTCAATTGAAACAGATAGAGAATAACTTACTGCAGAACGGTTCACTTTCAGTTCCAGGCCATTGGCCACTGCTGAGAAGCAGAATTTGGTGCATGGAGTTTAATGGATTTGAAAAGCATCTGTTGTATCCCTTCTCCAATTAAAGGCTGCTTTCACACACCTTAAATAAGTAAACAAACAAACCATGAATAATTGCACAAAGGGCAGTTGCTTAAAAACACAGGACAGCATTTCAGAAAGTCTGTGACACCAGGATCTAAACCGGCTCCATCAGTAGTGGAGGAGCTGGACCTTTTGCAGGTGGCTGTGTAGTAATATTTGTAGGGCATAAACTGGTCCATCAAATACCAGCTCAAAGAGCAAAGTAGTGTTCAGAGTGGTGTGTCCCTCAAATCCTCCCACCTTTTCTCATCTGTTGTAATCTGTGTTGCAGGATGGATTTATAGCTCTGTGTTTAATAGCTTCCAAGGGAACTTTCTTTCACAAACGTGTCTGCTTTTGAGCCTATTTATGTGTCTGACCTGTGGCACTGAATTCCACAGTGTAATCATGTACTGGATGAAAAAATGCTTCATCTTCTTAGCTTCAGACCAGCTTATAATTTTCCTCCTGTTTTTTAGTGAATAACTTGGTCCTGATGATTCTGAATTCTCTCTCCATGCAACTCATGACTTTTCACATCTCTATCATACTCCACCTCGCTTTTGTCATCTGAAAAGTCCTACATGACTTGCTAGTTCTATATGGAGAAGGGTCTTCATGACTTCTTCATGACTTCACATAGACACAAAGATGATGAAGGGAGTAGAACATCTCCCTGATGAGGAAAGCTTGAGGGAGCTGGGTCTCTTGAGCTTGGAGAAGAGGAGATTGAGGGGTGACCTCATCAATAATTATAAATATGTGACAAGTGGGTATCAGGAGAATGGAGCCAGGCTCTTCTCAATGTCATCTAGTGATAGGTCAAGGGGTAATGGGTGTAAGCTGGAACAGAGGAGGATCCACATAAATATCAGAAAGAACTGCTTCATGGTGAGGGTGACAGAGCACTGGAAAGGGCTGTCTAGGGTGGGTTGTGGATTCTCCTTCTGTGGGGATGCTTAAAACCCACCTGGATGTGTTCCTGTGCCACTTGGTGTAGGTGATCCTGCTGTGATGGGGGGGATTGGACTAGATGATCTTTCGAGGTCCCTTCCAGTCCTTAATGTTCTGTGATTCCGTGATTTTGCTCTTACCTGTCTTTTTTTCATTCTATCTCCTTTTCCAGGTGGAGAAAAATATTTCTATGCAGGCACAAAGGCATAAGAACACTTGTTTTTTTTTTACTTTGGCTTAACATTTTTCACGTTTTATTCTCCCTTGCTTTTAACAGCAATGCTATACCTGCCTTTATGACTGGTCTTTGTTGCTGAGTGGAATTTACTGAAGAGACCAGGAACCATTACTTTTAGATCTATTTCCAGACTGACAAAAGCTAATCGAGAGGTTGCCTCTATTTATGTACAGTAAGAAAGTCTATCCTGCGTTTACTGCTTTGCATTTAACAAGAACGGTCTCCCCTCTGCGATTATATCTCCTTGTCACGCAGCACCACGAAAACCTTCTGCAACTCTTCACAACATATTTCAGTTTGGAGTGTCCTGAATCACTCTCTGTCATCTGTAAATTTTTTTTTCACTTGGCTACATGTCCCCTTTCGTGGATCACTTACAGATATTCCAACCAACACTAATCTTGCACAGATTCCTTTGGTGACAACTGTGAAAACTGGGCTTTTCCACCCACCCCCCTCAAATCTTGGAACAGTTGTCTTTATTCCTGACACTCTTTCTCTTGAGAAACAAAAGCACATACATTTTTGATATCATAGAATCATTAGGGATTGGAGGGAGATGATCGAAAGAGCATCTAGTCCAATCTCCCCCACCACAGCAGGATCACCTAGATCAAGGAACACATCTTAGTGAGATATTTTCTCCTTCCCAAATAAAGATAATTCAATTTTCATGTCACTGAGTTACACAAGTATGGATCCCACATTTTATAAAAATCAATGAATGAAAAAGATAGTTGTAGGAACTTGAACTTCAAAGAGAATGCTGAAAATTAAACTAATTGAAGAGTATCATCTAGTAGGCTGATGATTGGTATGGGAGAAACTGAGATGTCAAACCGCAGCTGATTTGGTGAGATACAAGCAGAGAAGACAAGAGAAAATTAAAGTGTGGAAAATTTCAAGAAATTGGGTGAAAAGTTACCCAAATTTGAATGAAGATAATCAACACTTCCTGCCAAGATCAGGGATTTGCACACTTTATTGCCATCCTGGCAAGTTTCCTAAGGTGTTCAGTGCCCATCACAAATGACAGTTGTACCAAGAGTTAAAAAACTCAGGCAGATACCTCAATACAGTTCAACTGAAGCAAACTGGAAAGCTCCCAACACAGCTTTTCTTTTCCCTGCCAAAGCAAGCTTTACCTTCCTGCATGTCTGCCTTCTTCTTTCCTCTTTAATTCTACTCCAGGGAATAAGTGTGAATATTTTATTATTTTCTTCAAAATAATTCTAGGGTTAGAAGTGTTCAAGGCCAGGCTGGATGGAGCTTTGAACAACTTGGTCTAATGGAAGGTGATTCTGCCTACGGCAGGAGCATTTGAACTGGATGATCTTTAAGGCCTTTTCCAACTCAAACCATTCTATGACTCCTGCCATTAGTACACAATGTTTCCAAGTCCTCTATTTCTGTTCTAATCATACTTAAATGTTCTCAAGGAGTAGGAAGGTAGCACTAAATCAAGATCTGAGAATCCAACTGGGTATTTTCTTCCCTGTTAACAGGACACTGTTACACTAACATTTACTGAATTAGCATTATTATTATGATCAACAATCTTCAAAATTTAAACTGTTATGATTTTATGAACATTGCTAGAAGTAGCAGACAGACACAAACTTCTCATTTAACTTCCTGGGACATGGAATTCTGAAGGACAAATGAGTTCCTTTCATCTGAAGACACATACTGTCTTGTCCTGAATTGCTGGAGTTTGAAATTCACTGGGTCACTCTCCCCATCACCTAATGTCATGCCATTGCACTAGAGGCAGCAAAGGTATCACTGCAGGCTGGTTGCAAGATGAAGCAACCCAACTACTGCTAAGCAGAAAGGCTAACACTTGAGTTCTCCCTCCTCTTCACTGACTAAGTTAATTAACCCTGTTGTCTCCATCTCCCCATCCATCCCTTTAATGCTTGCCAGTACTCAGTTATCTACCAAACTTCCATCCTTTCAAGCTTGGTAAAATGGGCCAGCAGATCCAGATGTTAGTGTCTAAGGACAGACCGGGAAATGAAGAGCCTACACAATGATATCAGCAAAACTTCCTCAAGGAACCAAGCTGAAAGCAGTAAAAAGCTTCTAGCCATAGACTCGGAGCAATAAATTCAAACACCCAAATGGGAAACTGTGACAAGTCTTCTTGCTGAAGCTGATCCAGCTTAAATGAAAGAATTAAAGATTCATCAGACTACAGGGAAGGAGCAAAAAAAACACCTTAACTCTGCCTAGTGGTTAAAGCACATGCCTGGCTGAGGAAGGATGTGAATTGTAATTGCTTGGAAAGCACCAGCGCTCAGAATGTCAGTGGTGTGAATTGCTTTCACCATATACTTTGCTCATCTGATTGGTTGCAGCGTTCATCTGTGATGCGTGGTTTGTCCCTACAAGTGAGGAGAAAACTAGACACAGGGGTTTTTTGGGCCCTTGGCAATGTTTTCCTCATGTACCCACTGCCGCTGAAGCAGAGCCTGGTCATGGCTAAGGTTCTGGCTGCTGGGCATCCTCCAAGACTACCACCTGAGCAGATTCTGGAGATAAGGTAAGAAGGGGCTTAGCCAGCTGGGAGTGTAGGCAGGGCTTAAGTAAGCTTCAGAAGCACTGTGAAGATGAGACATTTTCATACTGTTCAGAAGGAAATAAATAGACTGCAAGGAAAAGACTTTAATGACAGTTGTGGCATTGATGACTTTGCAGTTGCTATCACTAGCTGGAATTCAATGAAGTTAAATACCAGATAAATATTGGGTTTTGAATGTACATTCCCAAGTGAGAAGAGCTGTGAAAAGCTCCACCACCTGTAAGACAATGCACCCTCTCACTGGAGTATTCTAGTTCTCCTCCCCCTCTACTCTACCCTGGTGAGACCATCTCTGGAATACTGTGTCCAGTTATGAGCCTCTCAGTTCAAGAAGGACANAAAAGGAAAAACTACCTAGTGTGGAATTTTGCCACCATTTTCATATAATTATATTATATGAAATATATAAATATATAATATATAATTAAATAGACTGTGCCCACATGATATATTGAAGTAACATTTTTGCTAACAAGTATGTAGATGAAAAGCATATTGGTATGTTCAGGTAAAGCAGAGGGAGCACTAAGGTCTATGTAATATCTAATTTTGGCACATATCTTCATGCGGTAACTCAGAAGCCACTGAAACTTATTAGTACAGAATTAATTGCAGAACAATGGGAGATTGAGCTGGATAAATCACATAAATTTACCTTTTTAGCTACAGAAAGATTTAACACCACATGGATTTGTACCCTCACACATTACAAATTCATCATTTATAATGGATCAGTACAGTCGAGCAGTTCTGAATAGTCTTTGCTTTCTGCACAGCAGAGCATAAGGCCAAAATCAGACTACAGCAGGTCATCAAGGAGGGCAACGAATCACAGAACATTA
>VXBP01009184.1:64372-126805 GCA_013400115.1 Rhinopomastus cyanomelas
AAGAGGAGACTGAGGGGTGACCACATTCATGTGATACAGATATTAATTTCTAATGATATGTAAACTACAAATTACTCTTTGTCATCACTGATTTGGCTTGATTTTGTACCAAAAGCATACTGGAAATGAGAATTTATTACTTCCTTTCAGCAAAAGGAAAAACTACCTAGTGTGGAATTTTGCCACCATTTTCATATAATTATATTATATGAAATATATAAATATATAATATATAATTAAATAGACTGTGCCCACATGATATATTGAAGTAACATTTTTGCTAACAAGTATGTAGATGAAAAGCATATTGGTATGTTCAGGTAAAGCAGAGGGAGCACTAAGGTCTATGTAATATCTAATTTTGGCACATATCTTCATGCGGTAACTCAGAAGCCACTGAAACTTATTAGTACAGAATTAATTGCAGAACAATGGGAGATTGAGCTGGATAAATCACATAAATTTACCTTTTTAGCTACAGAAAGATTTAACACCACATGGATTTGTACCCTCATACATTACAAATTCATCATTTATAATGGATCAGTACAGTCGAGCAGTTCTGAATAGTCTTTGCTTTCTGCACAGCAGAGCATAAGGCCAAAATCAGACTACAGCAGGTCATCAAGGAGGGCAACGAATCACAGAACATTAGGGATTGGAAGAGACCTCAAAAGATCATCTAGTCCAACAGAAGGACTCAATAAATACCATAACCTCCCAGCCATGCCTGCCATCTTCTCAAGACAAAGCGTAACCAAATTCACGGTTTAATTGAAAATTTAGTGTGACTTCACTTTCAATGTTTAGTCCCTTTTTTGTTTTGCAAGTGGGAATACAGGATGTGATGTATTTGGTTTAAGCAGGGTTCACAGCAGTAATCTCACAAGCACAGGGAATTGTTCTGTTAGTTGCTTTCACACTGCTGCACGTGATGCTAGCTCTGGGTGTCAGGATGCCAGCGACTGGGAGGTTAGTAGAAGTCAAAATAATTCAGAGAGATGAAACATCAACATTTAAAAGAAAGATCATGTAGTCAAAGGAACACAGTGTTGTGCACACCTCAAAAACGAAAAAAAAAATCAAGATAAGGAATTTTAAAGAAAGGGGCAGTCCTGGCTTCAGCATGTGCCAGCCCAGGTGGCACATCAAATTGGATATTTGTCAGAAGATGGATGCTAGAGGAAGCGATCCCCCTAATAAGTTTTGCTTGAGCATCTACCTGTGTAATCAACTTTCAGCAGGGAGAAAAGTATGACCCTCTGATCCCTTTTTATCAAGGGCAACAGCTTTGCATGAGGATGGTGTTTCACAGGGAAAGCAATGTCAGCTTGTGAGTCTGTTTCATTAACGACATGCCTGTTAGCTGCTGGAACAGAGCAGCCCATCTCTGATCTGCAAGAAGCTGGCTGGGAACACTGTCTGCTCATCTCATTTTAATTTTCCAAAATTACAGCAGGTAACTCCAATTTCACACCCTGCTTCCCTCACCACTTCTCTTCTTGGTGAAGGTCACAGCCTGCTCTGGATGCACAGAATGGATTTCTCCTCCAATCTTGCCATCAGTAGCAAAAGAAGGATGGAACCGTTTCTGTTAAAAGTCTCTGAACTTTGCACATGTGTGTGTCGGGGGTTGCAAGGTGCCCAGGCTAGCTCTGAATTAGCTGGCTTAAATCCCTAAAATATTGTAGGCAGTGGAGGTACAGCTGAGGTGACACAAGCCTCTTGCCACCCTTGGATTGCATTTGGGTATTGACTTGTGCTAGGATCTTGTTATTTCCACAGGTGTAATTTGTACTCAAAGACTCCCATGGGTACATAGCTGGATGCGATACCTACCTCAGGCGCCCATTTTTTGTGCCAAATCCAGCTCCACACTGTGTGCACTTGACTCAAATTCCTTAAAATTGTCCTGCTGTGACTGTCCTCTTGCTTTTCCCTGGGTAACCTGCCATCCAGTGGTAACGTCTTATCACCACTAGAAGCAAGAAGCAGATTGCCTCTTGAGGTACCTCACTTTATGGTGGGAGAAGTAACTTTCTAGACTTAAGAGACTTTACTCATCAGAAATACAAGTCAATGGCACAAACATAGTTTCAGATACTTTAGGTTCCATGGACCGTCCCATCTGGCTGCTGCTTCAGCTGCTGCTCAGGAACGGCATCGGGCCAAGGTTCACTTTTAACTACAATGATATGAATTATTATAATGTAATTAAAACTACATACCACAACAGTTTCTTTAAAGGGAGTCACTGCTAGAATTCCCTGACTCTCAAGGTCCTTAGCAAGAAGACAGGCCAGTAAATTCTGCGGCAATAATTGAAAACTGCCCACCATAGCAGTCAATTCAGTTACAGAGGCTCTAGGGATGAAAGATTCAATTCATTGGATCCGTAGCCGAGTTTTTATATGTACTTCTTGTGGTTTCAAGGTGCACATAGAGAGCAACTTTTGCTGCTATAAAAAAAACCCCACAGTGTGTGGATGAAAACTCAGAGCCGTGTCTAATAATTCTGTGCTGTGAGAGGGAGAATCCTCATCTCAGTAAAGGACACACGGAGACCTGCTAGAAAACTTCTGGCATCTTGACAGCTCCCTTCAGGTTGTAATCGGGTATTCAACACCTTCCTTGATTTGGGAGGGACTAGTCAGTTTGGAGGACAGCAGGGTCAGTAAAGGGGGTTACTGAATGTAGGAGAGGCTAAAGTGAAGCCAAGGACAGTTTTCCCCTTAAAAAGGCCACCTGTAAATTAGCAATTTGAGCACTGAAGGAATCTCAAGGAAAACTAGAAAACGCTGTGGAATACGGCTTGATCTTAGATGGCAGAAATGAGAAGACTGCAAACATATCTAAGAGGAGGCGATCTCTGAATTTTTCATAGCCCATACCATCTGTGGGTAGAACAACACATCCATGATCTCTGAGGAGATGTTTCTTAACTGTTCATTTAAAAACCGTTTTATGCTTTTGTTGGCAGAGGACATCTGAGATGGTGGGAGACTGAAGTAGGTGGCCCATGAGAAAACTTAAGAGACTGGACTTTTTAATCCTGGAGAAGGGAAGGCTACGAGGTGGAGTAGAAGCTAAGTCAATGAGAAAAGACCAGGCAGACCCATCAGAGAGTTGCCCAGTGAAGGGATAAGAGATGTAAACTGAAACAAGGCAGATTCAGACTAGATATAAGGCAAAGTTTTTTCGCTGTGTGGACAATGAGATAGAGTGCAGCTTGCCTTGGGCAGTTTTGCAATTCCAACCCTTGGGGGTTTCCAGCCCTGAGAAATCTGGTCTGAACTCAGCTGACCCCACTTTGAGCAGGATGTTGGATTAGAGACCTCCCAAAGTCCTCTCCATCATAAATGACTCTATGGGTCTATGATTCTTTGTCAAAACCAAAATTTATGTTGTTTACATAGGTTTCTCCTCCAGGCAGATTGCCTACCAATTTTCCAGAACATGACCCCAGAATTGAGATGTGGCTGGTAAATCTAGTCTGAAAAGAAAAAGCACATGGAGCACAAGACTTGACAGACAAAGGACATCCTCAGAGTCACTAGAGCAGACAGGGAAGCCTTGATATACAAGCAAAACTGTTGTACTACATGCACAAGGAGATATTTGCTAACAGAGACATTTGCTAAGGAGGCTTGCACCAAGCTTAACTCAACAAGAGTGTTCTTTCAGTGACAAAAATAAACATGATCTTAACACTATTGAATTTTTTGTACTCTGCACAATAACATATAACACAAAGCCAGTGAAGAGCATGAAAGCATGAAATAGGATCCAAACCCAAACAACGTAACTTCTAACACCCTAAGTAGTACCTTTTTCAGATTTTTAGTTTTTTCAATAAATTTTGGAAATATTCTCTCAAAATGGGACAAAACAGTCACGTGTGAAAAGAAACCAACACCCACCTCTCTGCAGCCTCCTTTCTGGTAACTGTACACAGCATGTTGGTGTTACCCCTCTTTCACTGAAAATACGGCTTGCCTAAACTGTGCTGCAGCTCACAGTAGTCAAACTCCAGACCTCCATGGGCTTCTGGTAATAACCATACTAGAAATGATTGAGCTGACCAGTTCCCATAAGAGATTGGGTGCAACTTGGTCTAGATGATCCTGCTGTGGCAGGGGGATTGGACTAGATGATGTTTTGAGGTCCCTTCCAATCTCCAATGTTCTGCGATTCTGCGATATCTTCAGATGTGATTCTAAAAAGGAACCATGATGATGCTGTTTATCTGATGTCTGTACTCTGCATTTAATTGATTTCTCTTATATCATAGAATCACAGAACATTAGGGATTGGAAGGGACCTCGAAAGATCATCTAGTCCAATCCCCCTGCCACAGCAGGATCACCTAGACCAAGTCACACAGGAACATATACTTACAGAAGGGCTGGATCAAGTGGGAACTAGACACGCAAACTTTTAAACAATTTGACTGTATCAGAAACACAACTGGTGATCAAGGAACCAGTTTAAAATAGTGGTCACCGCAAATAAGATGGTTGCACTTAACCCAAATTCTCAGGTGAACACTGGCATTTCCTATATGTGAAACTCCACACGGGAATTATTCCTGAAAAACATCAGCTTTAAGAAACCAAAGTATCCCAGAGAACATCCTGACAGCATCAGAGAAGAACGTTGCCAGGGGTGTTTGAAGTTCCTACAATGGATTTGGGGTCAAAATCACCAGAGGGGGACTGTAAAATAGATTTCAGACAGATCTCTCGTGTGGTCTCATTTATCTAGGCTGTGAAATATTCAAGGTGGGATGGATGAAATGTTTTTTCCTGATAAATATTTATTTGTTTGTTTGTTATTGTTACAGATCTCTGATCACAGCTGAATACAGTGTCAGTGACACAAAGCTACGCCCAGTGTGCTCAGTACCATGGCCTCCCAACACACTAAACTCTGTGTGTGAAGGCAACATCCAGAAATGTCTCTTTTTTAAATTTTATTTTTGCCTTAAAAGATTTCGTACATTTTTTAAGTAAAATGCAATTATTTTGTTAGATGACATATTTTTCAAGTATCTGAAACAAGTTTAAGCTTAAACATGGTGCTTCTCCATGGATACATTAATCTTTTGACTACAGTCAGTTCTTAGGGGACTGACTTTTATAACTTCAGGCTACAGTGGCCTGGCTTCTAAATACTACCATAAAAGCTTCTTCTACATAAAAAATGAAGAGTTAAATTCTACTGTCAGATTTGCTGATGCGAGTCTGTTGGCATCAGTGGGATGGCACCTGAAGGATCTGGCACTACTTCTGTTCCCTGAATTCAACAGCCCCTAGGAGTGTGCAGCTCTTTTTAAGATGAGGATGGTTTTCTCTGTCATATTCAATAATTCAGATGATTTGAACTTAACTGAACAGCATGTAGGGAATTTACTGTAGATACTTAGAGTACTGAAAAGAGCCCTCTGGCACAGAAGTTTGTTTTGCTGTACATTTTTTACCAGTCTGTGCTTTGGAGAAGAACTTTTGTTGGTGTTTGTCAGCTACTCACGGAACCATAAATGTGTATTTCTTTATTGGGCCAACACAGTAGATGATACTTTGCTGCCTTTGTATTCCTGTTCCATGACAGTGGAAACTTCCACTCAGGATGAAGAGCCAAACAGGTCTCAGGTTTTGGCACTGAAAATTCCCAAGACAGTATTTTCTCCATCTTTACAATTGCAATAAACATGAAAATACTCATAATGATGTTGTAAATACATTTGCAAATGGTTGTAAAGACTGATACTTGCAGTCTTTCCTCAACTGGTTTCCTTCACTGTGTCATCTGTTTGAGTTCTTATTATTCTTAATTACTGATAAGTTTCAACAGATGTTATGAACTTACTGCCTTTCCAGACTACTTAGTTAATGCTAAGACATGATAAGAAGAGGTCCACTAGAAAATTTAGAAGTCAGAGTGCTCTCTTGGCACTGAGCAGATGGCAAACCTTTGAGAACTAGCAATAATATTTGAAATTTATCTACTCCCAACTACTTCTTTCAGTCCAGGTAATGCAATCCAATTTCCAGCCTGACAAAGGACACACTAAGCTGGGGACTGATTATTCAGCTAACTTTTTATTACTCAATTTGTGACAGTATATAAAAGCCTCATTTGCCAGCCAGGCTCCTGTTGTGTTAGAGAACTTTATCTTACAAATAACAGGCTGAAAATGATGGGTAGACAGGGACAGGTGAACTACTAACCCAATGGACTGTGTAATAGCTGTTCCCAGAATTAACAAGAGAGTCAGACTATACAGCGAGAACATTTCAAGATTTTGAAATTCCTTCTGTAAGGAATTGTGAGAAGTAAAGAAGGGATTGTAACTCCTTCTGTAAGAAGTTGTCGGTCTGATCTTCAGGTTGATACCCCAAGTGCTATTCAAAGCCTGGAAGTTCTAGCTTAATGCTGTGCCTCGGTAAATACACGGGCAAGCTGAGAAGCAATTTGCCCCAAAGTATTGTGACAGCTGAGTGCAACATAAATCTAGAAAAATACAGGGAAGATTCATAGAAGAAATATCAATTAAATAATGTCTTTGAAACATAACATGTTGGATATAGGGGTGTTTGGGGAAAATATCTCTGAGCAATTGCTTTGCTCTTACACTTCTCCTCAGGTGTCTGCTCCCAGCCATTTCATGTGATTCTGATAAATGGATTGATGCAACACAGAAGGTGTCACAGCCTCATCCCAGTATGAGTTCTGAACTGGACACACTGAACAAAACATCCAGGGTCTGAGAGCACACTGATGCCTTTATGCAGCACTAATATCCCATCAGACTACCGGTAGCTTTCTGATGTCAAAGCCCTGGTGAACACAGGCACAGTGCTCCAGAAGCACTCTGCTCCCAATGAGAAAGTAAAGTTGTGCCAAATGCTGCCTGTGCTATCACAAGGGCACACTCCCTGGCACGTGCCTTCAGGACCAGAAGGGATTTTCATGTGACTGAAACAGAACAAGTCCAGAAAAGCATAGATCGTTCTACAACCACACCTTTAAAAACAGACCTCTGTGAGAGAAGACAAATACTCTAGATATTGTGACAGGACTCACCTCCGCCTGTTTTTACAACCAGTGGTCCAGTCTGTGCAAGGTTAAAGTTTGTGTTCACGCTCGGTGCTCCATTTGGTTGTGGTATATCAAACTATAACGAGTCCAGCTGCTTGGAAATGAAATAAGCAAAGTAAGCTTGCGTGACCTTCCCCTGCACTTCTCTAATCCTCTATTTGTCTTAAATTGGGAAAAAAAAAAAGGGACTTGTGTATTTTTTCAGAGAAACTGCCACCATATCTCCTACTGTTATGGATGGCTTGTCTTTAAAAACAAATTGAGTCCAGGAGTTCAAGCTAGAAAACTGCACTTTGCCTGAGTGGGAGAGCCTTGTTGTTTAGAGGTAGAACATTGAGGCAGCAATGTCTAGGGGATGTACCTGTAAAAGCAATATTGATTTCTTAAAACTATAATGTGCTTGCCAGTCACTCTGTAATAGCAAACACACATGCCACACAGCGCAGGGCTTGTGGTCTTCCTATAGACACATATCCATGTGTACTCACCTAAACGTATACACGCACACCATCCAGTAAAGGTACTGGGCACTAAGCAAAACCAGCACCTGCAATATGCAAGTATGCCCAGCTGTACTGATGAAAACAGAAACATGGAAAGGTCATCTTGCCATTTCTTATTTCTCCCCATCCAGTAGGACTACTCTAAAACATCACATTTCAGCGGGTAGTACAGCAAAGGGAGGTGAAGGACAGCATTGCAAAGCTCTTAGGAAGAAATTTTACAACTTTTTCTATGCCATGACATTAATGAGGGAATCCAGGATCACAGAAAGTACTAAGAATCTGATCTAAACCAGCCATGAGGGTGACAGAGCACTGGAACAGGCTGCCCAGGGGGGTTGTGGAGTCTCCTTCTCTGGAGATGTTTAAAACCTGGCTTGGTGTGCTCCTGTGCAATTTGGTCTAGGTGATCCTGCTGTGGCAGGGGGACTGGACTGGATGATCTTTCAAGGTCCCTAATGTTCCGTGATCCTCAAAACAATAAAAATCAGTTTCTTTACTTCTTACTGGGGATACCTGTGTCCATAAATCCCTGAAAAGGGGTTCTAGGATCAAAATGACAGTGTGTGGACTCATTACTTGTAAAAACACATTTGTTCACAAAATGAGAATTCCAACTACTTGGGGTAAAGACGAGAAGAAATCGTTGGCATAGATGTCTTGCAGAGATATCTCCTGCTTTGAGAGTATTACATATTGAGTGTTCCTGCCCTGAGAAAGCTTTCACCAATTTCATGTTTTCTATAATGTTGAAGGAGCCAGCAGTGAAGAGTCACAGCACTGAACTTCATGATAGCTGTCTTCACCCACTGAAGCCACTTCCCACTTTCAGTAGGCTCTAGTGTTGAGTATTTCAGTTCTCATCAGATTAACCTCAAGCTCAGTGGCTCAATCCTACTCCTTTTAAGTTCTTTCTGTGTGGCACAACCTCTGTAGTTCAGACAGTTCACAGACACTTTCTTTACTCAACGGGAGGATCTTACCAGGACAAATGGATCACAGTAATCAAGCACTCAGCTACACACAATCTATCCTTCAGCAATACTTTTTTTCCAATCTTTAATTTTCTTAATTGAGAGTACTGTTGGTCATGTAATAAATGATGGGGTTGTCAAGATTTGAGTCTCTTCACGTTCATAACTTTGATGAGCAGGTCTTCACACAAGATGCCCCATATTACTACTCCCACATCAGGAAGCAGCTGAGAATCAAAATATAGATACGAGGGTAATCCCCTTGTCTGTCTCAGATACTGTGAAAACATCCATTTTCATTGAGCTGTTGAGAGTTTGAAGTTTTGAGTACATAGGACCCAAAACACTTCCTTTCATGAGGTGCTTTGTCCACTTCCATGCATATCTTATCACAGGCCAAGTATCACAGATGCCATCAAAATGTCATACAGCCATATCCTGTGACTTCTTTTCCACCTTCCTCAGGATCCTCTTATCTAAACATGAATTCCCATTGACTTTTAAGCATCACAATTTCCTCTTCCAGATTAGAAAATTAGCATGACAATGCCACAATGAAATGAGAACATTTGTCAGCAAAGTCACAGTTCTAAATGAAGCTTGTTGAAGGGGGAACAGAGCAAATTCAAGCACTTATATGTAGTTACAGAGCTCACTTGTCTTCTGATCAGACAGTCTTTCATACGTAAACTTCAATACAGTGGCTACACAGTTATATACATGTGCGCATCACCGAAAAATTTCCCAAGAAGTGGTTAGTTTCTCTAGTAACAACTGCAGACAGATGGGAAGAGTCTTTTGCTCAGTTCTGTAACACCATGGAATAGTCCTCAAATGCTGAGCAGAATCCATCCCCTACTTTAGTTAAAGATGGTTAAACTATATTTATCCACCAGTTAACAAAGGAGTAAAGTTAGAAGAAAAAATTATTGAGGACGCTACACGACACAGGCCTGTGTGTTTGGGAAGTTTAGAAGCAACCCAAACCATAGCATGTCTTACAACACTTGGAAGGGTATTTTAACTCAGAGTGATGTGTTAATGCAGATCCTGGTGCTACTGAATGGACAGAAAGTAATTAGTCTTGAAAAAAAAAAAATGATTGCTTGATGCAGGGGAAGACATTGCTGCTTCGGGCTTATTTTCAACTTAAGTCATTAGTGCTCAGGGAAAGGAAAATTAAAAGAGGGTAGTGAGAAGTCATTAGACAGCAGAAAGGATTCACTAACATACAGGTGCTTCTGCATCTGTGTTGGGTTGAATGAACTGGGTCTTTCCAGCTCTTGGAAGCTAATAGAATCATAGAATCATTATGGATTGGAAAGGACCTCAAAAGATCAACTAAAATGAAGAGAAGAGAGAAGAAAGAAGGATTTTATCTATTTGATGGTTTCAGTTTTTCTGCATAGCAGACAGAATGGTAGTAAAGTCCATGCAATCTTATTGCTCAGAGAAAGGAGCTAGACCCAGTGGAAATGCACCTGCATAAAAGGTAAGAAAAAATAGATCTGGATCTCACTTACTCGCTGCATAATTTTTCATTCCCAAGGCACTGGGAATTAGATGCAGGTATTGAATGCAACATAATGTTTTCCACCCTTAAAGATGAATGAGGCAGTCTAATAAAATACTAATGCCATAAATACTTAAAGTAAATACTTATTTTCAGTAAAAATTTGCTGGATACTCAAAAAGCTCTCAATCAGGAGGTCAGACATCTATAGGTCTTTTAAATACCTCCAGGCAAAGTGACTCAACTACAGAGAAACCTGTTCCAGTACTTTAGAACTATTTTGGTGAAGAAATCTTTTCTAATGTCATAGAATCAAATCTGGTCCAGCCTCAAGATCTCCTGGTGCAACTTGAGGCCATTTCCTCTTGTCCTATACACTTACTACTCAGGAGAAGAGCCCAACCCCATCTCGCTACAACCTCTTTTCCGATAGCTGTAGAGAATGAGAAGGTCTCACCTGAATCTCCTTATATGCAGACTGAACACCAGGTTTGTTGCCCTTTTCTGGACCTGGTCCAGCACCTTATTATCCTTCCTGTAGTGAGGGCCCTGAAGCTGAACCCAGCACTTGAGGTCAGCACTGAGCACTGCAAACCATATGCCTGTCCAAGCCACAAGCAAACAGTTTTTCCAGGAGAAGACAGCTTTTGAAGACTTTTGTTTCAACATGTTACAGCAATATAAAGGAACATGCTTGGATGCTTCAGACAATAAGCAGTTGCTCCCCTCCATATGACTCACAGTAATTCAGCACAGCTGATAAGATCAATGTCAGCACGTATGCAATAAATAAGGTAAAGGTGGCATATGCTTCACTGGGAGATTAGTATTCATTTTGCAGACTGCATGCTAAATGGAAAATACTCTGAATTTAAGATTAAGAACCCGGTTTGGTATCATAACAGATGTTATGAAAGGCCTATTAAAAAGAATCATAGTGCTGTTTTTGTCTAACAGTAAAAAAAAAACAACCCAGTCACCTTATCACTACAAATTAACAAACTACCTCCTAGAAAGTTTCATTAGAATACCTTAAATCAAAGTTCATATTCATCCAGCTTCTGTTTCAAAAGTTTTCGTCTTGTAACTTCCAACCACTTATTAGTTGGATTAGTGTGCTAATGACACTGGTGACTGGATTCCTCAACTGCTTTTCAAACAGGAGAACATTCTGTGTGTGATTTTTTTATGTTAAAACAGCTGCTCCTCCCATGACACCCAGTTTCAGTGCTGAAGGGCACCCAGTTTCAGCACAAGAAGGGCCATGTGAATGGTTTTACATACAAAGGTCAACATTCAAAATTTCAAGCCAGCTTTCATGAATCTGTTAATTGTTCAGTCACTTGTACAGCTAGTCACTAAGACACTGGGCATCCATGCATGCCTTCAAATGCTTTGATCTATCATGCTGACCTTACTGAGATCCCGCACATCCTCGTAGCAGTCCATGATTACCAGCATTCATAGAATCATTAGGGATTGGAAGGGACCTCGAAAGATGATCTAGTCCAATCCCTCTGCCAGAGTTGGATCACTTAGACCAAGTCGCACAGGAACATCACTGCTAGACTACAACCACTAATCTCTGTGTTGATGGTGCTTATCTACTCTCTCAGCAATGAATATGGCTTTATTGCAAGACAAGTATGTGTAGGCTCTCCGTCTTGAATTGTTTGACTGAACTAACTATATTCTATACTGCACTGTGCAGTCTATGGGCTGGAGGTAGCCCATAATGTTGTATGATCTCTGCGGTCCCTTCCAGCTTGAACCATTCTTTGATTCCATGACAATTTGTACCTTACATGCACACCCAGCTGCACTTGCTGGGTACAACCAGTTGTAAATCAGTTGTAAACAGCCGGTTGCACTTTCCAACTCAGCCACATTTGCTCATGTCCCTCACAGTCTTGCTTACCAGACTTCTAGTAAATGGATTTCTTTATGCTTGTGTAAAGGAAGGTGTGGATTTACTATCCCCTTACCAACATTTTTACAATCTTTTGCAATCCTCAGCAGTCTGCTAACACCTCTTGAGTGATCTGTTATTTGACAAAATGGACAAATGTCTCAAGCCTGTAGAACTGTGATTCAAAGGAATGATGTATTGAAAAAACAAAGTTTCTGGTTTGAAGACTTTAAAAGGAAGGAAGAAAAGGTTTAATGGCTAGATGTCAAAACATGGACAAGTGGTTTGGGAAACTCAGAAGAATAAAAAGTATTGAGATCACAGATTCTGCTTCTTGACGATTAAA
Organism: Rhinopomastus cyanomelas; assembly: GCA_013400115.1. NCBI lineage: Eukaryota > Metazoa > Chordata > Aves > Bucerotiformes > Rhinopomastidae > Rhinopomastus > Rhinopomastus cyanomelas. The sequence goes on from VXBP01009184.1 coordinate 76,719, forward strand.
AAAGAGGCACGCATCAGTTAGAATAGAAATCTGGCTAGGATTCACTCATCTTTTTGCTTCGACCTTACAGAACATTACTATTCAAAGAAGAGGAGAGAAAAGAAGAAGTGGTAGTGCTCTGATAAAAAGATGTATGGCTATACAAAAAAGGCTTCATCCTTCAAAGATCTGAGCATTCTGGCTACCTTCCACTTAAATTTTCATTAAATCCTCATATTCTGAATTAAACAATTTAGTACAGAGAAGCCAAAACATGCAGCTTACTTTGGGCACACAAGGATCAAGCAGCAAGAAATAGGAGAAACATGCACAGCCTGAAAGATATTAAAGCTCTGACTATAGTCTGCTGAGCAACACCCACAAAAGAGCTTAACAGCTATTTAGAGCTCCTGGAAAGGTTAGTTCGACTGTCAAAGAGCTAGTAGGAGTGGGTGTACATTGTGATTTTCATCTGGAAAAAAAGAAGAATTTCAATTTGGCTACAGATTCGCTTTAGAAAACCACTCATTTCGAAACCTACTACTGGCGTCAAGACCGACACGTGTGTGTCTCTGTGTTTATGCATTCATGAAGAACTAAATTCAAAAATTTAAAAATTATTTCTGGACCACTTGGGGAAAAAAAAGGACAAATGTTTGTTTCCAATAGCAGCTAGTAGAGGAATTTCCAACTGTTCGCTTGAATCCCAAACGAAGACTCTGCCAGTCTTTTTCAAACTCTCAGATGCCAAATGACAAACTTACAAACTTCTGATTTTTGGGCGTGAAAATCTTTTCCAGACCTATTTCCTGCCAGCTGTGTCTCACCTGAACATTTCAGTGTGCCTGCTGCTCAGATTGATGCCAAACGATCTGCAATTGCAGTAGGTTTAACCAATAGGCTGCTATTATCTCCAGGTTTCACAGAAGCCAAGCAAATTCTTTACCTTCAAGGAAGACTTTCACACAGGAGGAGAACCATCCAAATGTAGACCAAAATGCATATTCATGTAATCCATGCATTGACTTTGTGCCCATTTTTCCTTACTCTGTGGTACCCTGCAGTTTCAACGTAAAGCACCCGATTGCTTCATCCCCAGAGCAGCCTGGGATCATCTCCTCACCCTTGGTGATTTGTAGGTGGTCAGTTGTGAGGTGTGTGCTCACAATTCCCACCCAAAGGGCAGGGCAAAATCTGGATGCACTGTGAGCCTTCAGAAACATGCCTTCAGAAAAAGCTGCATAAACAAGTCAGGAGTAAAACGTAGAAGACAGCAAAGATTAGCTGCCCAACTGAACGAGCTAAACGAGGACAGACTCCATGGAATTCATCGACATGATTCCATGCCAGAAGAAAAGGTCTCAGAATTCTTTTATGACATATTCCTTTTGTAAAAGCTATTTGGCTTTGTCATAGTGCAAACACAGAAATACATCTTATTCTCCTTGATGAACCAATATTATAAGTGTAACTGGAATCATTTGAGTGCCAGCAAATTCTAGCAATAGAAGATCTGCAGACCAGTAGCTGCTTAGATTTTGCAGTGAAATTAATCTTATTGCCCTTTGTATGTTGCTGTTTGCTTTTCTTTTCTTCTAAGTTGTTCTCATTTGCTTTAAGAGGAACGAGTAATGCTTGAAAACAACCAGTCACAATTGGCCAGGCTTAATTCTAAACCTATTCACCATAAATATGTGAATCTCAAAGAAAATGTAAATATACTATTACATTTCATGCTTGGCTTTTTTAAAGGATCAAGGGAATGAAAGTCACCACAGAGTTCTGATGTAGACCTTCACATATGTTTGTTCAGAGGACAGTATAATACATCCCTAATGATTCTATGTGCATGGCATTGCTCTGATATCTGGGATAACTTCTTCACAGGGAATTATTAAAGAACGGAAGACTGATCACAGAGTCGCACAGAATCACAGAACATTAAGGACTGAAAGGGTCCATCTAGTTCTATCCCCCTGCCACAGCAGCACCACCTAGACCAAGTTGCAGAGGAACATATCCAGGTGGGTTTCAAACATCTCCAGAGAAGGAGACTCCAAAACACCCCTGGGCAGCCTGTTCCAGTGCTCCATCACCCTCACTGTGAAGAAGTTCCTTCTGATATTTATGTGGAACCTCTTATGTTCGAGCTCACACCCACTGCCCATTGTCTTATCATTAGATGACATTGAGAAGAGCCTGGCTCCATCCTGACTCTTACCTTCCTTATATTTATAAACATTAATGAGATGACCTCTCCGTCTCCTCCAAACTAAAGAGACCCAGCTTCCTCAACCTGTCCTCATAAGGGAGGTGTTCTACTCCATCATATTTGTGGCTCTGCGCTGGACCCTCTCCAGCAGTTCTGTGTCCTTCTTGAGCTGAGGGGCTCAGAACTGGACACAATATTCCAGATGTGGTCTCACCAGGGCAGAATAGAGGGAGAGGAGACCTTCTCTCAATCTGCTAACCACCCCCTTCTGATTCACGCCAGGATGCTTTTGGCCTTCTCAGCCACAAGTGCACAGTTCTGGCTCATGGTTACCCTGCTGTCCACTAGGACCCCCAGGTCCTGCTCTCCAACAGGTCATTCCCCAACATATGCTGGTAGCCGGGCTTGTTATTTTCACTTTCTGATTGATCTCCTCAGTAGCTGCAATTAATCACCATTACTGTAACAAAGTCACTGAGAGCTGTTTCTTAAGGAGGCTATAAGGCAATGAAACACAGGTATTCCCCTCTTGCTCCCACCATCAATTGTCAGCAAAAACACATGTGTATGAGCCATCTTCCAGCTCAGCCTTCCAGGTGCTAGTCAAATTTGAAACTATTTAATGCTGATGCAGCAAAAGCATAAACGACCTTTGAACCCTGCAAGGACACTTGCTCTTTGAGCAGTTTATTTTTCGCTAGGGGTGATCCAGAGCTGCACGCACCCAGAACATTTTGCCACTGACCATCACCTAAGACACAAGCAGAGTGAAGGAATGGATCTCTTATCTGAATTTACCCCGATGGCATTGCAGCAAGAGATGTCAGATGATACTGCGACAGCCTTAGGCAGAGGGCAGTGTGATACATGAATAAAGGAGGCTTTTGTGAGCTGATGCCGCCAGAGCTCATGCTCATGTAAACAGCTTAGTTGTAACCAAATTATTCCCAGTATTTACACTTGTAGTTCTAAAATACCAAGTATTTCATCCTGTAACTGGCCTGAAGGGCTGCTCAGAATGTTTTTACTGTTGTTACTGCACTATCTGCAACACAAATGTAATAATCACCAGAGCTGCTCATTCTCAGTTTTGAATAGGAAGCCCAAATTTAGCACACGTAAATGCAAATGAAGGTGATCCTTCCCAGTACTCACCAGCCTAAATACTTGGATGTCCTCATAACTGACCATCTGAATGACCCCAGGAAATCTGTAAGACTGGAGATGAAGGCAAACGTCATACAGTTTAGGATTTGGACAGCACAAGTCTCACAGAGATATGAGAAAGGACTGAGATAGATTTTGCTCTTCCCTTTCCATCTCTGGCAGTCGGTCGTAGAGCCCATTGTGCTGGTTGGAGCAGAGGCTGCAGTACAAATACGACTGTACTTCTTTGGACAGTGTCCAGAAGTACATTTCTGAATCTCTACATTTATGGGCACAGTCTTGTTGCAAAGTACTTGATTTTTCCCCCAGAACTATTAAACATGAAAAATACAGTTTTTAGGTTGATTTGTGTCCCACTTATAGGAACTTAACTGCTGGGAAAAAGAGCAAATGCAACGCTAAATAATGGCCTGGACAGAGCACGGGGAGATACCTGTCTAACCCCTCCCTATAAGTGTCCCACAACCACGGTGGATGCTACAATTGTATGGAAAGATTCTTCTAAAAATACTATTTGGTCCTGGAGACCATAATCTATCAATGCTTCTAGAGTGTTAGTTAAAGGGGAGACTAAGGAGAATATACTATTTCCCTCAGAGCAAACCTGCATTAATCTCCGAGCAGCAATGCATTGACTTTTAACAATTCCTTGCTCAATTTCAAAAGTCATTGCAACCTAGGAATTTGCCAGGCATTTCCTGTCCTTTGAAAATTCTTCATCTATATTTCTTCTGTACACACATAAAAATCACAGGTTGCCTCTTGCTGACAGTGCGATGCCACCTGCTCATTTTGAAAGACAAAAGCCATCTTTGCTACATTCAGGTGAAGCTTATTTGCTCTATAAGACTTTCTAAATTCCTGCTGTCAAGAGAAGAGGACAGTGTTTTCTTTCTATGTTTATTTGTGCTGAAAATTACTACTTTATATATATCTAGAACAATTCTTGCTGCGCAAGGAGACAAGACACAGAAATATTGGGGGCTCCCACTGGTCCTCACAGCATGCAGCACACAACATAGCAGATAGTTTTCTCTAAAGTACCTGAAAATACTTCTAGAAAATCCAACTTCTGTTTTCTATTTTTCTGCCTACATCTGGCAATGCCAGCTTTTCATGGATTTACAAATACTAAAGGGGTTTTATTTTAAAAGGCAAGCTGCAAAAAGTGCACATAAATGAGGGAGTGAAGGAACCAATATTGCAAAGTACTCCAAAATTAGAGTCCAGAAGGGCTTCTGACAGACTACAGAAAGTGCTGTTGATAGATTACAGAGTGCTCTATGTCACAGCAAGTAAAGTTGTTGAAAAGCAGATAGTGAACCTGGAGGTGACTGTAACAGATATTATTTTTGAAGAAAGTTGGTTTCACAGTGGCAGAAAGTAGAATCCTGTTTTGACGCTCCCAGGTGTAATTGTACTGGGCAGCTGTATCTACCTCTTTGCATTCTCCACTTGTGCAACAGCATGGGCTACTTGTCACAAAATGCTGGAAAACCTAAACAGGCTTCACAGAACATTAGGCGTTGGAAGGGATCTCGAAAGATCATCTAGTCCAATTCTCCTGCCACAGCAGGATCACCTAGACCAAGTCACACAGGAAGATATCCAGGCGGGTGTTAAATGCCTCCAGAGAAGGAAACTCCACAGCCTCCCCTGGGCAGCCCATTCCAGTGCCCTGTCACCCTCACCATAAAGAAATTCCTTCTCATATTTATGTGGAACCTCCTATGTTCCAGCTTACACCCACTGGCCCTTGTCCTAGCCCCTGGAAGGGAGCTCAAAAGATCATCTAGTCCAATACCCTCATCACAGCAGGACCACCTAGACCAAGTCACAGAGGAACATATCCAGGCAGGTTCTAAACATCTCCAGAGAAGAAGACTTCACAACCCTCCTGGGCAGTCCATTGCACTGCTCTGTCACCCTCACTGTGAAGCAGCTCCTTCTCATATTGATGTGGAACCTCCTATGTTCCAGCTGACACCCACTGCCCTTCTCATATTTTTGTTTTTGTTTGTTAGGTTTGGAGTTTATAAATACATTTTCTGGCATTTGACTCAGCTGTGCAAGTTTTAACGACAGCAATGCAAACACTGGATTCTCTGCTATCCTTGGTAATTATTTACTCTCAGGCAAAGTGTTGGATTCTGCCCTAGAACCGTTTAGCATTCACTTTTCATTGAGATGCACAGGAATTGAAAGCCTCTATAGTTGATGTTTACAAACTGCTGGTGACAGATTAGAGACACAAAGAAAGAAATCAGTCACCTAAACAAAGAAGCTCTGAGCACATTCAGTCACATGTGAAAACAAAAGGCACATAAAGCTCGTAAGACTAACAACTGTTGCTTATCTTCTTCGTGCAATTAGCCAAGAAAACACTTCCAGTGAGATAATAGGGATAGATGAGGGGACAAGTCTATCATCTTACGTTTAATTGTCCATGGTATAATGTAATAAATCTGTATTTGAAGAAAAGCTTTGGGATGAGATATATTCAAAGGAAGGCTTTGGGATGAGATCACTGAATATATTTCAGAGAGTTCTGAAATTATTATTGACTCAGTGATGTTTTTACTGAATTGTACCTCCACAAAGAACGCTTCGCACTGGAAAGCATCCAGGTATAATACAGTAATTTGCAGCACGTTATCAGCAACAGCCTTAAAGTTATCTTCCATAATTGAAAAAAAAAGTGTCACATTTATAGAAAGATAGAAACATTAGGGGTTGGAAGGGACCTCAAAAAATCATCTAGTCCAATCCCCCCAACCACAGCAGGATCACCTAGACCAAGTCACACAGGAACACATCCAGGCAGGTTTTAAACATCTCCAGAGAAGGAGACTCCACAACCACCCTGGGCAGCCTGTTGCAGTGCTCTGTCACCCTCACTGGGAAGAAGTTCCTTCTCATATTGATGTGGAACCTCCTATGTTCCAGCTTACACCCATTGCCCTTGTTCTGTCACTAGATGACATTGAGAAGAGCCTGGCTCCATTACTACACTCTGCTTCTCAGTGATGCATGCAGACATACATATCGGTTCTCTTCTTTCACTGGAAGGAGGGAAACTGCCCTTCCAGTTGAGTGTTAGTGATAGAGGCTGAAGTGATTTAATTCATCATAGCACTGAGTTTATACATGTTTGGCTTCACACATAAGAATTAGAGCAGGATCTGGCCTTTAAATCCAGGAAATTAACTGAGATGGATGGTACCTAGATCAGGCACCAAATTGCATTGTCTTACTTGAGTTCTTCTCCCTAAAAACATCTCTCTGCTTCTGCCACTTACCACAGTTACAAACCCAAGACCTCAAGAAATCACCGCGATGACATTAGTTATTCTGAGTGCATGTTGCTTTTCCACATCTCTGTGAAGCTGCTTCAAGGTTTGCCCCCACTCTCTAGCCCCCAGTTGTCTCCCTCTTTCTCCTGGGATCCTTTATATGTTGTGTCAAGAAATACTTCCTGATAATGGCAGTGTGTCTTAGCACTGCCCACTACACGTTGGATCAATCCTATCAACTCAGTTCACACAGACTATGAAACAACTCTCTGAAGGCAACAACGTTTTATCACTGAGGAGCTGGACTTCATTTGCACCGGTTGCTTTGTGAATTCTCAGGACTTCTCACTGACATCCTGAAATGTGCAGCCTTGTTGCAACTGTTGTGTCCGTGACTGCGAAGGCAATGTCTTTGTCACTGCCACTATACGAGTGCCACAGCTTCTTTAAACAAGATGTTACCTCTGGAAACGCCCAGACATTATTATAGAGCTATGTGCCTCGAAGAGGGGAATTTTCTGCTTAATGGTAGCCAAAAGCTCAAAGTTCTGTGACGATATCACTTTCATTACAAGTACTAAGAAAAATTCCCCCAACTATTTCATTGGATTGCGGGTGAACTGTACTGCGCCTGTGGTGGCCGAGTGCTTTCTGCCAACATGGTCAAAGTACTTTGCTTTGACTCAACAGCGCAGATCATGTCACAAATTGATCTGTGAACACTTCATTTCACAAGACACGCAGCAATATCCCACCCACTAATTTGGGGTGTTGCTGTGTATAAAACTGAGTCGTCTTTCCACAGAAATGAATCTTCAAGTTGAAACTAAGTGGAATTACAGACAAACTCCCTTAATTCCTCTTAAATGGAAATTAATCAAGGATCATCTTATTAATCCCACTGTAGATATGACCACCACTACATCTTAAATGGTCTTGCTGCACTGATGTGATCTTTCAGCTGCCCAAGGATTCCACGTACCATAACGACCATTTATTATACAAAACCAGTGAGCTGAGTTTTTGCTTAGGCCTTTTCCCAGATGTAAGAACTTCCACTACCTTTCAGCGATCCTTCCCTTCTGCACCTCTTACATTGTTCTAACGTCACAGAATGTTAGGGACTGGAAAGGACCTCAAAAGATCATCTAGTCCAATCCCCCTGCAACAGCAGAATCACCTAGACCAAGTTGCACAGGAACATATCCAGGTGGGTTTTAAATGTCTTAAGTGAAGGAGACTCCACAGCTTCCCTGGGCAGCCCATTCCAGTGCTGTCACCTTCACTGTGAAGGCATTCCTTCTCATATTTATGTGGAACCTCCTATGTTCCAACCCATTGCCCCTTGTCCTATCACTAGATGACATTGAGACAAGCCTGGCTTCACCCTCCTGACACCCACCTCTCACATATTTATCTCACATACTTATAATTAATGGGGTCACCCCTCAGTCTCCTCTTCTCCAAGCTAAAGAGACCCAGCTTCCTCAGCCTCTCCTCATAAGGAAGATGTTCCATTTCCTTCATCATCTTTGTGGCTCTGCACTGGACTGTCTGAAGTAGGTCTGTGTCCTTCTTGAACAGAGGGGCCCAGAACTGGACACAATATTCCAGATGCCGTCTCACCAGGGCAAAGTAGTGGGTGAAAAGGACCTCTCTTCATCTGCTAAATACCCCACTTCTGATCCACCCCAGGATGCCACTGGTGTTCTTGGCCACAAGGGCACATTGGTGGCTCGTAGCCATCCTGCTGTACACCAGGACCTCCAGGTCCCTTTCTCCTGCACAGGTCTCCAACAGAGCAGTCCCCAACCTTGCAGAAGCAAGACTCTACACTTGCCCTTGCTACATGTCATTAAATTTCTATCCCGCCCAGCTCCCCAGCCTGTCCAGGTCTCGCTGAATGGCAGCACAGCCTGCTGGGCGGTCAGCCACTCCTCCCAGCTTTTTAACAGTGCACATAATTTTAGAGAGTCAAGTAGCGCATTCGCTGCCGTGAGCACGCTTTGCAAATAACTGGTTTGTGCTGAACAGGAGAACATGTGCTCGGACAAAGCCACGTAGCCTGCAACGCTGAATTTATTTGTAACATGAAGGCAAAAGGGAGCACATGTAAATATAATAAATCAACAACTACCTAATAAATACTGACATCATTTTGCAAATACTTGAATGTATGAAGCATGTATGAAGAGATGCAGCAGTTGGTGTAAAATCATTTGGGCAGGACCTGCATTTCAGCAGCACACTCCGGCACAAACGTGCACTGGGGGACTGCCACGAGCTAACTGTGAAAATCCCATTCATGCTTCACTGGTCTCGGATACATTTGAAATGACAGAAATTGACTGCCTTCTGGGTTAACTAGCAGAACAACAAATTACACCCCAGCGCATTTCAGACAAGGGAAAGGGCATCTTTGCTTTAAAGGGGGAGAGAAAAAGTTTCCAAATTCAGTACAGACAACTGGCTGCTTTGTGGAAGGGAGGGGAGTGCACGTCGCCGCGTGGTTTACCTGCCATATTGCTATGCCAGCATGGAGCACCGCGAGAAACGTTCACCTGCCAATACACTGGGTCCAGGCAGACTTCTCAGTGAAACACATGTTATCTATGGTCTGTATCTGGGTTAGTGACAATTTTGTAACTCCAGGTCAGAACATGACAACTGCAATCACCGTTCTGAGCTTTTCTTTCCCAAACTGGTTAGTGTTTTTATTTCAATAATGGATATTCTTTGCTGGACTTTTCAGTTTCTTGCCAGATTCTGTGAATCTAGATCACCACATTTGTCAAACACTGAAGAAAGTTTATCAACACAATTTATGGAAAGTGTTTTAGTGTTTATGATCTACAGAAGCTTGGACTTTCTCTGGTGAGATAAGAGACTGTTTAGAATAAAACTGATTCTAGAGAAATCATTCAACACCTTGCACATGAACTGAGTTTCATCTACAGCACTGGTGGGGAAGGTAGCCCACTGTATGTGACACCTGAGTTCAAGGAAAACCCAGATGCTTCATATTAGCAATGCTGCAAAGAGGTCAGGAAAGCAGGAACAAAACACTAGCTTGTATAGTTTTATTTTCTTACTCCTCATTTTTCCTGAATTGTGCCTTCACCAGTAAAGTAATGGAAATATTGGAAAGGTGGAACCACCCTTGCCAACCAAAACTCTCTTAGGCAGGAGACAAACTGTGAAGGAACCAAGACAGAAAAATTCCTGTAAGAGAGTGCTCTGGTACCGTGAACACATCTCTTACTCTAAGTGGCAGCCAGGATTTAGCCAACTACCATTAAGAGCACCATCACCGCTCTCGCATGGCCTGGTAGGCACATCGCAGCAGCAAAGATCAGTACAGAAAGACCTCACTGCAAAGTGTGGATTCCTGGATCTCAGGAAACATGACGAAAGTAACACATGCCATGGCTGGCACTTTGTCAGTTTTCACTGATGAAGTGATTTGATGAATCATTTTCCCAAGGCATTGAAGAATAACATTTGTGATTTTATCCTGTTAACGTTCAACACATCTCAATTATTTTGACTGCGATCACTCAGTCTCCTTCCTAGAGCCTTTTGTTTCATTGTCTTGACAATTTGTGACTATTTCCAATACCTGAATTACTCTATCAACTCTTTCTTTGGTGGCTAAAGCAGATCAATATTTCTTATGAGCCTCCAATTACAATGATTTTTATGGAAACAGCACATAAGACCATTTGAATGGGTCTTTCCCGTAGCCAATCTTTAAAAATGTTTATCTTACCTTTCATCCCTGGTTCCACGTTTCCCTCCTGTTGTCCTGCTATGATAATCACCTGTTAAAAGAACCCAATACCTAAATTTCAGGCTAGATGAGACAAAGCCCAACTGAACACTCACACATGCTCTTTCAAATAAAGCTCTACTGATAGATCTTTACTTGCAAAAACTTAAGGAACAGCTGCTGTAAAAGAAAAAAAACATGCTAACACCAGCACAAACACAAGTGTGTTAATGGCATTTAACCCTTCATACACCTACATGGAATTTAGAGGCAACAAAACCTGTCCTTATAATGTCCAATCCAAGAACAAAAGAGACCACATGATTTGCAGGGCCGATGATTGACTTTGGTTTCATTCTAACCTCTGCTCTGACCTGGTGAGACCACATCTGGAGTATTGTGTCCAGTTCTGGGCCTCTCAGTTCAAAAAGGACATGGAGCTACTGGAGAGAGTCCAGCATAGAGCAACGAGGATGATGAAGGAAGTAGAACACCTCCCTGATGAGGAAAGGCTGAGGGAGCTGGGTCTCTTGAGTCTGGAGAAGAGGAGACTGAGGGGTGACCTCATTAATGTTCATAAATATGTGAAAGGTGGGTGTCAGAAGGATGAAGCAGGCTCTTCTCAGTGTCATCTAATGGTAGGACAAAGGTCAATGGGTGTAAGCTGGAACACAGGAGCTTCCATATAAATGCGAGAAGGAACTTCTTCATGGTGAGGGTAACAGAGCACTGGAACAGGCTTCCCAGGGTGGGTTGTGGAGTTTCCTTCTCTGGAGATGCTTAAAACCCACCTGGATGTGTTTCAGTGTGACTTGATCTAGGTGATCCTGCTGTGGCGGGGAATAGGACTAGATGATCTTTTGTGGTCCCTTCCAATCCCTAATGTTCTGTGACACTGTGTAAACTACTGAACCTCTCTCACCTTGTCCTTCCAGTGAACACCACGTTAATGCAGAAATACAAACATGCCATCGATGAACATGCTTTCAATAAACAGTTCACAAGCAATGTATTCCACAGAGATCAGTCTACTACATCAACTTATGACTACTATCCCCATAGATGGTGGCAAAACATCCCACCTGAGAGTGCTAATAGAATCGGTGACTATGAACCACTCCATTCCAAGCACTGACAACATTATTTAGAACAGAAGCTTCAGCCATTAGGATACACGGGGGAAATTAAAAGCATTCAATAGTCCTCAACCTTAGTGAGAACTGTCTCACTATAGTGAAAATGTGCTGGAGTGTAGTACAATCATCAGGGGAAATTCAATGAGGGAGGCAGATCTTATGCCTCTAGTGCCTCCTGTTCCCGGATACATCCACGCTCCAGAAATACGTGCATTATAGCAGATCTTTTCAGTCCTAGGTACCAAGGGGATGAATTCACCAGGTCAGTCCCATGAATCCTAGACTTGAAGGCTTCAAATTAATAGTGCTATTAAATGAACTGGAATTAGCACAGTGTTGTAGGTATAAACATAAATACGAGAGTGGTGAATTATAAGTGGTTTAGCCTTTCAGATTAACAAGTCCATTTCCATGGCCATTTCCATTAAGCAGACTAGGCAGAAGGTTTTACAACTATTTACATAAATGGTCTTTCACAGGAAATAAATATTTATACAGAAATACAGATGCAAAATTAAAAGACACTATCTATTTGGATCATAAATGATGATGATAATAAACAGGCTACATTTACACAACATTTGATTGTTAACAGTGCCAAGGCTGAACTTCACCATCCCTCCGGTGAAACAGCCACAGCTTTAAAAGTGGGTGTCTTGATGTTTTCAAACTCCACAGACACAGCAAACAACTGTGTCACCTGGGAACAAGGCTCCCTGTTGAAATCACAGCGAAATCAGTGAGCACAAAACAATTGTGGGCAACACTCAAAGCTCTCATCAACACAGACCTCAGGTGTTCTGCATGATCCTGGGACATACAAAGTGGGTGTTCTAACTTTGTTTTGTTCTTATTCAAAGACCTATAATCTATTTTTAATGATAAGAAAGCAACAACATAGGTAAGTGATACAACAGCACTTGGTTTAATCTGAGGGAGACTGATCAGATCTTCAGACAGCAATGACTGATATGATTTGCTTCAAATACTTGCCCAAGATCTATCGGCCTTTCAGCATCGAACAAAATGCATATGGTCTTCCTACTGTATGTGCTACAGAGGAAATGTTTAGCTCAGATACAGACCTCTGTGCTTTTTGCAGAGGTGATGTGGCTGCTGAAAACACAACTACTTATTTTTAGACTGCTGCTTTACTCTAGTGTTTATTATTATAAGAATCCAAGTTAAATACATATATATTTTTTAATGGAGATTAAAAAAACCCAACCCTCTTCTACCTGGTCCTTCTACATTTTTCCAGATCTCCTCAGGGGATTTTATGGAATAAAACTTCTGAGAGAATAATTAACTTCGTCTAAAAGCACTTTCTTTCAGGAGCAAATTTAACAAACCATGAAGCTGCATCTCAGAGAGCTCGAGTTTGACAACAATACTTCCAATCAGCCTAATTACATGCTACCAAAATACAGAGTCCTGATTAAGGCATCTCGCAACCTTTTCTGGATAATGATGCTTTGGAGTAACCAGTGTGCTCTTTCCAACAGACTGAATGTATAATAGAGAAGAGGACAAAAAACCCAGCACAAAGGAAAACATAAGCATAAATACATGAATTACCTTAGAGCAGAACCCATGTGATGTTTGCTTGCTCTACCTAAGTGAAAGGCTTATAGCCAAATACTCACTTTGGCAAACTAGAATTTTTCCAACTAACAGGATAAATCTTAGAGTGATTAGGCAGGAAAAAAGCGTAAGCACTCTGATCTCTGTTTCAAAATGTATATTCAGGTGGAAAAGTTTTTAGAGCAAAACCCCTCTCTGTCGTGCTTTCAATTCAGCAACACTAAAAAGCACAACAAAATTATCTTTAAAGCCAAGAATGTTCTTTTTGCTTCAAGTGGAAAGGGAAGCCCAACGTGCTATGGCAGAGCTGGAAGCAGACACGCCACGTCGAGACAAGCAACTTCTTCTAAGTGTACCTATTTCTTTTAACATTCTGTATGAAATAAAGAAAAGCTGAAAAGGCAAACTACAAAAGAAAAAAAGCGTCTTATAAAATCAATGTACTATCTTATCAGCTTTTTAGTCTGAAAAAAGACTTTGCAGTCCATCCTTATGCCTACATCACATGCCACTCACTTTTTTAAGACTCAAAGATTACTTACTCATCCTCTTGTGACTGTCCTTAACAGGAAGAAATGCAGCATCTTTGTATAAATTTTGCTCTACTTCTTCCTCTTCACAGTTTCAAATCTCTTTTTTACTCAAGGGGGTTTTTTCACTCCAGGTTTCTCATAGGCACAAGCAAAAATTAATTTTGACCCCTCTCCAGGCAGACAGGGCTGGCAGAGATGCAGAGCAGTTGTTCCTAGAGGTATGGCCACACAGCCCCCAACTGCAGCCTCCTTTTCTGCCCACTCCCATTTCCACCACAGCAGTACCAGCTGCTGCCAGTTTGGCTCTCCATGAAGCAGCTCCAGCACAATTTGTTGCCCTCTGCACCTGCCAGTTTTGCCCATGTCTGCAGTCATCTCTGATTAGCCTAGATTTTGTCCGTATTCATCTCTAGAGTCAACATCCAAAGCCAAAGAGAGTCGCATGGAGCTTTAGATGAAGTCTAAACAGTAAACTAGAATCTAGAGCCCTACACTGCTGAAATCTAAGGTCATACAAGTCCATGAGATAGTCCCCTTGCTGCAGGAAGTAAGGGTATGACATTTTCCCATCCCTGCAGATCTTCCTTCCTTTCTCCTAGTCTTGGTGATCTCTCAGGATGAAAAGGATTAATTAGTCTCAGCTACACCTCTGGGTATTCACAGCTATCTCTCTTTGGAAAGCAGTTCCACCAGGACTGAGCACTGGTATAATTTAGTGAGTTAGTCAGAGCACTTGAAATTTAGGAGTCCTGTAGGACCAGCACGTGCCAGGGTCTGGCAAGGTTGAAGGGATTTGGAAATCCCTGCTAGCACTGTGTCTGAGTCCCAGCACTGTTACACGGTGTGTATCACTAGAGGACAAAATCATATGCTTTCACATCTTGAACCAAAGCTCTCTTCCAAAGCACCAGACCCATCCTCCAGGTATTCTGTATTTTAAGTCCATGGTCTGTTTAGATCAGCTATGAGCTGAGCTGTCCTTTGTTTCCCGCGCATGGGAAGTCAAACAGGAATTCACAGCAAGGTCAGTGCAGACGCGCAGCAGACAGCTCTCTATTCAGTGTGAAACAACAGAGCACACACACTCAGCCCAGTTCATACAGTTCTTCTGTTCAATGTGTGTCCTTTAACCTCCTACGGTCATTAGCAACTTCCATCTGCAGGCACAGCCTTTACGTGTCCTACAACTGTGAATTCTCTCCCCACTCACGTTAACAGAAAAATCCACCTGTTTTTGAAATGCCTGGAGAAACCTGTTGCTGAACCGCGGCTTCAGCGCGACTGTTTCCTTTGGCGGTACAAAAATCAGACCAGAGCTATTGATGTGAGAATCAGACTTCGTTCAGCTTGGCCATTTTCCAATTGATTATTTTCTCCTTTTGTAAATGATGTGTCTGACTTCCTAATGAGCTTCAGTGGCACTGCAGGAGGCATAGTTTTGCCATAAATGTTCATCCTCCACTACCAAAGAAATCCAGTTCATTCTGTCTCCAGCACACTAGAGTATTTCTCACAACTACTATATTTACTTTATGCTAATAAATGCTGTTGCCAGGGAAACCACCCCTTTTCTCAGTAATCAGGCTATGTTCAGAAGGCACTAGCTTGCAGAGATTGTAGCATCATGGTTACAAACTTGTCCTTACGGACAGGATACACTTTCTTCTCCAGGTCAGATGCCTTATCTGGTTCTTATGGGAACTACCTGGCCTCTTAAATGACAAAGCAGAATTTATTTGCCTTTTTCCAGGTGATTACATCATGTGTGACTCTCAGTGGGAAAACCTTTAATTTATCTCCTTTACTTGGCTTGACTAAAAGTTATTTCTGCAAAACCTGGGTGACTTGACTGCTGTCTCTCCTATCTCAAAGCATGTAGCAAGCACACTGTCTGTTTTGTGAGTTATCTCATTGACAGAAACAAGGAGAGATACAAAGTCCTAAGTATCTACTTTCAGGAAAAAACATAATCTGAGAACAATAACAAAGAACAAGGCAGTTTCTTAGCTGCTGAGGTATCCAGCCTCTCTTCTTTTGGATGTATTTTCATCAAGTAGTTGACAGAATTCACTGCTTAACTAACTCCAGCATTATTATTTAACAAGGGTTCCTTGCCTCAGGTGACCAGCTCCGTGCACTCCCAGATGGGACCCTCGGGGACTAATCCAAGGCTGTGAATTCACTAGAAAGCTGGGAAGCCAATGTGATGCTCAGCAGTGATCAAACTGAGTACTTGTGACAATTAAGCTCTAATTTGAGCTGACAATGTTTATTTTCTAGAAAGGAAATTCAGATGACAAGGGTGATTTTATTTGTAACTCGCTGGAACCAAACCTAGGACAGCGTTTGCCCTGCGTGTTAGAGGAACTTTTCCTCCATTCTCTTGTCTTTGTAGGCAGACCAGTTATCAGAAATAAGGACACAGCTCAGACCTGAAATGCCTCTGTTTCCTCTCGTTATTGCACATGTGTTGTACACTCAGCTCTTGTCAATATTCATGATTAGCAAGAGTACTCACACACTGCTTATATAATTCATAGGTAGAAATTATTATTAACATTCCAGAATAACTTCTAGGTAGAGATTAATTCTTATTGACTTTCGTCTAAGTTTCGAGCTTTTAAATTAGGCAAAAATTAATTTAACTAAATTGTGAGAAATAAAACAATATGTAATTGGATTAGTTCTCAGTTTTAAGAAATTCTGATAAATCTATAGGCTTTTCTCCCTCTTTGTCAAAGACCTGTGGGTTTGCTTCCTATTCATTGTGGACTGAAGGGAATTAAAGTTTTAAGGTCTATTGGTTTATATATATCTGCAGCAAGACACCTCTCAGGGGCATAGAAGGATACTTCTGATAAGAATTTAGTGACTCTACTGAGTTCTGAATAGATCTGACTGATTCAAAAATGCATTATGCTAAATTTTAATACTTTTTGAAAAGGGGAAAATGAGATGACATCCATGATTAAATCTGGAGTGAGTATAAAAAGCAAAAAAGACCTGGAACTCCATTTTCCTAGAAAAAATCGTCTGTACAGCGATGCTGCTGACACTGTATCAGAGGCATAGAGCTGGGACTTGACTCGGAAGTTACTGAAAATATCATTTTGTGTAAAACAGCGAGGATGAGCTAACAGCTGGGGAATACCATGTGTGAAGCCTTATGCCATCACCAACTCTCATCCAGCTATCTCAGAGGGCCATGCTGTAGCAGAGCTAACATGAGCTGCTGTGCATATGTCCAAATATAACTCTGAGTTGACTCCAAAAGAGAGCGGGGAGCTTCCTCAACTTGTTCTTAATGCAGCCATTAAGCCCTTCTCCTTGCAGAATTAGGCAGCATTTAGTAAGCAGTTGGATAATTAAAAGTAAATCCTTTTTATGCCACCACAGCAGGACTATCAAGGACAGAGAGGTAGACTAAACATTCAAATTTATAATGGACTTCTCCGAGGGACCTATATTAATGACACCACTAGTGTAAAGTATAATGAAAGTATTATTGCAACTGTCGATATTAATAAGATTTGTACTGCTTTTTATGTGCAAAGTTCTGGCTCAAGTCCAGGCAGTGTTTCAGGGGAGTTTAAGTCAGGGCAAAGCCTTTACTCAGGACCACAGCAGAGTGGCTAAAACCACATCCACCTACCCTGATCACAGAACATTAGGGATTGGAAGGGACCTCAAAAGATCATCTAGTCCAAACCCCCTGCAACAGCAGAATCACCTAGACCAAGTCACACAGGAACATATCCAGGTGGGTCTTAAACATCTCCAGTGAAGTAGACTCCACAACACCCCTGGGCAGCCTGTTCCAGTGCTCTGTCACTGTCACTGAGAAGTTCCTTCTCATATTGATGTGGAACCTCCTATGTTCCAGCTTACACCCATCGCACCTTGTCCTGTTATTAGGTGACACTGAGCATAGCCTGGTTCCATCCTCCTGACACCCACCCTTCACATATTTGTCAACATTAATGAGGTCACCCCTCAGTCTCTTTTTCTCCAAGCTAAAGAGACCCAGCTCCCCTCAGCCTTTCCCCATAAGTGAGGTGTTCTACTCCCTTCATCAACTTTGTGGCTCTTTGCTGGACTCTCTCCAGCAGTTCTGTGTCCCTCCTGAACTGAAGGGCCCAGAACTGATACCTGATGACAAGCTGGTGGACCATGCATGTAACAATCTGTCACTTCTTTATGTACCATCAGTTCGATAGTTTTGTCCTGCTCCGGCAGGGGCGTTGGACTTGAAGATCTCTTGGGTCCCTTCCAACCCCTAACATCCTATGATCCTATGATCAATAAATATGGTATCTGTAAATTAAAGAATATTACAATTAACCTTATACATCAGATAAAACACACACTTTCTTGGTTTATACTTAAAAATCCAAAATAAAGCATGCTTACAGAAAGGACAGTTTGTATGTCAGGCACGTTTTGGAAACCCTCACACGTGCATCTGCATGTCTAATGCTTCAGCTCGGTCAAACGGACTGTCCCTTATGACACAGCAATGAATCTTCTGTTGGGTAAGATGGAACAGAGGAGGTTCCATATAAATATTAGAAGGAACTTCTTCACAGTGAGGGTGATGAAACACTGGAACAGGCTGCCCAGGGGAGTTGTGGAGTCTCCTTCACTGAAGACATTAAAGACCCGCCTGGATGTGTTCCTGTGTGGCTTGGTGTAGGTGATCCTGCTGTGGCAGGGGGATTGGACTGGATGATCTTTCAAGGTCCCTTCCAATCCCTAATGATTCTATGGTTCTATGACTCTGTGGTGCTGTAGTGACACTGCTAGGCAAACAGAGCAGCCTGTGTACTGTGGAAATTAGACCCCTTCTGCTGTGTGTTAGAAATTAAAGCGATTTCCTACTGTTGACAGAGGCAGAATCCCTGTGCAGAGCTTTCACAGGCTTCCATAAGGTACCTCCAGGTTATCTGGTATTTCTCTGCAGTTCATTTCCTTGCCTTGCTCATGCAGTAGGAGATTTGCTTCTCAATTCCTATCAGTAGAAACAGGAAATAAGATTAAATAAATATTTACATTCAATTTTGGGAGAGATTTTGTATTTATTGTTGCCCATTTAATGTTTATAACTTCATTTTTATACCAAATGGCAGATTTCCATTTTTCCAAGAAGTGTCTTCATGTTATTTATCATTTACTTGGCAGCTAATATCTATAATGTAGGTCATAGCACGGAATTTTTTTATTAGATCCCAGCAAGTACATTTATTTCTTACTACTTTTTATGCGGCTCTGACAGTTTTGATCAATGAATTCTACTTTACATGCAACACAATTGTGTTCCTGTAGTCTTTACCAGAAAAATGGAGTGGATCTGAAGGGGGTTGGTTAAGAGATCTAGAGAGGTTCTCCTCCACCTCTACTCTGCCCTGGTGAGATGGTGTCTGGAGTATTGTGTCCAGTTGTGGGCCCCTCAGTTCAAGAGGGACAGAGAACTGCTGGAGAGATTCCAGTGCAGAGCCACGAAGATAATGAAGGGAGTGGATCATCTCCATTTAGAGGAAAGGCTGAGGGGAACTGGGTCTCTTTAGCCTGGAAAAAGGAGACATTAATAAGGGGTGACCTCATTAATGTTTATATATATGTGAAGGGTGGGTGTCAGGAGGATGGAGCCAGGCTCTTCTCAATGTCATCTAGTGATAGGACAAGGGACAAGGGGCATAAGCTGGAACATAGGAGGTTCCACATCAATATGAGAAGGAACTTCTTCATAGTGAGGGTGACAGAGCACTGGAACAGGCTGCCCAGGGTGGTTGTGGAGTCTTCTTCTCTGGAGATGTTTAAGACCCACCTGGATATGTTCCTGTGCGACTTGGTCTAGGTGATCCTGCTCTGGCAGGGGGATTGCACTGGATCTTCCAGTGTCCCTTCCAATATCTAATGTTCTGTGATTCTGTGAAAAAGAAGAGAGCTAATAGGTATCACGTGCTATATCCTCAACATATAAAAAGCGTAAAGGAGTAGCTTGTCATACCAACATATAGCCAAATTTTAGGAAAAGCAACCACCTCTGTATCCTCCTATTGTTCTTTGTGACAAACAAAACATCCAGGTGTTAGGCTACAGAAAAGAAATTATAGGTATTGTTTAGGCTGAGCACTTAAATGTGTTCCCTAGGATAATATTCCTTCTGTATCTCTCCCTCCTGGACTAGATCCTGGAAACAGAGAGAAAAACCTGCTCCTCTGACCTCACTGAAGTCAAACCTCTATTTCAGCAAATTTTCACAGCAACACGAAGCCAAATAACTGCTGTTGGAGCACTGATGCTGCAGCCTGGTCAAACCCAGACGGTGAAAGGTGCTGCATGATCTCACCAGCTGGAGCTATTACTCATTTAGGCTTTGACAAGTCGCCCATCAGATGGGATAACAGCTCGCCATGGCTCATTTGTGGTTTAGTGGTTACCTTGAATGGTTAAAACAGGGGTAAAATTGGCTGTCATCTTTAGAAAATGCCAGCTGATGTATTTGAGCCTTTTAGGCAGGACTCACCATTGCTTATAGCTCTATTGACAACAAAGCCCCAGTGTAGATTTGGTTGGCTGAAAAGTATGGAACCCATAGAGCCAGGACAGACACAAGGCAGCAGGAATGAGAGCTAGGGAAGCCAATTTAAACATTCTGAGATACAGAGCTTGGTTGCAGTGGAGGACTAAAACACACAGCACACACATCCTCAAAGTATGTTTGAGATCTATATGTAGGCATTTTTGTTTGTTTGTTTTCAGAAGCAGTGTTACCTCAGACCATGACACTGAGATTGGTTTTTGTTTCCTAAAATGGAGAAGACTAGGCAGGTGCTTCTCATTCATTCGTTTGCTGATAAAGTGTGTTTCTGAGACTACAGCCAGAAATCTTTGAACAACTTCTTACTATGGATTGTACATTTTAAAGTTTAAATATTTTCTTGATGAATTTGTGAGGCAGGTGGTGGTTTGCTTTAATTTTAAGAGCACTGACCAAGCAGAGAATGTATTTAATACATTTGTAAGCAGATTAAACACTGTTTTCTTTGTGAAGAATGCACTGGGACCTGCACCTCCCATTTTCTCTTTTGCTGGTGTGGTCAGGTGCTTTGAAACTATTTCTGACGTGAAGTTCTTCTCATGTCTGAATTCAGAGTTTTGGAAAGCTTGAAGAAATTCTTGTGTTTGGTTGGCACTGTGGGATTATTTTTGTTGTTGTTCTTTTATTATTGTTGTTGTTCTGTTATCATTGTGGTTTTGAGGTAACATGAATGATTTAATTATCCAGGTTCTCTAAATCTGAAGTGAGCTTGACGTTACTCAGACGATACAGCACAGCAAGAATCTCATATACTCACATATCAGCCAACCTGATTAAACTGTAAATTCCCATTCATTTAACTATTCCAAAGGAAAGATGTAGTGAAAGAAATGCACCCTACCCAGCTGCTCCTCATGGAATACTGAGCAGTCAACATTACAAAGCCCAAACACCACCCAGGCACTATGTAAAGAATCTGAAAGCACATTGTTGATCTGTTGACAGAATGTGACCAAAGCACAAACCACGCACTATACTCCGGAGTTTGTCCTCTGCTCCTGTGAGATTTTATTTTCCATAAACCATCTAAAGACTAAAGGACCAGATGACAGAGCCCAACAGTGGGATTAATCTGCTTATTTGAGCCGTTCAGAGCTCCTTTTTTATATATCTCATTACGACAAATGAAAAGAAAAAGACACCTTAAAAATGCAGCTCCTTCCATGCCTTCATGGTTAAAACAGGCATTCTGAATAAAGTGGGATTCCAAAAGATCAACTTCAGAGGCTGCCCTGGCACTGTCTTCCTTTTAATAGCACTTTGCACAGTGAAGAAGTAGGAGACTCTCAGACAGGGATGAAATTGCTGAGATCAAAAGTTGCCTTGATGCATAAACTTCCTTGAAACAATCAGACTGTTCTAGAACCAGAAAAATCCACACACAGTGGTTACGATAATGATCACAACGCCCAATGGTCCTGCCAGCTCTCACTGATGCCTTTATGTCATCAGGATATGGACCAAGGGCAAACTGCTGATCCCTTTCCTAAACACACAGAATCATAGAATCATCAGGGATTGGAAGGGATTCCAAAAGATCATCCTTCTCCACACTAACAATCTCTAGGTTTCTTACAAGAGCAATGGAGGAAATGCACAAGTTGTGAAGCCAGCCACATGTTCGTGGAGCTGCCCCAACCACCAGGGTCGTTTGGTCTGTGAATGTTGATAGCTCATCTCAGACCTGAATGAATGCAATTCAGGCTCCAGTAGTCTGAGCTGAAATAGCAGATGATAAATCGTTCTGACTCAGAGCACCACAGAGTCAGTTTCTGAACCTGCATCTCCAACACCTGCAGCACAACGCACAGTGCTGAACGGAATAACCACTGTAAGATTTACATTTCTAGGCTCTATTAGTTACACAATTCTTGATGATAATCTTGATGTAGACAGTCTGAGCACACGATTTGAGCTCCTCAGTTCAAGAGGGATGTGGAGCTGCTGGAGAGAGTCCAATGTAGAGCAATGAGGATGATGAAGGAGGTGGAGCACCTCCCTTATGAGGAGAGGCTGAGGGAGCTGGGTCACTTGAGCTTGGAGAAAAGGAGACTGAGGGGTGACCTCATTAATTTCTATAAATATGTGAAGGGTGAGTGTCAGGAGGATGGAGCCAGGCTCTGCTCAGTATCGTCTAGTGATAGGACAAGGGGCAATGGGTGTGAGCTGGAACATGGAAGGTTCCACATAAATATCAGAAGGAAGCTCTTCCCAGTGAGGGTGACAGAGCACTGGAACAGGCTGCCCAGGGTGGTTGTGGAGCCTCCTTCTCTGGAGATGTTTAAGACCCACCTGGATGTGTTCCTGTGTGACTTGGTCTAGGTGATCCTGCTGTGTCAGGGGGATTGGACTAGATGATCTTTCGAGATCCCTTCCAATCCCTAAGGATTCTATGATGCATTACACCGATCCAAGAAGCAGCTTAAAGGGGTTGTATATCCTTATTTGTGTACAGGATGAGTTACACACCTCCCGGCAAAAATCACGGTGACAGACAGCCCAGTAACACACATTCCTTGGCAGGCAGTTCAGAGCCAGGAGAAGAGTTGGAGGAGAGGGCCAGATAATTTGCTGGGAATACAAGGAAGGAAAGAACATAAAACTCAAACAAAACCTACAAAAGCAGCTGTTGTGACAAGGGCTACACTTCTATTTTAAGACAAATGGCAAGGCATGGAGATAAGAGTTTCCAAAGGTCAAATCCCCAAGAGAGGACAAAAAAAAAAGATGACTAGCACAGATTCTTTTTTTTCTCTTTATAAATGTCTCCGACTGTTATGTTTTCTGTGGAGTATGAAGTGTTAAACTTCTCAGTGAAATACTTCCCACTGTAGTGGAAAACACTTTCAGATATGTGAATGCCCGTTAATATTATGCACACACATGCTCAACATACCCACAGAAAAGCAGATTCAGTGCAGCCTAGGCTGTAAAATATTCCACTCACATACGATGAAATGCAGGCAACAGTTTTAGCCCAGCAACCAGAGACTGGCAAATTCATGCTTTCACATCATGAAATAAAACTTCTTTTTAAAATTCACTGATAGGGATATTTTTTCCCCTAATGTTTTGCATACTTGCTTCGGACTGAAGATCATAGGATCACAGAATAGTTTGAGACAGATGGAACCTTTAATGATCAGTCGCCTCAACCCCTCTGCCACAGGCAGGGACATCCCTCACTAGATCATATTGATAAGGCTCCCTAATGGGACCAGTACTGAGGGACACCACCTTTTATTGGTTTCTGCTTGGACTGTAGAACGAATATGACTCGATGCCTTCACAACAGGCAGCTAATCTACTTTATTTATTGGATAAAAGATGTACCAATCTTTTATTTAATGGATACTGCTCCAAGTCTATTTTCCAAACAGATTCATTCATTTCTAGAAGTATATGAGCCACTATAACCAGAATCTTGTTTTCTTAAGAAATGCTTTACCATTTGCAGAACTTCTATTGATAGCATTGAATCAAGCACAAGGCTTTTTCAGTTCACTGACAAAATCAGAAAGAGCATAGAAAAGACAAGTTTGTTGGTTTTCAAGATCAGTTAACTCAATTTGTTAATTCCTCATACTTAGCAGGAAGTCACTTAAAGACAGTCACAAAAAAGAGGAGGAAAAACATTGGACTTTAATTCCTAATGTTCTTTGTGGAGCCAAAACCTCTTCCAGAAAATCCTTTCCAAAGGTACATGGTTATCACAGAATATTAAGGACTGGAAGGAACCTCAAAAGATCTAGTCCAATATCCACAGCACAGCAGGATCACCTAGACCAAGTCACACAGGAACATGTCCAGACAGGGTTTAAACATCTCCAGAGAAGGAGACTCCACAACCGTCCTGGGCAGCCTGTTCCAGTGCTCCATCACTCTCCTGGGAAGAAGTTCCTTCTCATATTGATGTGGAACCTCCTATGTTCCAGCTTACATCCATTGCCCCTTGTCCTATCACTAGATGATACAGAAGACCCTGGCTTCATCCTCCTGATACCCACTCTTCACATATTTATAGACATTAATGAGGTTACATCTCAGTCACCTCTTTTATAAGTAAAGACACCCAGGTCCCTCAGCTTTTCCTCATAAAGGAGATGTTCAGCTCTCTTCATAATCTTCATGGCTCTGTGCTCGACTCCTTCCAGCAGTTCTGTGTCCTTCTTGACCTGAAACAGCTTTGATTTCAAATGCCAAGGCCACAATCTCAGAGATTTTCTATAATACTCTGATAATTAGGAAAACATAGTTTCAACCCCTTCCTCTGCATAAACAGACAACAAACACCTCATCTGTTATTATGAGCCTGTTCCCATCCTGTTGACAATATGCATCAACAACAGTCTACAGCTGTGGGACTGCAGAAGAGAGGGGGATGTACAAATCATAATCTCAACTGTTTTGATATGCCAGATCATGCCAGCACCTCTGCAAAGAGAGAGTACACTCGGGGAGCTGGCTCTCTGGGTTTGCCTGAGTCAGCTGAAAGCTTGCAGACACACTCTCCAAAGAGCAGACGCCTCACCCAGTTTCAGATGATGCTATTGGGAACAGCAACACACACCTCAATGACACAAAGTGCGGTGTTGTCAAGTTTTAACATTTTTAATGGGTCACACTGGCAACAAAGCCAGTAAATCTTTAGTCACACAGGTTCTCTGTGTTCAAAGATGACAAAGACACATCTACAGGATGATGACTTCCTTCCTAAAATACTTGATGTTAGGCATACTACCTCTCGGGTGCCAGTGCTTGAGATGAGAAACTATATTTAACACTGTGAAAGAGTAAATCATTTTCCCCTTAACTCTTTTGTCAAAAACAACTGAAGCAAATGTGTGTCTGAAACTTTCAGCAAAGAAACCCTGTGCGCAAAACAAGAGGCAGACACACAGAACGAGAAAAATGAGAACAAAGGCCCCTTCAATCCAAATGACGACTCTTTGATGCTCTAAGTAGTAAGAGACAGTCTTGTAATAGGAAACAACAGATAGACTGAGTAACAGGGAGCGGCATCATCCTGCGGTTGTGCGTTCGCGGTCTGATCAGCAGGCAGTGCTGCTATAACTGCCAGCCACACACAAAAGCGAGCAAAACTTCGCCAACTTTGAATTTACAAACTGCAGACTGCAGTACCTGTTCAGGTGCTTTTTCCCCATCCATCGACAGGCAGAGCTGCAGTATTTCTGAAACGTGCGTTACAAGACTGTAGTGCAAGACTGCTGAATATTTCATTTTCAATCATCTGAAATAGTTGGGTTACCAAAGAGTGCCTCGGAGCTAAAAACGTAGTTTTACAAGAACAGCTCATTTTGGGGAATGACCAATGCTTTTCTTCCAGTTCTGTGTTTTCAAGAGGACACTTCGAGCAGCTGGCTTTGCAGTTTTTATTTTCTAGTGTTCTACTAAACCTTGCTTGCTGAATAGTGCTGCCAATTACTGGCCACATCATCTGAAGAGCAATATTTTATCACTGAGTGACAGAATTACTTTTTGTTAAAAACTGCTGCTGCAGGCATCTCAACTGCTGCTTTGGAAGCAGCTATAGGAAGTCAGGTTTGCAACGAACTGATTTCAAAGCTGTCTAGGGCTGAGCAAGGTTGTGTAATTGTGATACCAGGGAAGCTCTGTTATCACAGTATTCAGGCATGAATATAACTCAAACACACTTTAATTTAGTTAGGTATCAGCCATTGCCGAAGGAAGACGTCTTACCGTCTTTCCTCTGGAGATGCTTCTCACCACTACACACAGGGAGGAATCCAGGTGTGTGTCTTTGAATAGGAAATGTTAGAACTTTTAGAAAAGTGAAACTAGCTGAGATTAATCTCACCCAAGGTGCAGAAAAGTTAAAAGACATAACAGCTTTGGCTTGGATTCAGAAGTTCGCTGTTCTGGCCAATATGATGCCTAACTCGTAAGTCCTTCTCCGAGTTGTGAACTGGTGATGCCGCAAGCACAAACGTTGACAAAGTGTCAGGCTTTGAGCTCGCTCAAAACCAGGTGTGTGTCACAGAATGGTGAGGGACTATATCTGTTCTGTCTCACTCAGGCAAAATGCTGAGGTTGCTAACTTTTTACAGCAAGTGACATGGAGATCGTAAGCCACAGTCTCTTGAGATTCATTGCTCTGTCGAAGAACGTTCTTGACAAAGGAGAACTCCAGGGTCGTGACAGCTGCAGGCTAAGGCTGACTTTAAAATGGATTCCCACTGAAAACCCGACTTCTAAATACTTTTTGTGAATCCACAGTTGTAAGGCTTGGTCCTTCGTTAAGTGGAGCTATGAGCTCAGTGGTTTAACTAGTCCACCCTCAAGTACTCCCATTCATTTAATTGGTTTCATACCGATTTCTTTTAATATTCTTGACACATATCCTTGTGCTTTATTAGAAAACAGAGTAAGCAAGGACAACTTAATGCACCTTCTCTCTGATGGTTGTTAGCCTGTATGGTTCTGCAATGTCCTGTCTTAATCAACTCAAAGCTAAACAGTCTTTCCATGCCTTCAAGAGCTTCATCATGATTCTTTGGCTCCCTTCCACTTCTGCTATATATTTTTGTGGTGAAGATAATGAAGAATAAAGTGTGTTACACAAGGCCAAGACAGAAAAGTATATGCTACTATTATAGTTTCAAGTTTGTTTTCCAAACCTTCTTTAAGTGCTTTTGCATTTTGTTTGTTTAACTGCAGCTGCCACATGAGCTGCCTGTAAAGACATCAAGGACATTTCCCTATAGTAATTTAAGGTACATTCTAACTAGGATCCAGTGTTATGTTCAAAGTTTACTACCTTCCTCTCCGCTGTTAAATTGTCATCTGCTCCTATGCCACACTTGTCTTGAGGTTATCTAAAACTTCAATTTTTGCTGAACTAGAAGTTAGTAGAGTTAAGTATATAAGAGCATATGATCTGCAGATAAGAACCACTAGAACTCAACTATCTCCATTAAACAGCATCAAATCAACCTAATCATTTCTGACAAATATCTTTCTAAATGTTTTTTAAAGCTTCAATTAAAAATCATAGAATCATTTGGGATTGGAAGGGACCTCGAAAGATCATCTATTCCAAACCCCTTCCACAGCTCCGTGCACAGCCTTTCCTAGCACTTAAACTCTATTAGTAACTACGACACAAGATGAAGATCACTGGTACTTGTCTCAACATAATGAATACAGAGCTCTATTAGCCTGACCCTCATCAAGCACTTGACTACATTCTTTCAGTCTTTAACAAGAAGACTATATCCTTTCAACCTTTAATGACAGAAAACTGTAGCAGTTGATCACATTGATCCTGGTGACAATAGTAGCCAACAAATGTATTAGATCTGCGAGAGACCACACACCTACCTGATCTTCATTGACTCAGGAATTGTCCATGATGTTGAAAATTATTCTGCCTCATGCGTAACACTAAGAACTTACAGCCATACCACTTCAAAACAAATACACCTATAAATGCCTGTGCCATAAGCAAGCACAGAGTAAGGTTTTTAAATACATACCATACATGGGATATGCTCCTGTATTGGATTGACAAATCTCAGTTTCCTGATCCTGTGTGTTCCCTTCTTAATACAGGTATCAGGTTTTGAGCAGAAAAAATTGCATTGCTTTAACATCTAGGAACCTGGAAACTCGCATCTAATTCTGAGAAACCCACAAACACAAGGACCTGAAGAAACAACTGTTTTATTATTGCCTTTCTCAACCTTTTTATAAACCATAACCAAAAACTTCCTAGATTTTTGAAAAAAAACAACTGAATGTGGTTGCTGCTTTGAGAACTCAGTTGTGCAGCTGAATAATGAAACAACAAATAACAGCTGACAGGATGAGGAAGTGTGTCCAAATCATTGCCTTCATGGTTGCATTGTAGGGAAAATAAAGGTTTTCTAAGTTTCTTTCTAAGAAAGTTAGAGAAAACAACTTGACAATAATACACAAACATGGGATGATCATGTTTAGTCGTACTTACATGTCGTAGTCTGAAAGACAGTGGGCTTGGATGCTTTAGCAGTTTGAGACACTCAGTGGTTCTTCTGAGAGGTTTATTAGCTCTTCAGGCTAATAAATCCATACTTGCAGCTATGTAAGAAAATGCACAATGGTTCCCAATCACTAATGTTTATCCTTTTTTTACTTTTCATATTCACATGTCACACAGGATGGGAAATAAGATGCTTGGTAGTTTTAAGCAGGCCGATGAGAGTAGCTAAAGGGAGAAACTTTGGGCTTCAGAAAAGCTACGTTATATAGTGATTGTTACTGGCTACACCAGCTCAGTGTAGAGAACACTTGCTTTGCCTGTTCATGTAAAAGTAGAAAAAACACAAGAAAATCCATTTTAATTAGCAGAAATTTGATATTCAGAGGATTTTAATAAAAATCAACAGCGCTGTATTTACGGTTATGCTGTTCTTTAGCAGAGAAGGGAGTTTCACTAATACCCATGAACAAAAGAAAATTAAATCTCCTTTCAGGTGACTGCAAGAAAGAAAACACGCACACAAGAAAATAAGCCATGCTATAAGAAGAGGTACAAAACTCTGTCTTACTAAAGGAAGTAGTGGTGTACAAGGCAGGGAGAGATCTCAAACAGTAGATGTTCTACAGTTTGAAACAGTAAAGAAACAATAAGAAAAAGAAAGGTGTCTGTACAACGTCAGGAACGGCGTTCCATAAAACACGTGGGATGAGGGGTCTAAATTTGGTCCATCTGGTTTGGAAGAGATTGGAAAAGTCAAACTGTTTAAGTAAACCTTTGGACGCTTTGGTTAAGAGCGCGTGGCAGAACAGATGAGCGAGTGTCAACTCCTCCGCCCTGGGCGGCATAAAATCTAGTTAACAACCCGTGTAACGTATGATGCTAAGGCAGGGGTGCAGCAGGTGGACCAGGAAGTCTGTACAAGCCAAGTACTTCAGTCAATGGGAAAGGGAGAGGGTAACATGTGGCCAGGAAGTTAAAGTGAGGATGTGCCCTCCAGGAACGTGAGAGATCCCACAGGAATACTCCAGTGGGCTCTCCCTTTATTCAAATAAGTAGTTTTTTAGGACTTCCCCGTCCCCCTTGTAAACACTGACCTCTGGCAGCAAGATTTTCCACAAGAAAGAAAAAAACTCAGCTTTCCATTCATTGCTGTTGTTCTTTCTGCTCTGCAAGAAGATGACTGGTTCTGTAAAGCAAGTTCACAGTAACGTAAAAATTAAGTACATGAACAGAGAACAGGAGCAAATAGGGCTGATACTTCCTTTTATAACCAAGGAAGCACCCCTAAAATCACAGAATCAGAATTACTCTGATTGGAAAAGACCCCTGGGATCACTGAGTCCAACCATCCACCCTACCTGACAAAGACAACTCATGTCTCAATTCAATTTAGTGCTCACACGCTATGGTTGGGCATCATGATTCAGTACATCTGTGAGGGCATTACACTTATTTTACTAGTACACTTTACAAAGGCATCTAGTCTAACCTAAGCTGTTCTATGGTTTACAGTACAGACTGTGCCAGAGAGACTGTGAACTCAGCATGCACCCAGTTTCCTCAGGTTAAAAAATCCAAGCCCTTGGTTTCTTCTACACCATTCCTAAACTATCTAATCAGGCAGAACAGTGAATTTTAAGGATGTGGAGCTTCTGTCACCCTTCTGCTGAAGGGACTAGGAAGTGCTTAAGCAGCAGACACTTGTTAGTACAGTTCTGAAGGAAGAAATGAGCAAATACTATGCACTTTCCTCTGCTGGGAAGATTTCCCTGAACTGTAAGCTCCTGTCAATGTTTATACTGATTATCCTTTTCCTTCACATTAAAGGCTTACCTAAGTGCTCCATCACAGGTGGTGACAGCTCTGTAGAAGCTGTACAAATGAAGATCAACAAAACTCTCCTGCTGACAGAGACAGCAGCTTAGGTCCATAACTTCTGCATGGCATGAAACACACATCAGCCTGGGGTCAGCATAATCTCTGGGTTATACCCCCTGAAAATCTGGTAAAGGAAAAAGCAGCTTCCCAAGCATCCTATAAGTAAGACTTTATAAAAATATTAGTACCACAACACGGAGTTTACAGATAGGAAATTGGATCAGAGGAGGATGTATTAATTTGCCTAAGGCTGCAGAATGAGTACATGGTAAAAACATGGAATTCCAGGAGCATTCGTAGCAGCAAATAAAATAGGACTAAGACCATTCTCTGGCCCTGTAGTAGGACACAGCAGTTTGATGGTGGCTGAAGGGGCAAGACTCAACAGGCAAGCTGCAATAATCATTTAAAGACAACGGTTGCCACAGAGCACAGCGGGGCAGAGACGTACCAGACTGCCCACCCATGGGAATTTTGTAAGCTAGACTGCATGAGTCTATTTGGTGGGGCTCGATGCATGTCCCAGTCCTTGCATTTATTAAACATTTCACACTGGTATTTGGCTGTAGTCCTCTAGTGTCTTGTTGCTTGCAAGACACTTGGAATGTGCGTGGAAGCATCATTTGTAATTCTGCCATACAAAGCAGAAGCAGCAACACACAGAACTTTGCTCCTCTCATTCCATGTTTACAGCAGATACAGCCAACTGATAGCTCAAAGATGCTTTCATCCAACAAGAAAATATTGCCTGGTCCTTCAAATGCAAGGCAGTCCTAAGATAAACTAAATTGCATGACACAGTTTATGCGCTATAAAGTTGAGGATGAGATAGAACAGGCATGGAAGGCAGCAGAGCTGTACATCCCATAACACTGTTGTGTTGACCTGGCCTTCAAGAATGCGATTAGAAAAAAACCCCAGACCCTCCACATCCTAAACCTGTCCTCTCCACTTCTTATCCAGTAAACATGCTATACTGCTGGACCAGGGAAATTCAATTCCAATCTTAACTCTCATTTAGACAAGTTTCTTGTCTGAGGAACTAACAAAACGTGGAAGGAGTGTGGGCACATGGCAGCACTGTTGTGGGGTTTGTAAAGTATTGGCTGACAAAACATGAAGCTAATGAAATGATTAATGTTGTTAGCAGAGTGGGCTTACCCTTCGAAAATTCAACAGATCAGGGCACTAATTTTATGTCTTCT
The DNA here is from genome assembly GCA_013400115.1 of Rhinopomastus cyanomelas. Classification (NCBI taxonomy): domain Eukaryota; kingdom Metazoa; phylum Chordata; class Aves; order Bucerotiformes; family Rhinopomastidae; genus Rhinopomastus; species Rhinopomastus cyanomelas. The sequence goes on from VXBP01009184.1 coordinate 108,078, forward strand.
CTGCTAAATGAGGTGTGCAAGCTTTTAAAAATTCCCCCTTCACAGAGAGTTTCGTATCAGCCAGAAACAGATGGGCTTGTAGAATACTTTAATCAAACACTTAAGCAGATGCTAAGAAAATTCATCAGCAGTGAACCAAAACACTGGAATAAATTGTTACCTTTTGTTTAGTTTGTCTGTGGGGAGGTCTCTTAATCATCACTTGGATGCTCCCCATAGCTTTCCAAAAACACTCTGGAAGCAGACGCTTAGAACTTGTGTTGTTTGCAAATTACCCAACAATTTTCACCCAGATAACTTCCTTTATGGTTGTTCAGATATGTAAATCAAAGGCCTTCAGCCTGTAGAGAGATTTGCACAACTGGAAGGATATGTATAAGAACGACCTCAGTAAGACTTAGAAATAGACAATTTTAATATAATATTGTGGCCAATCCCCCTGCTAGAGCATGAAGCTGAATGAAAGGATGAGACTCGAGAAAGGTACTCAAGTCTCTTCTGTCAGTGGACAACCCATTCCCTGCAATAGTTTTAGACAGTTTCAGATAGATTTGCACTTGCAGCACTGTCCTGTGAGTTCATTTCCCACATGTGAACTTTTTTCAGCAGATCTGGGCTAGGTTATTCACGAGGAACTGGATGATCCTGTGGTCCCTTCTAACCCAGACTGACTGTATTACTTCTTTCCTCACTGGGAAGAAGTTCCTTTTCAGGTTGATGTGGAACCTCCTACGTTCCAGCTTACACCCATTGCCCCTTGTCCTATCACTAGATGACACTGAGAAGAGCCTGGCTCCATCCTCCTGACACCCACCCTTCACATATTTATAGACATTAATGAGGTTGTTGGTAAAGGGCTTCAAAATGTTGGTCAGAATCCAAGTATCACAAGCAACTGTTCCATGTTGCTTTAAGACAAATGTTTCAATGTCCATTATGTAACCAAACAGAAAACCTACCAATGTTTTTATTTTACAAACTTCTTGGTTTTTAAAATTTATTTCTAGCTAGGTTGGGTTCTAAAATGTCATCTAGAAATTAAGAGAACTTCAGAACTCGTTTCTGATCTCCTGCACAGAGAAGAACTAATTATTTTAATTTTGGAAAACAAGTGGAGGAAAAGAACGAGGAAGAATGGACCATCCTGCATATGTTCACGCGTGATTCATGAATGTGTCAGGTTCCCAAGAAATTGTATTTTTGGCATCCTGTTACAAATAAATGGCAACTAAAAGCTAAGAAAATGTCATCTAAAGAGAGGGTCATTAAGTTAATAAATCTAAAGCCATTTTTTTCAAGAAAATTTGGCACCCATCAGGGCTCACTGGTAACAACAAAAAATAAAACAAAAGATAATTATCTTTTAGATATAACTTTTTAAAAATGTAAAAGTCATCATCCATCAGATTCAAATAGTTTCTTCCCCTCCTTTTTTAAAAAACTTAAAATTTAAAAAAATTGAGAATGTGTTCTCTTTTCTTTTTCTGTATATTTTCCTTCTTAATATTTTGCTTTCCTCATTAAAACACTCGAGAACTCAAGCTAAATATTTCAACTCGCTTTTCATTCATTTTTTTGTTCTTTCCTTGCTTCATTCTATTACTCAGTGTTACCAGGTCGAATGGATTTTTTTTTACTAGCCAAGAAATAAAAATAGATTGTAAAAATAGATTTTAAAAACTTGTACGTAACAGGATGTGGCTACCTCAAAAAAGCTGCATAAGAACGTGTCTGTTCACCCATGATAAATGTTACCTGTACTTCTTGCTAAGGAATAAAGTCACTCGCAGAGGACTTCTGACCAGTTCTTCTTCCTGCTGCGAAGAGCTTAGTGGAGCAGCTCAGAATGACACCCTTTGCAAGTCACTATTGCCTTAAGCTGACTAATAGTCTCTTCTGAGCAGCAGCTCCACAACATAATTCACTACTCCTCTCTAAACAAGGAACAAGTCAGAACTACACCTCCCCATTTCTCTGGAGGCAATGTGAAAATGAATCTTGCACACCATTATGCAATGCCTTGAGATAGTCTCTTGTGAAAAGTCTATGGGAACCGTGTGGGAAAATGGCTTTCTTCAATCTGCCTCATCTTGGAACTGTATGGTTTGGAAAATTTAAAGACAAAGCAGAAGAATATAGTCTTTCATAGAATCACAGAACATTAGGGATTGGAAGGGACCTCGAAAGATCATCTAGTTCACCAGACACATTTAGTTTTTACCTATCTTCACAGAGAGGGTGACAGAGTCCTCTTGGAGAGTATCTCAGCCTTCTCCATATCTTGGGTGACCGGGCCTCTCATTTCCTTCTAGACAAGGCTGGACTTGAGACTCTGCTGTAGTTTGAAAAGACAGATATAACAGTGAATAATGATATTTATGCCCCCTTTATCTCAGGGCTACAAAGTGTGATGGAAATATTGAATACCTTTTTAAAAAGAGACTTGGAACATATCAGATGTTAGTTTTGTTATTATCCTCCCCATTAAATTTAGCGTGTCTTTCATTAAACGTTCTAACCGACACACTAGCAAAGGAGGCACTGTCAGAGTAAGTGGTTGATGACCCATTTTTAAGAGAAGGGAAAATAAGGGGGCAGTTTTCTTTTACAGGTTACTTGTATTTATTTTTTCCCTGCAACAAAATATATAAATGAATGTACTGCAAGGATGAGGATGGACCTGTTGGAGAGCTGTGTAGGAGGAAGGGACCTGGAGGTCCTGGTGGACAGCAGGATGACCATAAGCTAGCAGTGTGCCCTTGTGGCCAAGAAGGCCAACCGCATCCTGGGGTGGATCAGAAAGGGGGTGGTTGCACATCAAGAGAGGTTCTCCTCCCACTCTGTAATGGTGAGACCACATCTGGAATACTGTGTCCAGTTCTGGGCTCCTCAGTTCAAGGAGGACACAGGACTGCTGGAGAAAGTCCACCACAGAGCCACAAAGACAATGAAGGGAGTAGAAAATCTCCCATATGAGGAAAGGCTGAAAGAGCTGGGTCTCTCTAGCTTGGAGAAATGGAGACTGAGAGATGATTTCATTAATGGTTTTAAATACGTGAGGGGTGGGTGTCAGGAGGATGGAGCCAGGCTCTTCTCAATATCATCTAGAGACAGGACAAGGAGCAATGGGTGCAAGCTGGAACATAGGAGGTTCCATATGAGAAAGAGCTTCTTCCCAGTGAGGGTGATAGAGCGTTGGAACGGGCTGCCCAGGGGGGTTGTGGAATCTCTTTCTCTAGAAACATTTACAACCTGCTTGGATGTGTTCCTGTGTGACTTGGCAGGGCATTGGACTAGATGATCTTTCGAGGTCCCTTCCAATCCCTAATGTTCTGTGGTTCTGTAATTGAGAAAGGTTACAAGAGGCACCAGCCTCCTACAAATAGAATTTACTTATTTCTGGTTTTGTTTACGTTGTTGCTTACCTCAAAAGGGAATTTGAAGGATCTGTGCCAGGTTATGTGCACTGGAAAGCTCTGAAGCATGGCCATCAATCTGTATCTAAGCCAGGCAGTAATCAGCTATAAAATACATTACATAAGGAAGATTTTTCTCACACTAAGCCATCCTTAAATACTCTCAGAAAGCTAAAAATCTAAACACAGCTTTCCTCCACAAGTGTTCATCTCTTTATTCATGCATGCAGTTCTTACTTTGTGTTAAGGCAGACTTGAAAACCTCACACAGCCAGACAACTATAAGGTGATTATGCTAAACTTCTTGCTTGATGCCTTTCAGATCTGTCATTTAACTGCAGCTGTGAGAAACTGGCCATGTCTCAGTTAACAACTGTTCAAATTTGAACGTGTATTCGGTATTCAGAGAAACACACCGTGCCCAGAGTCACGCACAGCTGCACGGCCAGGTAGATGTACCTGAACAGACCTCGCTGTCTCAGGCTTTTTCTGTCCTGTTTCCAAAGCACTGATAAGTGAATATGGTCTTCATGGGAAGGAGAAAAAAAAAAGCCACCTGAACCCAGAAAGGAAACCTTTCACATCTGCATGGTCACCATAAGAAGCAGCTCCTTGCAGTGTGAGCTACATGCCACGAATCAAATTCACTTGAGGCTGGTGGGAGGTGCCAGACAGTGTTGGCATGGGCACACAGTTGTAGTATTTACAAATACTTTAAACAAGCAGACTGTCATGGCCAGAGCTTCTCTAGACTCAAGCTCTAATAAGGGAGTCAGTTATTTCACCAATCCCAATACACACGCTCAGGAGAAAGAGGAGGAGAGACATGTCACACAGAGGAAAGTATCGGGGTCACTTCATAGGATCTCATGTAGAACTCCAGGCAACAGTAGCATTTACCTGTGACTCTCTCATTTTTACTGACATAATGACGTCAGTATCATTTTCATGTAATGTTGAAACGTGAGTTAAGGAGCTACTGACCACTGAAATTTGAGCAGGTTAAAGCAAAGACTGTATTTCAGTAAGGGATCTTTAAATGAAACGTGCATGACTATAAGTAATTTACAACAATTGTGTATTTCATAGAATCATTGGGGAATGGAAGGGACCTATAAAGATCATCTAGTCACAGGAGGATCTAGCAGGATCACTGTGATTCCTTGTGCTATTAGAGTCACTGCAAAAAAGGTTGTGTGTAGGAAGCTAAGTCTAGGAGGAGGCGGTGTTTTTGTTGTAAATCTCACCAGGATTAAAGCCAGTGAAAATGCCTGCCATCTACCACTTTCAATGACACTTTGAAAACCATATCTGAAAAATATGATCTGAATATTTCGAGATATGCTGTTGGCGCGTTCCTGTGCTGCCGTGTTCCACACAGCAGTTCTAGAAGTTCAGGGAGCCAGAAGCAAGTAATCACACTCCACGTCGAACCTATGCACCTTTGCTTATTGGCTTACATACCAGAGTCTATTATTAAATGCAGAGCTAGTATCTCTGCCAAAAGCACAAGTGAACAATCTGTGACTGTGAAGACAAAGAATTCTGAAAGTTCGAGTTTCTATGGTAACGCTGAATTGGACAACCTGCTGCAAAAATGAGTTACTTCTCTATTCCTTTACGGTGAGAATGCTGGTGGAATAAACATGGACAATCACCCACAGCCTGTCTGATCAAGTATGTTTTGGCGTCACACACAGGTCTGTCAAGGCTAGCTTTGGGCACGTTTATAAAAGCAGAGTGCAAGAAACACAGTTGAACACGACACACTCTGTGTGTCACCCTCTCACGGAGGGCAAGTCAGCTTATCCACACGCGCCCTGCCCAGCACAGCACCTCTAGTTAACTGCGTAATCTCTACGCTGCTTTGCTTGCAATTTTGAAACAACCTCTTGCAAACCACCACAGTATTTACACCCTGTTCTTTTAATCTCACTTATTTCAGTCCTCAGGAGCACTGTTTCCAGGAAATGAGCAATGAGAAGTAGTTTGAGGGAAGTTTACCTGCACGTAAGTAGTTATTTCCTGCAACCGAGGTATGTTGCAGAGTAAACCCAGAACAAAAGACTCACTATCAGGTACTTTAAATCCAGATCTTGCATCACTGATTGATCTTCAGCAAGAAAAATGCCTCCATAGTCAAAGTTTTGCAAATGTTTCTAGAGAGATTCAGTTGGCAGTGTAAGACAGACATGGAAATATCTGAGGGCAATGAGCATCTGAATATGAAAAAAGCTTACTAGTGTGAACCCAAGGTGCACTATGGAAGTGCTGTCCTCTGTACACCTCTGCCCAGACTCTCTGGAAGTTTCTGCATGCTTGTCATCAAGACAGATCCAGAATTAGATTAAAACATCTTATACTCAATTTGCCTGGCCCTTCCCACATCTCACTTTTTCTGTGGGATCTTAAAGCCTATTCACTGGCCAGCATGCACTGCATCCCAGGATTTTCTACTTCTGTGTAAGTCTGGGAAAACTTTGAGCTTGAAACATATGAAGGAACATCACAGCCCATAGTAGAAGGTCCTGATATCAAGTCACATATCGGCTACTAATTCACAGCAGCTTTGCCCACTGTAACCAACACATAGTGACAGCTCATTATGATTAAATCCAAATCCTCATACAGTGGCATCTCTTTTGTCAGGATACCTTTGTTTCCAAACCACTGCGTCTGCACTGAGCAGCAGGACCTTGTGTTGCAGTAGAATCTCTGCTGTACAGTGCTATATCACAATTCTCTAAAACTACTGAGAAGTGATGTAATCCAGCAGTAAGACAGGGACCTTTAAGTCATGAAACATCATACCTGAGAGTGTTACACCTCCCACAAAAGCTAAGGCTTCTGCTGTACTGAGGCTTGACATCTCTGCGTCAGCCAAGGACCTGGCTCTCATCTGAAGTTCTCCCACTCCTTCTGAGAAGTGTCATCTGAAATCAGATGATGACTCCAAGAGCACCACCGCCTTGTCAGCAAACAAGCAATAGCCCAGCACCGTAACTCCTGCCAGTAACTGCTGAGAAGATTAACTTTTCCTGCAAATGGAGATTTTCATTAATTTTGGCAAGTCCCACAACATACAGAGAGTTGACCTTCAGTTTCTGCAAAAATTGTCCTTGTAGGCACAAAAGGACTAGCATCTACATTCATTATGTTGTGGAGCGAGAGAGGCAGGCCAGCGTATGGCCAAATCAACCACCCGTGCTGCACTGCTTGCCCGTAACAAGCCTCGCAGTCTATTCTAGAATAGTCTTCATGACATTTTCCAGTGAGGAAACAGAAATAATTACAAGTGGGCAGCTTGGGACGAACAGCGCTTCTCAGAACCAGGCTATGCCATGAGCACTGTGAATCCATCCTGCTTCCAAAACAAAACTTGGAGTAAGTGTAGAGAGTTGTTCTACGAAGTGCAAATCAACAATTCCATTGCATTGCATTGTCTGTAGTGGTTTTTATACTTATGAAATGGTAAACACTCCCACAACTCCTTGAAATGTCAGAGCTGTTAAGCATTAGATATATAGATTATATGGAGAGGCTGACTTACTTGTTTAGCAGTGTCAGCAATAGAAACCAGTTTTTTCCTTCATTATGTTAATTTTCTTTGGAACATGGGAGGTTCCACACCAAATTCTTCACCATGAGGATGGCGGAGCACTGGAACGGGCTGCCCAGGAAGGCTGTGGACTCTCCTTCTCTGAAGATGTTTAAAACCCACCTGGACGTGTTCCTGTGTGACTTGGTTTAGGTGGTCCTGCTCTGGTGGGAGGATTGGACTAGACAATTTTTCGAGGTCCTTTCCAATCCCTAAATCCCTGTGATACTGTGATCTGAGCATGGATATAACCCCACTTTACTACCCTCCTCTTTTCCTGTGCTTGACTGAATTCATATATTTTGTGTGGTGAGCGTAAAACCAACAACAATCTCAAAGAAAACCTGCTACAATCATTTCCAACCAGCTGAGTCTTGCGGTACAATGTATGGTTTCAAAAATAATGGTGTATTGTAAAACAAGAACTTTTTGAGAGACTCACTCATGTTTGGAGTTGCCCTGCAGTGTCATTTAGCTTCTCAGTACCTTTTCAAGTTCTTGCAGAAGAACAAGGATGATCAAAGGTACAGGACTGCATCAGCACCATGTGTAAAACAGACTAGCACTTTTCAGCCCAGAAAAAAGAGATGAGTGAAGAGGAACATGACAGGTGCCATCAGTGGCACATAACAGATAAAAAGATAACAAGGCATTCATTGTCTCTTTCAATAGAGTGAAGTATAAAGCAGGCAGATCCAAAATAAGCACGATTTTCAAAGTGTGTAGTTAAAACAGTACTCCTTGCCACAGGCAATTGTGCATCAAACTTTCAGAAGTATTCAAAAGGCAATTGAAGAAGTTGAAGAGATTTTAAATTCACCGTGGGCTATTAAGTAAAGGCACTTCTGCTGCTTAGTGGGACTCTGAACAGAAATTTCCTTTAGCTGTGAGAAAACTCCAGAGAAAAGAACCACAGCTCGTTTCCCTCTGCCCCTATACTTTTATCCACACACCAAATGCAGGTCATAGTGAGTGACAGAACACAGGACTAGATGCACACTTCATCTAATGCACTACAACCACTCCTGTGGAACAACTGCACGGAAAAGTACAATACCCTGCCTGGAAAATATATAAAGAATAAAATAACATGTTTTCATATCAGGAGCAGATTTTTCTGAGTGCCTTACAACCTCACTTGGAGCATGGAATAATACTGAAGCATACACAGATAAACAGCAACACACCTGATCTTCCTTAACCTGTCCTCATGTACACTCTGTATCAAGAAAGCTGGCTAGACACTTGGCAAACACTGGAGTAGGACAGTATTGGGTTAGACTACACGTAAGCACATTTTGGTTTGTTTTTACTGCCAAGTCAGTTTTCCTTCATGGCTCCTGGCTGCAAATGTCTGGATATGTTACTGAGTCATAGAATCATTAGGGATTGGAAGGGACCTCGAAAGATCATCTAGTCCAATCCCCCTGACACAGCAGGGTCACCTAGACCAAGTCACACAGGAACACATGCAGGCGGGTCTTAAACATCTCCAATGAAGGAGACTCCACAACACCCTAGGCACCCTCACTGTGAAGAAGTTCCTTCTGATATTTATGTGGAACCTCCTATGTTCCAGCTTACAACCATTGCCTCTTGTCCTATCACTAGATGACAATAAGAAGAGCCTGGCTCCATCCTTCTGACACCCACCACAGGTTGCAGGTGGAATTTGAATGACACCTAAGTTTAAGGCACAATCACTGCATGGCAACACATTTTTTTTTTCCTATGAAGTTAAATATTACCTATAACATACGTAACACAAAGTTTGCTGGAGGATCCACTGCTTGCTGTCAACACTCGACATCTTTCAAGTGGATAATATTTGGTTCTTCAGAAATAAAAACAGGGAACTGGCAGAACTGTTTTCACTTCATTGTGAAGGAAGTTGGGTCACAAGCCAAGCATCCCTTTATGCCTTAAAGAACTATCTAACATAACCATAAAGGGAATGAGGACTGCAGAAAGCCCAGATATTTTGGCTGAAGGACTCCTACTATCACAGAAACCTTCATGCTGGAAAAGGCCTTTGAAGTCAAGTCCAACTAATAACCCTATTCTACCAAGTCACTACCCAAGGGAATTCACCAGTGCAGATGTCACCTTAACAAGTTTTACCGTCATATGACGATATCAGAAGAAAACTTCCACAATACAGATAAAATATAAATGTACATTTATCTCTATTGTTCCATGGAGCAAGTTTTTCATGTAGGTGCCCAACTACAGAAAGTTATAGCAAATTATGTAGTAAATGGTGATGAATGTGCATCTGAAATATTCTCAATGTCAGATATTGAGACTGTGCACAGGTAAGTGATAAAACTATCAGACCTAATAAAGAAGCATTAGTTGAAGTTCCATGAGCCAAGCTGCACAGGAAGATAAATCATCATGAGCTATTGTTGGCTTGAAGAACATCTTTGAATTTATGAACTGTCCAGCTAGCACGTTTTTCAGGTTCACATAAATTGAAGATATTAGAAATGATAGACCTGCTCTTTACAAATGAGTGTGTTTGACTTAAAGCATCTCCCAAGAATTCTGATGAGAAGGAGGGAGTTTATTCTTATAAATACCCTGCATTGTAGAAAGACCTTAGGTTAAAATGGCTCCCTCAACATTTTTGGGCATAACAGAGTAAAAGAACTACCAGAAACTAGCTTATCTGCATTGCTGCTAGGAAGACAGAACACTTTAGAGCCCTGGAACAACTGCTCATCTCTGTCCTCACTCTTCTAATCTTTCCTGCAGTTTCTCCTCTTGCTTAATTAATATTTAGGAGTTGTGGGGTGAGGAGAAACCCATTCAAAGTTTAGGTTAGTGCATAAGACTACAGTCTAAAGAGTCCTTTGTGCTCTCTGACAACAAGCCAAAATGTAAAAACTTCAAACTAGTGTGTTTCTGGACAAAAAATAATGACCTTTCACGATCATACAGTGTGAAAGGATCAATCTCACCTTCTTAGTTAACAGATACCTGCAATAATTAGCACTGCTGGCCACTGTTTTTTTCCCCATTTCTACCTTCAAACAAGAGTAAAAGTCTGGGTCATTCAGAAGGAGAAACATGATCATATATCTCAGGTCTAGACCATTCAGCTGGAGGGGGATGTTCTGGGGACCCAACTTTGTACCAGTGACACTTTTCGTAATGATTTGCTCATGTAACAAAGATATTTTCCAGCCTTTGCTATAAGGGCTTTTGTAAAGAGTCTGAGCTAGTATCCTAACCACTAAGTCACAGGAATGCCAGTCTGAGGTAGGCAATAGCTTTCTCTTGAAATATTCCTTTCCAAGCCCGCCCAATCCTCTGTCTGCATGCACTCATGCATGTGTGTTCTCATGAATACAACATGAATAAGTTATTTTCACATTTTACAATCCCACGACTTTTATTTGCAGTTGATGGATAGCAAATCCCCATCTGTTTGTACACATTCTAGTGCATAAATACACAAACATGAAACAGGTTCCTACATAGATTTCTAAGTCCTAGAGAATTAAATATTTCCCTTCACAAATAACCTCATTTCCAAGGCTGCTGAAGTCAAACTAAGGTCATAAAACATACATTATTTATTTTCCCTATGCTTGCTAAACCTGATTTAATTTGTTTATAAAGGAAGAATTCAGATTTATTTACCTTTTGTTAAAAAAGGTCCTTCTGCTGCAGAATGTATTACCTTTAAATTGCAATCCTTTTCTCTAAAATGGAACCCAGGGAGAGGAAAACACTCCTCTGAGTTAACCACAGTCATATTTCATTTAGTGTTGGGCTTCATAATTGTATTTTCTACCTGTTATTAATTTGTAATTAAGAAGCAATGAGTAAAAATTATTGCAAGGTTTCATTTCTGCCCCAATTAACATTTTGAATTTTGCTTTGGGGTCTTCATTACAAATAAGTTGTCAAACTAAATGATGTGGCAAGTTATCTATATTTAGCAACCTACAATTTTAGCTTCTGGTTTACTGCTTGAAAACATGAGCAACTGACATCACTGCAGACAGAAGGAAAGAGGAATGAACTAATATAAAAACCCCCAACAGCACGCATTAATCTTCTGTGACTAAAACCCTCTGCCTGGCTGTCCCTTGAAAAAGGCAAAGATTTTCGAAGTGATTAAACCCAGAGGCAAGACTTTTTGCATATATTCTGAACAAAACCTCAAACCTCTCTAAACTTTAGGCTTTGGCTGGACCACATTTTTCATAGAGACAATCATGTACCTGCGTGGAAGTATTCCAGTTTCACCCCTTATCACTCAATATCTGATAATCTTGAAGCCTGGTTCTTAGAAATCCCAAAGTACGGTTCACACTGGAAGGGACCTTGAAAGATCATCTAAAGGCTTGCATTCACTGGGTTTCCTGGGACACTCTAACATTGGTCCTCAAAACACTATTCTGACTACTCTGCTACGATTTGTAGCGTTTTTCTCTTAGAAAGAAGAGCTCAGCACATGACTACTCTGGGTAGACAATACACACAACTTCCATGGGGCAACGTCTCACAGCAGCTTGCAAAACTGTGATCAGCTTTTACCTCATTTCTGGTCACAACTGTGTAATTGGAATGGACTGCTGAAGTACAGAAGAGAGAAAGAACAGCACAATGGAGAAAGGCAAAGGTAATAAATCAGAACAAAGACATGGTTGGTAAAATGTGGCCAGAAAGCAACAGATACCCAAGAAGCTCACAATCAGTGTAGAGGTTAACAGCAACTATTAAAACCTAAAATGACAGATTAAGACCTAGGGAAGTCAACACTACTCTGATTTGTCTCAAGTCGCTGAGTTCTACTCAAGCCTTGAATATCACATGTAGTGGATTAACAAAAGGCTACACTTGCACTTAACATTTTTCCAAACTGCTTAAATTATTTTGATGGTCAACGCAATTCCCATCAGAAATTTGCCTCCAGAACTAAATTTGACAGTCACTGTTTGAAATTCTCATCGCAGAACATTAGGGATTGGAAGGGACCTCAAAAGATCATCTAGTCCAATTCCCCTGCAAGAGCAGGATCACCTAGAAAGTGTTATAGAATCATTCAGGTTGGAAATGATCCTTGAGACCATCAAGCCTAACCAATAACCCCCCTTCCAAGTTCACCACTAAACCATTGCTAAGCATCACATCTGAATGATCTTTAAGCACATCCAGGGATGGTGACTCAACCATCTCCTCAGACAGTCTGTTGCCATTTCAGTTGCTCTTTCAGTGAGAAGGTTTTTTGTCATGAAACTGTTTATGTTGACGTAACTGCTTGTAGATACCAAGTAAGTTATTTCTCAAAACAGGTAGAAGTAAAAAGTTGTCATAAAAGCAGGAATAAATAAATATTGCTATTTATTTTGTAAAGTATTTTTAAAAGCATTTTTTAATGCTTTCAAATTTTTAATCATGTATAACAGAAGAAATGCACCACTTTCCTTGCCTTCCTGAATTTACCCTCAGAGAAGACAGAATGATAAAATCATTGCAGGTTGGAAAAGACCCTTGGGATTATAGAGTCCGACCATCAATCCTATTCTACAAATTCACCTCTAAACCTGATCCCCCAACACGACATCTAAGTGTCTTTTAAACTCATCCAGGGATGGTGCTTCAATCACCACCCTGGGTAGCCCATTCCAGTGCCTGACCACTCTTTCAGTGAAGATTTTTTCCTGATGTCCAATTTAAATCTACCCTGTTGGAGCTTGAAACCATTCCCTCTGATTCCATCACTAATTACCTGTGAGAAGAGACCAGCACCAACATCTACAATATCCTTCAGACAGTTCTAGAGAGCTAACTTATGCTGCATCCTGGACTTAATCTTTTGTATTTTACCACTACAGGTCTCATCAAGTGCTTGAAACAGAAACATAGACTTAATTATATTGTTGATGCTGGGGGAAACAAACCAACAAACCACAAATGGGGCAGCTTTATGGCTAGAGTCTGATGAAGGCTAAGGGAAGGCAATGATGTAACGTATCATAACGTCTGCCTGATGTCAAAGTGCTCTTGCCAACTCTGTGTCAAATGCCAGTTAACTATTCCAAGAGACTAAGTGAGGTCCTTTGAAACACAAACAAGGTATCTCCTGTCCATAGCCAGACATTGTAAAATGAATATGGTTGTTTTCCATGGTTAGCTCTCTGGACTAGTCTAGCTGCAATAACTTGAACATCTCTTCAGACTATGTTTGCAAGACTTTCAGGAATATACTACTACTGAGTGGCCCTTCCCCCAAAGATCCCAATGCCCCTGAAGAGCCACTTTCAAATAATGCATGTGTTTGGCCTTACTGCATGGCTGATTGAGTTTATACTTAATTAGACCTTTTCAAAGCCACATTAACTTCTACATAAATGAGTGAGATCAGGATGTCTGACCTTCAACAGAAGTGCCATAGCACAGCTTATGTCCACATGCCCAAATTCTCCTTTTACCTCTGAACTGTCAGACTGCATTACAATTCCCATGCAAACAGCACATGCTATGCCTTAAAAAGAGCACAAATGCTATCTGAGAGAGTTGTGTGTTAGCTGGCAAAGGACAAGGCTGCACCAGAGCGGGCTGAAGAGATTAGATCATCACAGGCCAGTGCCAGAATCTAGCATTCACTTGTTTTTTCCAGTTCAGATGTAGTTTATGAGACTCAAGAAATCTCATTATGAGGCATATGTATCTCTGGGTGTCTAAGCAGTGCACAGGTCACAAAGACAGAACCCCAGATGGCTCTCTACCTGAAGGCTGCACAACAAGACTGATTGTGAGACAAACTGTCGCTAACGTGGTTTGGTGATTTTGAAGTGATATCTCCATTACACCTGTTGGGGTGAGCAGTTTCCTTCTCCTTTGAACCAGTAGTGGTGTTCAGCAGTAAATCTAAGCTGCCATTGTGCACTTACTACTACACATCTCTAGGAAACTTCTGTTGAGCTAGAGAATGAGTTATTCATTTAGTACTTCTGTAATAAGGACACTTTCAGACTCTGTAGATACAGTGAGCAAAAGGGCATCACCCCGTGTTCTCATCACAGCTTTGAGAATACAGGTCAAAGATTTCCAGTTCTAGCACAGGAACAATGTCCAACTCATATCAGCCATCAGGACTGAGCTCTACATGTCTTAAGTTTACAGCTCTGTGACAACTGTGAGCCTGGCTAGATTATCCAGGCTATGCAAGTTATCACTCTGGAGTGGCAAATATGCATAAGCTCAAAACTTCATGAAGCAACATCTTCATAAGGAACCTACTTCCAAGACACAGTGTCAATTTCCAAAGGCTGTAAAAATACTGAAATACCTAGCATCTGCTACTTAATGCAATGGCAATGAAACTACAAGCAGATGCAGTTCAACAACCCCCAATGGTAGCCAAGTGCTCTAACAGCAAGGACGTGTGCATTCACAAGTCCAACTTCCATTCATTGCATTGTAAATCAAACTGGCAGGAATGTTGAGTTCTCATTTCTGTAGCACCAACTTCATCCAAACCAGGCTAAACCAAACCACAATTGCTACAAACAGGGGGATTGGATTAGATGATGTCTCGAGGTCCCTTCCAATCCCTAAGGAGTCTATGCTTTTCTGGACACACCAAAATTACTCTTTTTTGAACTCTGTCTCAGTACTCCAGACCGGGTTTTAGAAGAGGTCCAGGCTTCCAACCATACAACCCCGTCAGCTGGAGATTCACAGTAGACAGATGTTAGTAAGAACAACTATGTTTCTGCAAAATTCTGAGGGGGGTAATGATAGTGGCCTTAGCCTACAACAGAAAAAGCAGGTCAATAAGATTAATTACTATCTTAACATCAGTGCATTAACATCAGCAAAGATGCTTCAAGAGGTTAAATTTCTGCTTCATCTTATTACCATCAGGACAGCGAAGTCTAAATATCATTTTACAGATGAAAATGAAGATGCTCCACATATTCAACAATGTCAAATGCAATTCTAGGTTTCCTTCTTTTTGGTTGCCTGAACTAACAATTCAACTAAGTTACTCATGGTAACAAGCTGTACCTACATTGGTTTTTGTATTTATTTGATGCTCTCTAACAAACAGAGCAAACCACAACAAAAAAGTCTAATCAAATATATTACCTCATACAGATTATTTTACCCAGATGACAAAGAAATGAACATTTTACAATGAATTAAACATTAGATGCATTTCTCCTTTTAATTCAGCATCTGCTATCAGACTTGGTGAGACAAGAATCATCAGATACAAAAGCATTAGGAGGAAAATAATTATAATTAAGTTTCACATAGCCAGAAGCCAACACTTCATGACAGCACCAAAGAAATTTGATGTTAATGAGAAGGAACATCTTGTGAAATGGACAGTTTCACATTTTTTTTAAAAAAAGTAACTTTTCATTCTCAGCAAACAAGCAACAGTGAAAACACTATTTTCCAAGCTCTAAGGTCCTTCAAGGGCCCCATCCCTGGAGGTGTTTAAGTTCAGGCTGGATGGGGCTCTGGCCAGCCTGGTCTAGGGTGGGGTGTCCCTGCCCATGGTGGGGGGTTGGAACTGGATGATCAGGTGGTCCCTTCCAATCCTGAGTGATTCTGATTCTATAACTTCTCCAGTGAAGTGATCCTGCTGTGGCAGGGGGATTGGACTAGATGATCTTTCGGGGTCCCATCCCTTCCAATCCCTAATGAGTCTATATACCTATGGTTCCATTCCTCTGCTCTCCAAGCAAGACTACCAGATTATTCCTCTGGCATTAGATTACAATTTCAGATTTATTTTGCTTGTAGACATCACATTAAGAAATATGCAGTTCCACGTGGTAGCCGCCACGTCAGTTTGCAGATTTATTTCTTTGTTGGCTATTACTTTGAAGAGTTTTCATACTACTAGTGTACCTGTCTTACTCCAGAATGCTATCGCACACCACATATCCACAAACAACAGCCCCTATGACGAGCTGATGTTTGTGGATACGTGGCATGTAAGAGTACTACATGACCATCTCAGAGGGAATAACTTCTATAAGCATAGGCTCGGTATGAATTCTTGCTCCCTTAATGTTTTCACTCTAATGTCCAACATTCTGTGATTCAGCTACAATACATTGTTATCCTTACTGCTCATGGAGTTCTTTTAATTTTGGTTTCCATTATAGACATGTATTCTAACAAACTTTAGTTCCTAGATATCTTTTAGCATAGATAACAGTTTTGCCTTTGTCGTTCACCGCTGAAGCATTACATGAGTTTCAGTGAAGCTGGAAGGTTGTGAAATCAGCTGACAGACACTTCAGCACTGAGCAGGTTTTTCTAATTAAAATTTTAAAAACAAATTAAAGTGAAAAAATTCAATTAGCAGATACCAGAGAGACCTATAACAAACTGTTCAAGTGAATTGTCACACAAAAATACCTTTTATCTTTGGCTAGGTCATGCCTTTTTTTTCCTAGTGCTTATATCTCCCTGTCACCTGTCTCAAGAACATACAGCTGTACACCAGCAAAGAAAAACCCAGAAATAAATCAGTATAATTAATTTCCACAGTACTGAGTGAAGTTTCAACACTATCAGTATCTCTTGGACACATTCAGACCTAACAGACACGCTGTTCTTAATGTCAGGCTCTTAATGTTTAAACATCCTCTACACCACATGCAGGATGTATAAGGTAAACACTGTGCTACCAGACTACCCTGCCAGAAGGTCCTTGCATAAAGCTCAACTGGCCACTGCCAGTCCAAGTTAGATATATTCTCTCAGAAACTCATTGGATCAAACAAATTGCAGACAGTTTAATTTATCCTGAATATTGCATGTTGTGTCAACATGACAAACACTCCTCTACATTATGTAACTGGAGTGGAGTCAGTGAAACCAGCTGGAAAGGCACTTCTATGTCAAGCTTAAATCCCTCAGATCTGTTCCTCCCAGTTTCTTCCCCAGCGTTCAGTAATATTGGGAAACAACTGACAGAGATCTTTAATGATTGAAACAGAGCAGATGCCTTTTTAGGTACAGGGGGGAAAGAAGGAGGAGAGGTCAGAAAAAACATGATGAGAAATAAAACTCCTGAACTCCAGTTCTTTGCAAAATTGTATCGCAAGTATTTCTTGAACCCACTTTCAGGTACACAAGTAAAGGAAAAGCCACTACTAATGGGCAGTGTGGATTTAATATGGGTAAACTGCAACTAACACTTTGCCTTTTTATTTTGGATTCCCTACAGGCTGACATCACTCCACCCAGCTGGTCTGCAGATGAGCCAGATGACTTTAAGGTTATCAACCATTATTTCTTGCCTTATGATGTTCAGTAAGGCAGCCTTTTCTCATATGCACCATCCTTAGATTTAAATGAGTTCAATTTAAAAGGGTTTAGGGAGCAATAAAGGACTGTTAGACCCAAGTGAATATGCTCTTTTAAACACAGAAGCAGAACTCAAGACATGAGTACCACACCATCATTTTTATACAGGGAATGCCTCTGCTATTAGTCAGAAAAGCAGATGATTATTCTATGATGGACCTCAAAACAATGAGCAAGCAGGTGGGTATTTCTTATAGTTATCTTATCCTTTATCCCAACTCTAACAAAAACAACTCAGGGCAGCCATAAACATCACCTAGACACCTATTAAATTTTCACAAGAAAAAAGGATTTAGAGAAAACAAGATTAAGGCAGATCTTGTAAACAACAGAGATACTCTGTGTTTTTTGAGGAGATACAGATCATAGTAGTCAAGGTCCAGGTAAATCAGAATTATGTCAGCACTAGGAAAAAACTACTGTTATTTTTAGTGACTGCACAAAAAGAATACTCCACTACAGGGTACTCTAGAGAAAACTAGAACTATCAGAATAATAAGCACTAATAATAAGTGCTCTCAGCCCTCAGCCACTCGCATCAGGCTTGTTCCCTAGATTCTTTGCCAACCTTGTTGCTCTCCTTCAGAGCCACTCCAACATCTCAACATCCTTCTTGTATTGAGGTGCCCAGAACTGATCCCAGTATTCAAAGTGTGGTCTCACTAGTGTTAAATACAGGGGGGAATCACCTCCCTACTCTTGCTGGTCACACTATTTCTGATGTAAACCAGAACGTCACTGGGCTTCTTGATCACTTGAACATGCTGCTGGCTCATACTCAGCTGCTGTTAACCAACAACCCCATGTCCTTTTCCACCATAATACTATGCCCTGGGGAATACTCCTTGTGACTGGATGCCGCTTGGCTTTAACTCACAATTCTTTGGGGCCAGCCAAAATTTAGAAAATTCACATTTTCTCCTACAAAAGCAAATTGATATTTTTTTTTTGAAAGTAAACACTTACATATGCACTTCTAAATGAAATAACTTTTCTTCTTCCTCCCCAGCAGTATCCCCAAGCTCTAAAAACTAGCTTGGTGAGCTGCTCTGTATTATATAGGGACACAGACTTCTCCTGCTTCCAGCAGGCCTTACTTGCCAATTAGCCCTTAATTAAAATGAGCTGCAGCTGGTTAGAGACACTCCCCTCTCCCCAACCCCAGCGCCCAGTTTCTAATTTCAGAACTAATAAAAATTCCCACATGCCAGCCTGGCCTGGGTGCTTTACTTGAGAGAGTGTATTCAGCATTTCTTTGGTGTTCCTTCCTCTCCTGTTTGTCTTCTAAATGAATAATTTTAAGAATAGCTTTCTCTTGTGGAATTGTTTTCACGGCTTTGGGGAGGTTGCTGTTGGAC
>VXBP01009184.1:126851-150058 GCA_013400115.1 Rhinopomastus cyanomelas
CCATTTGTTCTTTGTTGTTTAGGAAGTATTGTGGCTGCCTGTTTATTTAGTCTATTTTCCCCCTAGCTTGGAAACTTAAATTTAAGTTGTTGACTTGATGAGGTTTTAGAATTGAACAGACTGAAAGGCTGACAATAAAGGACAGTGCAGATGCCTTGCGTACTTCCTGACACTGCTGCCAATGCATTTTAGCTGAGGCTCGTGATGCCATTCTGTCTTGCCGCTCCATTGAACCAAGCTCCATTTGGTTCTAGAGATGAAGACAAACATGTACAAAGGATAAGGCTAAAGCTCTCAAACTCAATTTCACCTCCCCTGGAATGTACAGGCCTGCAAGGATGACAAGGCTGCATACTTAACTCTCTGCATGACTATGTCTCACCACTTTTCTGAATACATAGCACTGAACAGACTTCAGCTGCTTTTTTGTGTTTCTGAATCACCCTCCCAAAAGTTAATCTGGTGATAGCCAAAACCCACACTAAACTCTCCAAGCAGTGATTTGAAATACAATACCAACCAGATAGTGTGTCCAAGAAGAATATTAAAGAAAAAAATTAAAGGAAAAAATGAGGTGAAAAAAAGACTCTGAATTTGTTTACTTAGTATTGTGAGAGCAACTTGAAGACATTACTTTCTTCTATTAAAACCCATAAATATCTACTTAAATATAATCAATAAAAGAATGCAGTCCATGAAGTATGAGAGGCAAACGATGAAGAGACAAATAGTGGCTGCCTTTTCTCATTCTCTCCAGAGGAGTAGATGTTAAGTGGCACGTAATACTGAAAAGTCTCCTCTGTTAATGCATTAGCAACATGGCCAACTCCTGTCAGGTCTTAAAGGATGATTCTAGTCTGTGGAGCATGCAGCAAAGGGCAGCTGCAAATATGTCTTTGTTAGTACAATTTTGCATGAGCTGTGGTCTGGGCAGACACCATGTTCTTATCAGGAGGATTATAAACCTTTCCACTTAGCCTGCAAGCTTTATAAGGGCCAACGGAGGATCTATGGTCTATAAAACTCTTAGCCATATACAACAGCAGGTAAGTAACGGTTGTTCTGTATTGGTTTCAAGTATCTCCTGTCAATATTACTGTGCAAAGTGGATCACCACCACTGAGGTATCTGATTCAATGACCATTGTCCTAATTGGTCTTGAGTTATCATGTTCCTTCACTTAACTTCTTGGCTTGTGAAACTGTGTAGCTGGTTTAGTTGTGGACAGACAGGACCTTATGCTGTGATCACGGTGCAACTACTTCATCTTTGGCAAACCCTAGAGCTGGTGTATGATGGCTGAGGTACAACTCTGTAGACTTCCTGCTGTTTCAAGAGGTTCCAGAATGGTTTTTTGTTGACCCTTGGAGGATCTAGATACAGACTATGATTTTATTTCACCAGATTTTCTGTTGTACAACAATGCATGTCTTTCTCTCCCAGAGAAAACTCGGGTTTGGGGTTGGTTTCCTCCCTGCCCTTCAAATATGAACCAGAAGTTCCTCTACACAATTCATTAGACTAGTTTAAATGAATTTTGAAATCTTTGGTCACAAAGTCAGTTGTTCAATTTAAATATTAGGATTAAAAATGTGTTACGTCATTTCATAGGAACACAAAGAAAGAAAACTTTCTTCATCCTTAAAATATAAAAGACCAGTTTTTCATTAAAAACAGTTAGTAAGAGGTTTTATAAACCCTTTCACATTCAGTGCATTTCTAACCTTCTCTCATAAGTACCATCCACCATTTTATCTTTATTCATGTTAATTTACTCAGGCCTCCTTGCTTTTCCACTCCATTCCTTTCTCCTCCAGAAAGAGACCCTCGGGTATCTCAGGGTACTGCCATGTTAATCTCCTTAGACGACTGCAGTGCATTGGCCTTTCTCCTTCATACTTTTTATGTGGGTGAAAGTAAAATGCCACAAATACATAAACTTTGAAGGGGTGAAAGCAAAAGGAGAGAGGAAGTAATAAAGACAGTTAAATAACAGCACAAGCTTTATGGGGAAAGTAAGAAGCTGTTTTTTCTATTCTTGCATTGAGAGGAATAAAATGCAATGTATGTTTCCTGCATTTATCCTCAAATGCGTTAAAGGATGCCCATCTTCATTCACAATGGTGAAAGCTTAGACATTTAAGCTAAACTGAGGCAAGATGAATCTCAAAACAAATGCTCTTCTTGAAAGTGGATGGCATAGTAGCCACCAGACAACAACATCTTCTCAACACACTGTTTTTCCAGTATCTGCATAGTGTACCAGCCATGAGAACATACCTGCATAGTTCACCAACCTGCATTAGAAACCCCCTGTTGAGGAAGGAAATCTGAACAATTTAACACTAATGAAAACTAAACAACATTAAGGCTTGATAAATACTTATTTCACCATGTGTGTTTCCATCTACAAATCTCCTTAATTCATGAAAACGGAATAAAAATTATAAATAGTAAAAACTTATTTTAGAACATGTTTGCAGAAGAACCTAATTTTAAAGAAACTGCAAGCTAAGGGATGCATTCAGGTAGAGACTGTTTCATGAGGCAACACCAACTGCCTTTCTCTTTTCAATTAGTTTTCCAAGTAAATACAATGCACTTTGGTTTTTGTTTTGCAGAGAATATATTGCACCTGCTTTTAATCTTCAAAATTCCCAGTTTCACCTTCTCAGATGACTGTCAGCTGTGGTGACTCACTGCTGTAATTTCCATACCTCATGAGATTTTACTTTGAATCCAAAGTGAAACAATTAAATTGCATCTATAGGCAGTTGTTTTTGTCAGTGGTAGCACTGCAGTGCATCTCCCCCAGCCCCTCAAGAGATATTCAAAGGTCATCTTAATTTAAAAGTTCCACAGTAATGGAAATCCCAGTTCTTTACACTTAGGGATGCTACAAATGTTATTCCTTCATGTGCTGCATTTTTTCTGTGATCTTTCTTCTTTCCTTTTATAGTGGATAGTAGCGATAAATTCACTGAGATATGTTTAATATCACCTTCCAAACATACTTTTGTAAGAGGAAATTGAACACTTTGTGGGTAGTCAATGTCCGATTGCCGTTTTGCCCTTCCATGTAAATATCAAGCACGCTGAGGAACTCGGTCTGTTCCTTTTCTTTCCCAGAGACTGTTCTTTCACTACAAACAAATGCAGTCCATTGAATGACAGATCCTGCCAAGATGCAGTGGGAAGTAATTGAAAATTCAGCAGCCTTCATCAAGCAACAGCAGCACCTTCCTTTTCTTCCAAAAACGTCCTTCCAAAAGTCAATCCTGAATTTTTATGATGTTAAACATAAACCTTCCATCGGCAGTTGACAGTTTTCTTCATGTTCTGTCTCTCTAAAGGAAATGATAGAAGGAAAAGGACATATATGGATTTAGCTACTTATTTGAAACGCATTATGAGTAAGTTAGAAGAAGAACTTGATCCTGTGAGAAAACACAGAATGCGCAATAACCAGAAATGTTTCATCCAGCAGATGATTAAACTTCCCATTGCAAGGGAGTGGAGTAAGATGTTACAATCAATTTTAGGATTTGCACAACTGAAATAAAAATTTGTTATGGGAAAAGAATAAATTTCTTCCATTTTTCTCCAACACTCTGCACTCCAGGCAGTGAGCTAGAAAACACAGGAAGATGTAAGACTGCCCTGCAGCTCCATCAAGTTTGGTCTCATATTGCTTCCCTGTAAATGACTGTGGAGGTAAAGGGCAGTGAACGATCAGCTCAGAAAATGACTAAATTCACTTTGCATGTCCAGAGGTAAATAATTTTTAAAAGACAATGAAAAATAACAAAAGTAATGAGATCCTATGCTCATTTGTTCAGCCACACATGTAATGAAAAGTAGCTAAGTGTAGTATGGGGGAAATAAGGAAAGAAAACAAGTCTAAGTATCTGCTGCAAAAGTAGCTTGGTTGTGTTGATTTATGTCCAGAGGCAGTCACTCTAAAATCCACAGAGCTGTAAATCAGAGGAAAGCACCAAAGTCTTTATGCACAGGCGTTTCAGTTGTTAATATTATGGCTACAAGAACCCAGCGTATTTCAGTATATTTTAACAAATTCTGAGTATCTGTTCAATGGAGGGATCTGTTCTGGCACTGATTACAGAGCAAAGTTAGACATTAAGCAGTAAGGTGAATAGAATGTTAGAAGAAAAACTTCCTGATGGAGGTAACAATTTCTTTCTGAAGACTGCTGATGTGCAGCACTGTGGTATTGCAGGGAAGGTACTCTAAGAAGGCTTGAGGTTCAAGTGCTTTTGGGGTTTGAGTCATCACAGATTTGGGGATCAAAACATTTTACACACACTAGAAGTGAAGATGTGATGCATCACGTACTTTCTTTAGAGGATAACATCAGTACTTTGTGGGAAAGGCTGGCCGTCTCCAGCCTATTGCATTGTGGAGAAAGTCAAACCTATCTCTTTATACTTACAGTGCCGTTAAAATGTGTCCCAATTGGGAAATGTGTCCCAATGTTTACTTAAGAGTAAAGTTTCACACGAGTTAAAACATTACACAATTTTATGATGTGTTGTAAATATTGTAAAATATAGGTGTAATATTTTGTTTTCCAAGGACAATGTAGTGTTATTGTAAGGAAATGGTGTTGGCAAGGCTGAATAATCTTTGCTACTGCTGTGAGTGCATTTGGATTTGGGGATTCTTTTCTTGCTGTTACTTTACCCAGGCTAATCTACTTTCCCTAAGTCACAGCTATTCTACCAAAAAATCTATTTCTGAAATATATATTCTCAATACAAACCATGGAAACTCATTCAAAATCTTGGAAACATTTGTCAACCTACTGGAAACTGGCAAACGCCTTCCGTGTTTTGTAGGAATTCAAATGCACTCAAGTACTCATTTGCAGCAAGCTGTCTTGTGCCCTTCACTACAGCGTGGATCACTTGCCATTTGGTACAGAAAAGGTAATAAATGAAAACACAACTCTTTGATGATTACTGATTCAGGTCATACCAAGCCTATCAGGATACTGGGAAAAAAAGGTTGATGCTTTGGCTTAAGTACATCAGAAGCACCATTACCAAGGTCAGAGTGATAATATTTAAAGTGGTTTCTCTCAGTAATGGACAAGAAAATAGGATACAAGGAAAGACAGGAGAGACAGGGAGTGGTAGGTGGTGCTACTTAAAGAATGGATGTCAGGCAGAAAGTAACATCCTTCCTCAAGGATGTTTTTGACAGCAATAGATGGACCCAGAACAAATAGAGAATTTTAAGAAGAGCTTGTTTGATGGTTCTCCTTTCAAAACTCTTAATAGCACACACAGGCTAAGAAAATAATCCTAAGCAGACGGCACAACTGAAAAGACCGCAGACATTGGAACCATTGAGAGAGAAGAACAACAGAACAAAGTGAGAGAAAAAGACATACAGTCATAAGTCTGCCTAGACTGAACAGGCATTAAAAATCTAGGAGTGTTTTTTGTTTCCCACCTCTCTGAAAGCTAAGGCATTGATTACCTGGCAATGTTTTAATTTCTGAAACATTAAATAAAGAATAGAAATATAAGGGGGGGTTTGACAGCAAATTTACCAAATTTTTTTAAACAGCTTTGAAGAGAAGATACAGACTTGGCTTAATAATCAAGCGGAAATTCCTAAGTCTTAACCTTTGACCCACTGCAATCTTGTTGTGCTAAGAAAGGTGTTGAAAAACTTTTCATATAAGAGACATTCCATAAGGAAAGTAATGTATTTCTAGCAAAATGCATTTAATGAGGAAAGATTCCTTCTTCCTTTAGAAACTGTGCCCGCATGACTCCAGTGAGTAAGTCAGTCTCTCAATTTCACTTCCTTGTCTGTGTGATGTTTTGTTTCCCTTCTAATAAATATTTCAAAGCACAGATTTGCAGAGGATTTTTCCCATCAACTTTAATTATTAAATCAAGTAATGTAGATGAGTAAAAGAGAAAAGATAAACTTTATACAGAACAATCTTCACAGAAAATGCACATGGACATTTTCTGAGACTAAGACTATGTGCTCCTAATAAATACCTGTATATTTATTTTTCTCTCCTTCAATTATGCATTGGCTGCCACAGTCTATAAACTTAAAGAAAACTTGCTTCCTAAAATATTTATGACAAGTCTGAAATATTAATAGCAACAGTAACTTAATTCAAATGAAAAAGAAATGTATTTACTGTATGCTCTTTTTTGTGATGCTACACAGAACTTCTGCATACTGATTTTAAAGTGCATTTAAAACTAATGGCAGTGTTACTACATCCCACAGAAAGTGTGAATGACTGGGCATAGAATCATAGAATCATTAGGGATTGGAAGGGACCTCGAAAGATCATGATCAAAGATACTTCAGTGAAACTGATCTCCTTATCTTTGGGGTTACTTCATGATCTTGCTGAAATAACCAGGTGAAGTGGTTGTCATGAATATTCAGTATTTGTTCTAATATCAATGTAAACTGCTGAAAATGCAGAAGAATCAAATCATAGCAGGGAAAAAACTAACTACTGGTGACTAGACATCACTAGCCACTACACAAGAAAGCAAGGTATATCTCCATCCTTTTTCTGGAGGACAAGTTGTATGCATTGTTAAAAAACAGAGTATTTTCAAACAAATTGTAGGAAAACGTACATAGAAATGGTTAGCAAATTTATCAGGGAGGTCTCATAAGTGTTTAAATGGATTAGAAAGGGATTTTGCAAATTTTATCTAGAATTGTGCTTCTGACTGTAAGCACAACTGCATGCATAAAGGAGTATTCAGAAAGTCCATAACCTGGACTTTGCATGATTGCAAAGAGCTTCTCCCCAGAAAAGAGTGTGCCTGCATAAACCTCTTTCTTTTATAATCCAAGCACCTCCTGTGGCCACGCAGTGCATTTGATTAGGAAAAAACTTTATCCTGCCTCAGCATGACAATTCTTTGGATGTTTTTGGGAGAAAACAAGATTTTAGTACCTCAGGCCTTTATTTATGCTCCAGACTTAAGGTTGAGCATATGATTAAGTTATTTGCTGATTTGGTGCTTTTGCATTTCATTCTCCAAATAATAGATTGCAGTGCTCTTAGCAGGTTCCCATGACAAGAGCACAGATAGTTTAGAGGAGCACTCCCTCATTTCCCTTGGTTTACCACTTCTGACAGGTGAACTTTTAGCTCTCTGAGGTAAGGAATGATTATTTGAAACTTTTGAGGTAAAATGTAAAGAGCAGTAAGACCACATCCAATTAAAAATTAATTCCCTCATAATGTTAACTTACAGGTCACTCATCTTTTTAAGAAGCCATAAATAATGTATTCATTGCTAATTATCTGCATCCACTTTATCATTACATCTCCTACTTAATGAGCAACATGAGAGTAGTATGGTAATTTAAAATGATATGACTTGTCAAAAAAATAATCAATTAAAGAAATTCTCTTCAAGTGGCTCTAATAAAATTCAGGACAGGACTGCACTAGAACAAAATTGGACTTCCTATCCTGTGGGTATTTTTCAGAGTTTCAAATTCTTCTGTCCCAAACTGACACAAAAAGAGTAAATCTGGGTTTTTTAAGAAAGGCAAAGGCACGTCAGTTTGTATCAGTCATTCTGTAATTCCTTATTGCTTATACTTCAGGTGTCTCCTGCAGTGTGCAGTCTGTAGATTAGATTAGGAAGAGCTTCTAGTATACTAATCCTTAGGTTGCTGAAAGAGAAAATTAGATTTTTCTTTTATAAAGAGTTTTGAAGGGTGAAAGATCCTCCCCACAGTTGCATGATGTGACTCCTGGTAGCCTAGGGGAGTGAGCAGTGCTGAATGGTTTTGAACATGGCCATGGCTCCCATCCTGAGTATCTGTGTGAGGCACAAGATCCCTCACTTTAATACACTGCAGGTGTGTATTAAAAACTTGAAACAAGCTACATAAAGGACAGGATTAATCTCATATAGTCTCAGCTAACTGGATTTCATCAGACATATTCAGTACGACAGGGAAGCAGCCAGATAGTTGATATAGACACCTCTGCACTGATTTCTAAAATAAGGCAATATGACTCCTACCACAAAAGTCTTGAGCTATTCAGCATATATATCTTCCAGCTTTTATATCTTCCACTCCTTCAGGAATGCAGATATGAGTACAACATTTTATCGTGTTCCTCAAGACTTCTTACAAACTTTGCACCTATTTACAAAACTAGGGCCATGATTTTCAGGCACTGGAAATGCAGATTTTTTTCTTGATTTATAGTCTTAAAAACTGAGGATTAAACATCTTATCAGTTGAAATCACTGATCATGTCACCATACTTAAGATTTTCCAAAAAAAAAAGCTCCTAATTGAAGCTACAGGTTAAAGTCATATCCACAGTCAATGGTAAAAGAAAGACAACTCTGTATCTTAAGGCAGTTTGTTTGGAAACCTGATTTAGGATACCCACTGGAGGGACTCATCTTTCTGAAGTCATTAGCCTTGAATGAAACATACATATATTGAACAGGGGAACTAAGTTGTTAACACGAAAGTTGACCTGTGTAAGTTATAAAGCAGGAGTGGAAAATGAAGGAGCACAAAGGTATACAAAGATCGTGGAGTTCCAATATGACTTGGTCAGTGTTTAGTTTTAAATTCTCATGGCAAATTAATATGAATTAACTTCAATTCTTAAAAGGTTGGTCTGATAAAACAATCTTCTCATCTATAATGAAAGGATCAGTCTAGAGAATGTACAGTACAAGGGGCAAGCTTAGAAAAGTAGAGAAATAGAGCAGCTGTCTTTAGAAAGTCATAATTTTAATAATTTTCCATGTACATTCTTTATCTTGCTCAAACAAACTTAATTCACATTTGAAGCAGATCATCATGATGATGTGTACCTTTGCACCATGAGCACTCAGATTCGAATTTGCAACAGATTAGATGGAAACCTCTTGCTTTTAGGCCCTATTTACCTTCAGGTCTTCCAGTGTTTGGTTCCGTTTCAGTTCATGGTTGATTGACCATGAAGCTCTTGGGACAGTTTTACACTAAAATATATTTTGGTTCTAGCTCACCTCCAGAGTTTCTGCCTGGACAGACTCCTGTGGGCTCTCATAGTCCGCCTGCAGCATCCCTAATGGCACTGGGAGTTGTAAGCCTGCAACAAGGCAAGAAAAACACATGATGTGGTAGTTTAAAAGGTTTGAAAAGTTGGTGCTTTTTCTCTCTTCACTAAAAGATAATATTTTCACTAATCTAGAAGTAACTACCCCTAAGACCAATAAACAAACATATAATTCTGAACATTTTGAATTAATTTTCAAGACAATCAGATACCTATTTCCACCAGCACTGAGGTTTTTGCATTTCTGACTTGAAATACTTTTAAATAGTATTATGAAATTAAAGCGAGACCTTGATGGTTTTAAAATAACTCTTACACCACACAAATCTTTCAAGCTATTAGCTTGTCAGATAAATTTAGTTCTGTGGCCCATGTTGTACTGGTCTCAACTCCTCAGACACAGTTCTAGCATCAGGTACTGCACACTTAATAATTTCATGTAAGTTAACAAAGAAAAAGGCAAACACACCTTTAAAGAGAGTTCTTTAATTCATTTTAGGGGTTTTTTTAAATTAAAAAAGACACATTAATGATGAATGCCTTTTAGACTCCCACTGTTCTCAGAAGAAAATACAAAGAAGTGCAAAGTCACCATGCATAGCTCAAATGCTAATTCTGAAAAGAAATATTAATCAATTTATATTGTCAACATAAGTGATGTTCTATTAATTCACGGTAATACCTGTACATCCATATTCTTCTATCGCCCTGGGACAAAGCTGAGATTGTTTTAAAGCTTTGAAATTAGGTTTTTACTTCGTAATCATACATTTTCCCTCTTCTTCAATTTATGGTCCCCTCATTTTTTCAGATGTGTATCATCCAATAGTGGATTGGAAGTGTCACACTGTGGATTTCCTTTTCTGTACCTACTTGTTACAAAGCCCTTTCAAGAAATCCACTAATTCCTAGCAGTTGTTACGTGTTAGCTGTAAACACTGCTTTAGATAACTCGATTTACCATCTTTAGCCTTAACTCTGAATTTCCATTTCTATCTATTTCCTGGTTCATGTTACCTGTAAAGAAAATCACTTGTGAAATTGTCTCTAGAAAAGCATTTGTGTTCAGTGTCTGCTGAAAAAAAAATCATTCACAAAACATAATGTAGGTTAAAATGTCTATCAATCCTAAAGTGTATTTTCTAGACTTAGCTTATACTCTGGATAACAGCAAGTTAAAGACCTGCATACACAGCATAAGCAATGAAAATGCTGTGAGGACTACAGAGATGAGCTCAAAATTTGGAGAATTCCTTAGAAGTTAGAAAAAGGAATTAAAAAACCCTGAATATATTGATTTAATTTTTAAAGTTTAAGGTTTGAGATTGGAGTCTTGCAGGAAAGGTTAGAAGTTGCTACTTCTTATCTTTTCACATCTCTGGATATTTGTACGTTAAGATCATCATGGGTACAAAACATCCGACTCAGTGCTTAGAAAGAGGAATACTTAATACATTCAAGAAATGTGGACAAAGTCTGTCTTTCTTCTCCTAGACCTCTGAATAAATACCCAGGAGACATTTCTACAATGTTTGTGGGCTTCTTTTCCCCATTCAACTGGTGTTCATGGTGGATGAAATACCCCAGTAAACAGATCTTTAATGACAACAATGTGAGAATGAAGGTATGAACGTCTTGTCAATCGTCCATCTGGTTTTTGTCCTGGTTCTAAAAGGACAAAAACCAGAAAACGAGAAGCACAGAGAAAACATACTGATCTGTTAAAACATTAAAAATGGTTTCATGTGCTTAAAAAACCCCTCAAATCTAACTACTTAATCAAAATGTAAAAAAATCAGCATGTCAGACCTGGTCATACTTTTAAACTTTCTCACAGTGCTTGGTCTTCCTTTGCTTTACTCAAACAGCACAGTTTCAAAGAATTCAAAAAATGTGTAATCTGCTTTGACTTCATTGGAATATGGCTCTACTGACATCTCTGCAGCCAAGCCTAGAAGGAAAGCCACCTCAGTAGCTCCATACTATGAATCAAGAGATGACACTGGAGAAGTGGCTTTCTCTCGGTCCCACTGCAAAGCAGTGGCTGAGCTGAGAAGAGAGCTGCAAGTTCTGTTCAGTGTCAGCTGCTCAGTTTTGTTCAGCTCAACCCTTCCTCATTACTGCGAACACTTCATTGCAACTGTAGTTCATTTGAGTGCATCAGCTAACCTTCAGTACTTCCACCAGTCATTTTTTTATGTTCTTCAATGTGCTGAAATGGTGTGAGAGGTACATCGCTCATGCCATTTCGCTACCTTTCAAACTCAGATTTATGATGCTCTTACCTAGATGACATTGTAACTATCATTTGCACAGCGGCAGACTGTTTTTATAGCTCTATGCACACTTTGGTGTGTATCTCCTCAGCATGAGAGCAGCACCGAACAGCTGATCTATATTTTCACCAACACACCGAAAAATTCCTCATAGGCTAGAGCTTAGTCTTACTAAATTACCAATTAAGATAATTCTTTTGAGGCTGGAGAAGAGCATGCTCTGAGGAGATCCTATCACAGCCTTCCAGGATCTGGAGGGGCTTACAGGAAAGACAGAGACGGACTTTTTATGAGGGACTGTAGTGGTAGGACAAGGGGAATAGTTTCAAGCTAAAAGACAGCAGATTTAAACGAGATCTTGGGAAGAAAGTCCTCCCTGTGAGGGTGCTGAGGCACTGGAAGAGGCTGCCTAGGGAGGTCATGGCTGTTCCATCCCTGAAAGTGTCCAAGGTCAGGCTGGATGGGGCTCTGGGCAACCTGGTCTGGGGAGAGGTATTCCAGACCATAGCAGGGGGTTGGAACAGGTCCCTTCCAGTGTGAGCCATTGCATGATTCTAGATCTCAATGTGGAGGACTGGGGATGGGGCTGACATTAAAAGTACAAAAGAAAAAGAGGTCTTGTTAGCATGGAAATATTCGGTCCATTGCTTTCCACACCAGCAATCACACACAGTGCTCAATTTGTCCTCAGCAGTGATCTCAGACAATGTCAAAACCTGATTATCTCACAGAGTACAGGGTTTATGATTGCTTTAGATTTTATTTCACAGAGAATGTTTAGATAATATCTGAGTCTTTAATTGAAAAATCTCAAAAGGGGATAAAGCAGAAACATGGCCAGGCAGGTTTTGAATGTGTCCAGTGAAGGTGACTCCACAGCCTCTCTGGGAAGCCTGTGCCAGTGCTCTCCTAACCTTGCTGTGAAAGAGATTGTCCTTATCTTTAAATGAAACTTCCTATGTTTCAGTTTGTGTCCAGTCCAGTGCTGGAAACTCTAAAACATAACTCCAAACTCTAGGTGTATCCTAAAAACTAACTTGCACTATCCTGATGGTAATTCAGGAACTGTCATTGTGTTTCCTGTATAAATTAGAAGAGGCAAGCTGTTTCACTGCACTAAAAACTACTGATAGCAATACATATTCTGATTTCCTGGAAAGACATGAACCGCCAGCTGGCTAGGATTCATTTCAGTGCTTGTGGAAGTGATAAAACTGACAATGCTACATGATTTTTCTTTTAAAGCAAAAAATTATTCTAACCTCTTCTAGTGAATTTATACCAAAACCTGCCTCCTAAATTACAATATGTAGGATGTAACATCATCAATCCTTTGATTAAAAATACTATGAAAATGTTCCACAGATTTAAAACATAATTTTGACCAGTGTGTTTCTAAGGTCAAGTGCAATTTGTCAGTAAATAAGCATGTCATTTCATCCACAGATAGCAGTGAGATTAAATTATAGCTAGAAAACATGATTATGAATAGTGTCTCTGTGAAAACTGGTGTCTTAGTTACTACTGATTCACTAGAATTCATATAGTTTATTACTATTTGGCTAAATAAGCAGATATCTGCTATGATGGTGACTTTCAAATGAAAGGAAGACAAACAGAATTAGCTGGAGAGGGTAAATGTCATCTTAACTACAAAGAACCCACTGAAAAGTCTTTGTTGGAAGCCACACCGCCAACCTCAAAGAGGTAAGTATTTGCAAAAATCACCTGCATACTTAATGTCATGTCATTACTAACATACAAGCCACAGTAGATCTTATGGTGATCACGTAACTCTAAAATCCAAACGAGCTCATCTTCGTTGTTTTGTGAGCATGCACTTTTCAGTTGTGATTGTCACTTTTACTTTTTCAGGCTGTGCACTAAATAGAACTTAATTTGCATTATCTTTTCTGAGAATTCACTTTTCCTGAGGTAGAGACTGCTAACAGAGCCTTTTCATTGTAATTTATCATATTTGATTTGCTAGATTGTTTTGGCTTTGAGGGCTCTTCATACTGCTTTCACCTTAAATAAACCTCACACTTTGAAGGTATTGATATTAAGCATGAGAGAGAAGAAGAAAGAATCGCCTCACAAAGGCAGTAAGTTCTCTGAACGAGCCAGTAGTAATTTCCCTCAGCTTTACCCTGTCTACTGAATTAATTGCAATAGAACAAGATATTATTGTGTCTATACCTGCTGTTCTAGGGAATAACGGTGCGTGCATAAAATCTCTACATTTTAAAGACTATTATAAAATCAGAAGAGGATTATCTGTAATCTAAGAATTACCTTCATTTTACTGCAGTTTGCTTTCTTTTCTACTGAATATGATGAAGAAAAAAAAGGAGGAAAAAAGAAATTTCACAATGAAAATCATCCACAAGAAACAGAAAGTTTTGGATAAACCTCAGCTGAGATATAAATCATTCTGTTCAGAAGCCAACAAGCTAAACTAAAAGAGTTTAAATGCAGGTATTCTCTTAAGCAACGGCTTCTAAACATGACTGTGACTAACTATCTATCCCAAAATTCACCACAGTCTCCTCACTATGTTCATTGAAATGATTTGTCATGACAGCCAGAGGTCTATAATGCATGATAATGTAAGTCATTCTGAGGGCCCTTGGCTCTAGAGGCAAAAGTTCTCATCTCAGAGTCCCTACAAGTCTTGTGGGACAGTAGTGTCAAATCTGAGGAACAGAATACCCTGTTGCTCACTGTGATTAAGGCAATCAATTTCCAGCCTCACCAAAAAATGTTAGATGTACAAGTACCCCCTCAATGTCCAAAAATCGGTTTTCATAGACTCACAGAATCAAAACTATTTGGGTTCTAAGACAGCTCAAGCTTGCTCTTAAACAAAGCCAGTGATGGAGCACTCATAGCCTCCCTGGGCAACCTGTTTCAATGTTTCACCATCCCCAGAGTAAATGTCTTCCTTCTATCTGATCTACATCTACCCTCTTTCAGTATTAAGCCATTGTCCTGTGACAATAATACAGGACAAGTACTAAGCTTGTCCTGTGAGTACAAGCCCTTGTAATTGTCTCTTCCCAGCTTTCTTGTAAGCTTCCTTCAGGTTCTGAAATGCCACAATAAGGTCTCTCTGGAGCCTTGCCTTCTCCAGGCTGTGCGACCCTAACTTTTTCAGCTTGTGCCCCCATAGGAGGGATTTTCCAGCCTTCTGATCCTCTTTATGGCTCTCCTCTGAACCTGCCCCAACAAGTTCACATCCTTCTTAATGCCATTGGAGTTCTAGACTGAAACTTGTTGTGCAACCTGCCTAGGTTGAGAAAAAAAACCCCACCAACTAACCCCCAAACAAAGAAAAGTTCAACCTCAATACATTATTATACACAAGGTAGGACTTCATTTTGGCTCAGTAAGAATATACATAAAGACTCCTCAAAGTCTGCTGGAGATTCACTCATCCCTCATTTCTGAGAACTACAGCCTAAACATATGTCAAGGAAACAGTAATGAGCCAAAACAAAATCTGTCCTCAGTTACCTTTCTTAGCACATGTATAGATTTTACAAGCATCTGAAAATAAGAGAACAGGCGTAACCCCATCCATGCATTGCAATACATACTGATGAGTTGAAATGTAATTTAATTTTAAAACCCTGACAAGACTGCATTTCTACAAAGGTTTTCAGTGTGTTTTCCAGCCCAGATACAACTAGAATGAAAACATTAATGTCTCTCAAGTGTTCGAACTTCCCACCTCCAACTTGTTTGATGCTCTCGTATCAGAAAATTTGGTGAGCAGCGGTTTTCCGTTCCCTTTAACTCCATGCCTCTCACGGTAACTCTATCATATCTCATGTCATTGCTTTTTGCTTAACTTTTTCTCCTAGAGAAATGCAGAAACAGCATTCTCATATCAAGACACACTTATAAAACCTAATCACCTTTCGTGTTTACAACTTTATGTCACTTTGCTGTGCACAATCTTTGTTGTGCTAAATATTTCTTATCAGACAGGTGTTCTTCTATGAAGATTGCAAGTCTCCTCACATGAAGTTTCAAAAGAGCATCATTTCAAAGATGTGGGGAAGTCTGGTCTATCCCTACTTGTACTGAGTATAGTATTCTGTGTGGGAGTTGAGTGGAGTAAGTACATTTTTGGATAACAGGTAGACTTCTGCATCGAAAAGGTCATCAGGCCCTGGAACAGGCTGCCCAGGGAAGTGGCTGAATCACCATCCCTGGACATGTTTAAAAGCCATATAGAGCTGGAGTTCAGAGACATGGTTAGTTTTGGCCTTGGTACAGTAAGGTTAATGGCTGGACTTTATCTTGAAGGTCTTTTCCAACCTGAAGAATTCTTTTGAGTCTATGAAGTAAGGTGTGTGGCTGTAGAGACCTGTGTGGCAACACCGCAGTCACCTTAAACCAGCACGAGCCCATGGTATCAATGAAATAAAATATTCTTACTTTTGAAAAACTCACCTGGGTCAAAACTAACACCTCCTTTCCCTTGATAAAAGTTAGTGCTAACCTGGGTTGCTGCATTGGCTGAAAAGCCACCTCTGCTATGGTAAACAGGAATGTAATTTGAATAATTACCCGTGAATCCGTTTATAGATTTCGCACTGGCGTGTGACTGTCAGGTTCATACATTTTGTTTACTCATTTGCTTCTCAGACAAGACTACTTGCATGCTTCAACCATTTCTATGCAAATGCTTTGCTGATGGATGGATGCCTCCTCAGGGAGTATAAGGCCTTTTATATCACTTTCATGGCTGGCTGCACAGCACACTTAGGAAATCCATACGTTCAGTGAATCAGCAAACAGGAAGGATTAGTTATTGCTACTAATTATTATTCGGATAAGTATTATTATTGCCACACTGATTACTAGAAAAAAATCCATAAAAGCAAGTATTCTGAAATAGTTATTTCAAAATGAAAAAAATTACAAATCCCACAAGAAGACAAATGCCAATGAATAAATTAAAATTAATTATTACCTTTGTTAGTTTGTCCTGCTTATGCTGAAAATCCATTACTATTGATTTGATATGAAAATTAATTTGAAATTCAAAATAAATTGAAATTCAATTAATTTCAATTAATTTGAAATCTACAAATACAGATGCAAAAAGGTAGAAAAGAGAGCAGATTAAATCCAGGGACCACAGAAGTCAGTAGAAGTCCTGAAGTAAATGTCAAAATTCTCCTGAAGGAGCTCAATATTTTACATGCAGAAAATCCAGAAGACCATGAATTTCCATGTATACACAGAGCTCACGCCTCTCCACAGTGCACTGGGAAAAAGAGGAAACATAAAGGGTTCCAGTTTCTACTGGTCTGGGGATTTTAAGAGGTGATAGAGCACTGTCACTAGCTTGAAAGCATGGTGGGTACTATTTTAAATTCAATATACTAGAAAAGATACTGAAGAAGCTAATTTTGCACGTGGGCTAAAAAAATGAAATGCCCTAGAAATCACCTGGAGTTTTCCTACTGACTTGGGACTAGAAATCAACATGCCCTCTCATGTGTAGTGAGATCATGGAAATAGAATCCAATTCCAAGTCCCAGATATTATTCTAGCCAGAGTGTGTACAAACTATGTTGAAAACAAACCTAAGGCCACAAAGACCTCATGTGGATTTGAAAGTCCATATTCAACACTCTGTGTCGATGTTATCCTCTGCAAGAAGAATTAAGGACGGTGAAAAAAATATTTTGACATATACACTAAAAGTATTTTGGGGTTTCACAGTTAATTATAGCTTGTTTTAAGTAGTTCTCCAGGAGTGTACACAAGCCTAAATATCCCATTATAGTTTAATTCTACAGCCATTAGAAGCAAATTGCTAATGAAAGCAGCGATGAAAAATGTGTACCATTAACAAAACCACACATAACATACCACTGTTATTTTCAAATATCATAGTAAAAAGATGACTCTCTGAGGATTTCAGTATTGCATTTAATAGCTTTTATATATTATCAGACCTTTAATTATGTGGGATTATGAAGGAGCTAGAAAAGGAAATTCATTTGTGTGCTATTTTAAATTATTCAGCGGACTTATTATAGGCTCATTCCTTCATCTGTTGCTTTACCATGTGGACCTTTTAGCCATAGACTTCAAATAATTTTCACTAAGGTATGACATTAACAAGGTTTTCAGACTCCAGTCTTCTAACCCTGTGATACCGACAAGCTACATTATCGTCTTCAGCCTCTTCCTGTTGGTAACACTCAGTGTAATAGCTGTGCAATACACCAACCTGATGGTGTTGGCATGAACCAAACAAATCTATCCACATCAAGTAAGAAATGCATATGCAGCTAATAAGCCCAGTGAATTCTTCCACTAGTCAAAAATTCTGCCAAACGTAGGCAGAGTTTTGCTTGTGTTTCTGAGATACAGCTGAAACTCCCACAGTGTGTGAAATTGAACTGGGGTGTTACTACTATGTCACTTAGATGCACATGAGTCTATGGGGCTGGATGTGATCCACCAAAGAGCATTGAGAGAGTTGGCAGAGTTCCTCACCAAACCCCTTTCCATCATTTATCAGCAGTCTTATTTAACTAATGAGGTCCTGGTGGACTGGAGATTAGCAAATGTGACACCTGTCTGCAGAAGGACTGGAAGGAGGATCCAAGGGAACGGGTCTGTAAGTCCAGCCTCCGTGCCAGAGAAGGTTACAGAGCAGACGACCTCGAGAGCCCCTGTACATCGGGACATTGTACATGCAGGACAATCAGATGATCATGGTGACGTGCTTAAAGGATGAGGGAAAGGCTGTGCATGTTGTCATGCTAGAATTTAGTAAAGTCTTTGATATGATTTCTCACAGCATTCTCATGGAGAAACTGGTTACTTGTGGCTTGGGTAGGTATACACTTCTCCAGAGAAATAAAAGCTGGAGAGCCCGATCCAAAGAATGGTGCTGAATGGAGTCAAATCCAATTGGCAGGCAGTCTCAAGTGATGACCCCAAGATTCAGTATTGAGGACACTCCTATTTAATATCTTTAATCAAGGATCTGAGTAAGAGGATTGAGTGCATCCTTGTTAACTTTGCAGATGACAACATGTTGGGGGGGTGTATTTATTTGTTTCAGGGTAGAGAAGCTCTACAGAGGAACCTGGATAGACTGGATTGATATGCTACCACCATTTGTATGAGGTTCAACAAGTGCAAGTACAAGATCTTGTACTTGGGTCATGAGAACCCTCTGCAACACCACAGGTTAGAGCAGAGTGCCTAAAAGACTCCTGGTGTAAAAGAACCTGAGATATTTGTTGAGAGCTGGCTGATTATGAGTCAGCAGTGTGCCCAGGTGGTGAAGAAGGCCAACATCATTCTGCCTTGTATCAGCAGTAGTACAGCCAGCAGGAGTACAGCACTAGGAGTAGGTAGGGATTGTACTTCTATACTCAGCACTGGTAAGGCCACATCTTAAATAACATGTCTAGTTTTGGGGCCCTCACTACAAGAAGAACACTGAGGTGCTGGAACATTTCCGAAGGAGGACAATAAAACTGATAGGAAGCACAGATCTAGAATACAGGTCCTATGAGAAGTGGCTGAGGAGCTAGGGAGAAAAGGAGACGGGAGTCTTTATTGCTCTCTACAACTCCTTGAAAGGAAGTAAAATTGACAGGATGACAGGAATCATCTTAAAGTTACACCAGGAAAAGTTAGGATAAATAGGAAAAACTTATTCCACTAAAGGGTGGAATAAATTTATTCCACTAAAGCACTGGAAGATTCCGCCCAGGAAAGCAGTAGGGTCACCATTCCTGGAGGTTGTTAAAGGACATGTAGATGTGGTACTGAGTGACATGATTTAGTGGTGACTTGGATGTGCTCGGTTAATGGCTGAACTTGATGATCTTAAAGGTCTCTTCCAACCATGCTCCTAATGCTTGACAGTCCTTCCAGAGGTCATAAGCAGGGGTTTGCTATTTCATTGTGATTGGAATGGGTATGACCAGACCAGACAGAGAATTTCTGGAGTTCTGTGAAAATGTTTGAAGCAACTCCTTGGCTTCACAGGTGAAAACTCGGTGTCTATGGAACCAAGAAAGATCTGCAAAGGGAATTTAAGAATCACAGTTCAGAGTTCTCCCAGGTCTTGGGAGAAGTCTTCCAATCATCTGGAGATATGTATGTCTGAGCTGATCATGCTACACTCCTTTTATGGTCAGTGGATGCATACAGACATGATGTATCTATATATGGTCCTTCACGTGAGCTAACTCGGTAACTTTTCTTTAAACAAAACAAACAGACAGATTTTAAAAATATTGAGTTTCCCATAAAAGCACTAAGCAGACCCAAACTGAAAAATATCTCTTTTGTCTGATGATGCCTGTTGGCAAAAAACGAAAGCACACATTTAAATTCCATGCTCTGTCAGAAAACAGCAAGAGGAAGGCCAGAAGGTATGATACTCTCACAGGAACCTTTGAGGTGGAGGAGCAGAAAATGAGGTAAGAATTACAAATAATTATCTTACGCCATTTCATGAACCTGAGCATGAAAAGTATTTAAAGGAGAAAACTGAAGTTGGATAGGCAAAAGGAAAATCTTATACTGATTTCAGTAATGCCATGGCACAGAAAAATAAAACAGTTCACAATTAAGTTGAGGAGCAGATAAGATGACACAATGTTATGTCTGATTTTTTACTTTGCCTATGCATGCACACAAAAAAAGCAATCAGCCAAGACAAAAAAGTATTTTTCACTTCATAATGAAGCATAGTTAGTTTATGAATTTATTTGCTTGCTAAATATTTTTGCTGATTAGCTACTTGAAACTTTATAGCAATTCTAATTTTACTTGGTCAGCTACTGTGAACAGTAATCCATCCCCTGACAGGAAGCTGTAAAATGGGGACCAAGAACTAAGTGCCTATAAACACTGAATTACTCACCTCCCTTTCAAGTATTCTGAATGAGTATTACTCTAAAATGTAAGTGAACAGTTTGAAGCTGCTCGGGTCTGTGGCATCTATTTCCCACCCATAGAGAAGTCCTACTTTGGCAACGAGTTTTCTAAATATGCTAAATATCAGCTTTCACCTGCTTTGACTGGACTGTCAGGACTACTGGCACTGGCCTTGTCCAATCTTCCATCTGCTCTCAAATGCCTGCTTAAATTTCTGAACGCTTCTTGCAGTCCTAATTTTCTTCACTTTTTCTGTACATGCTCCATCAACTTTAATTAAAATCTTAATAGTTGCATTTAGACATAAAGCTGCACTACAGTTTTATTTGCAGGCACAGTATTCTAACTCTTCAGAAAGCTTATGTGGGTCTTCCTGCCCCCCTACACTTCTTTTTTGCATACTCCACTGGTTTGCCTCTGGTTTGTTTGAATTCAGCTGATGAAGTGTGTGACTGTTCCACTAAGAGTGACTAGGAATTTTGTTTATGTGTAGGGAGCAGCATGTAACAGGTAGACACACACAGAGAATGAGCTGCACATTCATCTGTTTTGTCTTCTTTTAGTAATACTTTAACTGAAATTTCTGCTACAGGTACAAGGGTTGTGTTATTCCCATAGCATATCCAGACTGTCACCTGAGCTCTTGTGTTGTGCCTGATGGCAATGTCTTCTTCCCACCAACCACGACCTTGATCTCTTAGGTTAAAAACCATATTAAAATGACAACTCTCATCATTTTGGCCAAAGGGTCTTTACTGTGACTACAGACCTCTGAACACTCTTTAATCAATGTACAGCATCACAGATATCCTAATACAATTTGTCGATGGATTTCATACACACTAATAATTTTTTTTAACACAAATAGTATTTTCATTATTATCTACAAAGTTGAAAATAGAGATAGACCCAGCTAAGTTGTAATCATTCTGGTTTTACACCTGCTGCTGATTTCTAATTATCCAAGCTCATTAGTATCCTGTTATGCTAAAAATCTTGCTATGGCCAAAATAGAACATGCCATACATAAGAAGCCATGAACTTACTGTTAGTCAAATTAAAATCTGAACAATCTATTTAGTCCAAATCATGTAATTACATACGTAATTACAGGAACACTTAATGAATAATGTAGTTAAAATTGCACAAAGACCTTTTCATTGACACTGTCCCTTCACTCTGGTGTTGTGCTCAGTTTTCTAATGTTATTGGTACTTGTTATTGCAAACTAAAATTACACACAAATCCTTCCTCACAAGTTTATGGCTGAATAATTGTTACTACAGAGAAAAAACAAAGTCAGAGCAATTCAAGGTGAGCTCAGACATGTTCTGAGACCTTGCATTGTCAGCTCACGCAGAGCCTGAGATCTTGCACCACTAACAGTAAAACACTTGTTTGGATTTACTGGTCTATGATTCACATGAACTTTATACTTTTCTTCATGTCAAACTTATATAACAAGTCATCACATACTTACATCCTCCATTTTTCACCAGTTGCATTAGTTTAATACCAGCTGAGTTCAAACTTGCTTCTACTAACACCAGAGAGGACAACTAACCAGACATTTCTAATTGCCTTGTACAGCTAACGAGATGGATATGTTTACACCTTGTTGGCTTTGTATAGACAACAGACAACAACATAATGGTCCAGACCTTGTAGAGAGATACACATGACATCACTGCACATATCGCTTACAGATGCTCAGCAATACTCAGTGCATGTGTCCCAGCTACAATGATTGTATTTAAACATCTTAAATGAGTCAAATGACCACTCTAAAAAATGCCTATTTCTCTCACGTGAACTGAATAGCTCAGCTGCAGACATTCACATTGTGGAGATGTGATGAGTCCCTCCTAAACACCTAACTCTACCCTTCTTTTTCCTGAAGCTTATACTCTACTTCTGATTACAATTTAATATCCCTCAACAACATGCTGCTACAGAATGAAACAGACGGCTGACTATAGGCAAACGACTAAGTCCTTGTATTTGTTTGATTGCTGCCAAAAATATTTATGTACAAAAATAGTTGTGTGGAAAAAATAAAAGACCTTCAAGCTTACACAAAACCCAGTAAAGATTTAGTGAAAAATCAAAGCAGAAGTCCATTTTCTCCTATTCACAGCAAGTGAATATGCTGTTGCTGTTGGCTGTCTACAGAGCCGGATGTTTGCAATATTCATCCCTGGATGCAGTTTTAATTTTCCCGAGAGACAGATGATTGTGCAGGCACGCACACCCGTACACACAGAGACAGAGCACCCATAAAATATTTTCATACTTTCCACCCATGGTATCATTTATCTTAATAGTTGTTAGTGCTGCAGTTTCCACTTTAACAGTGATCATGACACATTTGTTACTTGATTTATTTGAATAGCGCTGTCAAATACTGCATAAACAATAGTGTTCTGGGACCTGGCCAAAACTTTCAAATTGCTTTTTAATATTTATGTGCTTTCAGACTCCATAAGAAAAAATACGAGTGCTAGCTTGTGATTTGAATCACTGTAACAGCAAACCAGAACAAGCGTGCTTTGTCGTACAACCTGTGTAATCTATCATGGTATTTCTCTAGCTGATCACGAGGTGAAAGCGCGTTACTTTATATTTGATTAACAATTGGCAATTACTGAAATAATATTTAGATGAAAGTAAAGGATGCTTGCAGCTTCCTGGATGGGTTTTCTAAATAGCTGCTGATCATTTATACGACTTCACAGCAATGTACATCGCTGCTAATGCTTACAGACAACATGCACAGAAACAGCAGGACTTCTGGACCCTGTATTCTGAAATGTAATACCTGTCAATGAGTCATAGGATCATAGGATGTTAGGGGTTGGAAGGGACCCAAGAGATCATCGAGTCCAACCCCCCTGCCG